>OY720444.1:40659247-40807114 GCA_963082915.1 Dolichopus griseipennis | reverse complement strand
CGACCAGCAAGGGTCAGGAGTTAAACAAAACTGTAATTAATATAAAATTTATTATAAAGTCTCTAGCAGAAATTGCAGTCGAGATTTCTTGCTACAATTTTACACACAATAGATCATGTAAACACCCGTGCAAACATTAGTTACGTGTATACGTATTTAATTATATATATATGTTAAAATTTTTTTTCTAATTGGCCTGAAAACTTAGTTTTAGCTCTGCATATTTCCAGTTGTTTGAATGAGCAGGAAGCTATAATCGAAACGAACTAAAAATTGATTGCGTTAACCCACTGTTTTTTTTTAATTTTGTAGATTATAGACTCAAGTGTATGGATCGGATCAGAATCGAAAAATAAATCGATTTAGCTATGTATGTTTTTGATTTCAGTTACTTTTAATGCAGTAACTACTTATAAGATGTACATCATTTTATCATAAGATGAAGGTAATACAAAAGATTTTGATTTCTTTGTTATACTTCTAAAATTCTATATTAATTTTTTTTTATAATTAAAAGAATCATACAAATAAAAAAAAACTCTCATATTTATTTTTATAACTTTTGACAACAACAAAAACTCGAAAGTTAAAACAAAAAAGTTGTAATGTCTACCAACTTAACAAAAAATTACATCACCTCTAAAAACAAGTCTTCAAGAATAGCCAAACGTGATAATTTTTTTTAGAGGAGATGCGCTGAGAAGCGCTTCGTATGAAGTGATAAGCCTTCAATGTGATTAGCGTTTCATCTAGTGTTTTATTTTTTTGGTGACAATTAACAAAATTAAAAAATATTTTTGAATAATACGCAAACTGAATAATATAACTACTTAAAATATGGAAAACAAATAAAATTGTATAAAATGTCATAGGTGTGTTCTTTTTAATCTTTGCGTACTTTAATATAAAAATTGTATGAAAAAATCAAAGATCAAATGTAATAAACCATTTTTGCACCTATACTGAAGTGTCTTAAGCGAATTTAACTATATAATAATTTAATAAAAACTTTTAAATATCAGTTTATATTATTAAAATTTTATTTAATTAACTTACTTGAGCAAAAACTCGCCTAAAAATAAGTATCCCTGAGAAGAACGGAAATCATCCAACAAAACTTGTGATACTTGACTAGAATCTTTTAGAAAACAAAAAACAGTAACAAACATTTCAACAACTTCTAATGGACTCGATTCAGGTGATCGCTGCATATTTTCTACACATAATGCCATGCACCCTTTGGCTAAAAATTAAATAATGAAATAATTAATTACTTTTTATGAAAAAAAATCTTAAATTTTTTTGAATAAAATTCAAAAAAACTCTGTAAAACTTTTCACAATTTATATATTACGTAATATATTAGATTATGAGTTTTTTAATTATTATTTAAATGAATAAATTAATTGTAAAATTGATATAAAAAGGTGAAATCTACTTACAATGAATATAGTTAACAACAGTTTCTGTAAGACCGTGCCTCGATAAAGTCGTTAGTACTTCAGCAGCACTTTTACGCCACATTGCATTATGTGTTGGACATTGTGAAGTTATTGCCGAAAATAATAATGTTAAATCATCCATACGTGCCAATTCCTCCGCTGGGTATGGATATGAACATAATTTAACTAGAAGTTGTACAAAAACTTTTTGCAATAGGGTTCTTCTTTCAAAAGGTGAAAATTCACTAATAATTCCAGGGTTTTCTGATGAATTTTTTTCAACATTTTTATGAATATTTACTTCTGCTGTTTTTACTGTAACCTTCGTTACAATTTTAATTTCAGGTAAATCAAAAAACAAATACAAACATTTGACTAGTGTTGATGGTATAGCAGCTGATGTCATTACCTACATACATATTTTGTCAATAAGTTTAGATAAAATTAAAAGGCGTCATGTAAGTATTTATATTAGAAAAAACCTAATATATGTTAAAACTTAGTTCAATATATATTTTAATTGTAAAAAAAACGTAAAATGCAAGTTCTTGAATTTTTTATATGAGTAAAATATAATATTATTTAAAAAAAAAAATAGCAAAAACCATACATGATTAATAAAATAATTTTTTTTAATATAAATACGCTAAAGTTGAAGAAAGTGAAATAACAGGTAATAAAAAAATAGCATACCATTCCAACTAAAAATATTTTTAATGAATTAACTGAAAATGAAAAATGCATAAAAAAAGTAAAAGAAATGATTTGTTAATATTATAAACATATGTGTTCGAAATTCATAACACATGGATTAAATAAATACATTGAAAAATTGAGTAAAAAAGACAAATTAATAATAATTATCGGACCTGAATCAAAGCAGCATCACCATTCGCTAAAATATTTAGAGTTGACAATAACATCCAACCACTGCTAGATTCTTCACAGTTTTCTATTTCTAAAAATTTAACTATTGCTACAGAAGCAGCTTCTGTGCTCTGATTAGAAGCCCTTTTACGAATTTCAGCAACCATTAAACGTGAAACTTGTTGACAAAATGCAACACAGTTCCAAAACTTTTCGCTCATGTCACAAGCCGAAGATAAATTAAAAACCTAGAAATGTCAAATGATATGTTGTTAAGTAAGATACGATTGTAAGTAAACAAAATTAAATAAAAAAATTCTAACCTTGCAAAATAATGGTAACATATTGTATAATTTCATATCCCTTTCATATTCACTTAACGCCTCTTTAGGATGCGTGTATTCATTAAAGAGTTTCTTCAAATGCATTAAACTCAATGAATTGTTGTTACAGCTGGAGTCATCAGCAACATTTGTAAAATTACTGCTACCTTCACTATTGGAAACGATCGAACCTGGGTTGATTCCACCGCCTACACTTCGTAATTTTCGCATTACATTCATTACAAGTTTCCTTAATTAAAAGATTTTCTTTTTAATAAAAAATCTCTGAGCCAATATTTTCTCAGAATTCTGTTTCTGAAGTTAACTATTTTAATTTAGCTAAAACTATAAAAAAAATATAAACATGATAAACCTCTACAATTAATTTTAAAAAATTTTGATAATAAAATTTAGTTCTAGTTAATTTATATTTTAAATTCACCTGTAATAAATGATTTCAATCAATTTTTAAAACCCATAATTTGATTCGTAATGAACTGTAGTTATAAAACCTGGATATGAAATATTATCTTTATGTTAAGAACTTTTATTTGATATTATTACTTATAAAAAATTTTTTTTAGATGTTAAAAAAATAAAAATTATAATATTTTAACAATAGCCTTACTGAAAAATTAAATAATGTGAAGTTTTTAATTATTGAAATGATTTAATACAAAAACATTTTCTAAGTTTGTTTAAAATAGTACAAAATTGTAAAAAAGATTGTTACCTACTAATTTAGAAAAATTCAAATAATTTTGATACGCACTGTTCTTTGTATTTTTTTATAGTTCTTTAATGTAAATATAATTCAAATTGGTGATGTATCGATATATTACTTTAGCAGTGATGACACAGTTCGTTACGCGATTACGCGTACAGACCAATTTAATATTTTTATTCTCTATTAAAAACCCTTAAAATATTTTATAAACACGGGTGCTTTTTCCACCATTATTAATGCAAAATTAATTAAAAAAAATTTTTGAAGGATTCTCAACCTACCGCATAGTTACTGCATAAATAATAAAATAGAGTAAAGATTCATATAAATTTTTTTAGTATGAAATATTTTTTGAGAAAAATAAACGATGGTCAAGATTTTGAATGTATTAGTTGACACTTATTTTATTCAGAAAACATTTTGTATACTTAATAAATAAAAGTATTTATTTACCCTTTTTGTAATAATATGATATACACACTTGCTCGCATATTTATTTACTAAAAAATAAAATTTCAAAATACTCATACAACGCACATTAATAAGACAAGACAAGGCGATCTCAAATTTAAATATAGGATTCAAATTTATTCATATGATAAAAATTAATAAGTTTATTTGTAGAGGTAAAAGAACGTACATTCATAATAAGAGATTGTCTATTAAATTCTAATAAATAATCTTTGCTTGTAATTTTACAAATATTATTAATAATCAACATCAAGAATCTTTAACCAAAATTCAAAAATATTTTCTAGAATCTTTTAAAAAAACTTCAAATATGTGTTTTGAATATGCAGACCTAGACCAAACATTCGAACTTTTCCATAGGCATTCGCGATTTTTTCAAAAAGAAAAAAAATAATTATAGTTATTTAAAATAATAAACAAGTTATGAAAGAAACCAAAAGTTTTGAAAAAAAACACATTTTCAAAAAGATATAGAGTTACATACTGATTATTTTGTGGGGCTATAGAAGATATAAAAGTTCTTCCATGGAAATTTTTTTTTTTGCAATACCTACCCGTAGCTAAAATTTCTTTACTCTATTTCAAACGATGTAAAAGTTTTTGTAAACATACGGACGGATGGACGTTCGGACAGTGAAACTATGTAGGCACATTTTTACAAAAATTTTTAAAAATATGCTAAAAAATGGATATTTTGCGTCTATTTAAAAAGTTCCAAACGTTTCTTTTTAAATACAAAATTTCTACTTTACACTAAAATCGTAACAATATTTGAAATTTTTTTAAAAGATTTTAGATAATATTGTTGATTAATGATTATTGAGTATGCATACTAATAATACTTGTAAAATTATGAACAGAGATTATCTATAAGAATTTAATAGAATATAAGTAACAACGGTTAACCTTTCATATCATATTGCAAAATTATTTTCTACTGTTTTTTCTAAATAAATTGTTCATAC
The DNA here is from genome assembly GCA_963082915.1 of Dolichopus griseipennis. Taxonomy (NCBI): domain Eukaryota; kingdom Metazoa; phylum Arthropoda; class Insecta; order Diptera; family Dolichopodidae; genus Dolichopus; species Dolichopus griseipennis. The sequence goes on along the minus strand of OY720444.1, from coordinate 40,802,319 downwards.
GGGTTGCTTACGATGCGTTTCATAATAAAAAAAATTATCCACATGGCGTCTTTGTGCAGGTAGAATGAAAAATTAAAATAAACTTCACTTCTTAATTTACTGATCAGAAGGAAGGTTCAAATTTTATCTCATAAATAATATCATTGTAAAATTATTTGTATTATCTGTAAATTAAATAAAATAAAAACTTATTATTAAAAAAAAATACTTTTATTTTTTTTGATGGCTTATATGAGCAAGATAAATTAACTGGTGCACGATCAGGGACCCGTTTTAGTGATAATTAAATCAGTTTTTTAAGTAAGAAAATTAAAAATCTAACGCAAAATCACTAAAACAATTTAAAAAAAAAAGAAATTTTTTTATAAACATTATTTACAATAAAAAAAAACTCATAAAGATCATACAAAAATAATATAATATAAAAAAAATAATTAAAAATGTAATAACAGAAAAAACAGGTTTAAAATAATTAATTAAATTAAAAAACTTATAAAAAAAATATTAGAAAAAAAACAACTTGGTACCAAGCAACTAAAATACAAATATAAAAAAACTAAGAGAATAAAACAAATTTTTATATAAAGTTTTGTGTAAAAAATTAGTGGTTTTTATACCTTACACCTATAGAATAGGTAAAGGGCAGTGGCGGCTTCTCCTAAGATTCAACTGATTCATTGATAGCTATGTCTTACGATCAAATTAATAACAGCTTTTATGGTGTTACAATTACTTATGGATATGTCCTTAAATTTGAACCAAATAGGTGTAGGGTATTTCTAAGTCGACTGACTGTTTCTTTACTTGTTTTTATATAAAAATGGAAATAAATTTTCGCTTAAAAACTTCACATTATTTAATTTTTCAAAAAAGCTACTAAAGTTAAAATATTATAATTTTTATTTTTTTAACTAAAAAAATTTTGTTGTAAGTAATATAAATTTTGTTATTTAAAAATTAAAGGAAATGATCATACGAGTTCATTTTTTTAAAAGAAAAAAAATTATTTTTTTTGACAAAATAATATAACCAAAAACAAAAAAAAACACGAATTTTTTTATTCCATACACAAAATAAAATTAAATATATTTTTACTATAAGAAATAAAGTAAATATAATGAATATTTAATATTAAATAATTTTATTAGTTTTTTTTTGAAAATTTATATAAAATATATATAAAATATAAATTAAAAGAATTTAAAAATTAAATTTCGGATCTTAAATTTTATTTTAACTGATTAAATTTAATATATAAAGAAGAAAATTTGTTTGTTTGCCCAGGATTAACGTGAAAACCCCTGGTCCGATTGTCACAAAATTTCAAAGGAATAATTCTGGCTATGTCACATTTTTATAAGTCATCACGTTGCGGCTCCAGAGTCGTTTTAAGCTTTTTCGTTTTTTGGATGTCGAGGCAAAACGGCTTGACCGATTGACTTGAAATTTTGCACAAATGTTCCTCTTAACTACCGGAATTAGTTGTATAAATTTGGTTGGAATAAATTAACCCATTTCGGCCTGGCGGGCTTCCAAAATATTTGGTGTTTCTGATTTGTGTCCAATTTTGTCCAAATGTTTTGATTTGTGTCAATTAAAGGATGATTTTGCAGTCGAAAAAGGAGGCTGATACACCGGAATTAGTTTTATAAATTTGGATGAAATGAATTAACACATTTCGGCCTGACGCTACCAAAAATTTTGTATTTCCGATTTGTGTCCAATTTTACAAGTTCAAAAGAGAGGCTGCAAAAAGTTTTAGTTAAGTTCGATTAACCCGTTTTCCACGACGACGCCATGAAGTTTTCTATAAATTTTATTTGTTTAAACGATCAAAAGAATTTTATTGAAAATTTTGTACCAGCATTTTTATTATAAAAACCCACAGGGTTAATTTGGTTTTGAATTGTTTAAGCGTTGTGAACAAAGATGCAATGAAATTTTTAAAAGGTTTAATTTTTATTAATTTGAATTAAAATGTTTAATTTTTATGCTCTCCTTAAATAATCTCAAATAGTGCAAAAACTAAATGAGATAATATTAATAATAATAAAAATAAATCTAATAAAGAATCCGAATAATAATATCTTTAAATTTAAATAACATAACATTTTCCTTCTATACATTTTTTTTCGTAAGACTTTGTTTTTTATCTACTTTGCAGTTGTTGTTTTTTAAAAATAGATTTCAGTGTAAAATTGCAGTTTTCTTTAAATAAAATCAAAAAATCAAAAAAAATTTCGTATATATTATGGCTAAGTACATAGTATTTTAAAACAGGTTTTCCAAAAAAGAAGCCAACATTTCTCTCATAAAATAATAAAAAAACGAAGAACAACGTAGTAGAACTTGCAAGTAAGTATAAAACAAAATATAAGTTGAAAGACAGATTAAACCTTTTCTAAACAATCGACTACATTTTATTCAAACGTTGTCAATTCAAGAAAACTACTATTGACATAGAATAATGACATAATGGCAAATTTAGTACACCCTTTTGACCCATAGTCGAACGAGAATAATAATACTTATATGTAAACTAGCTATTATCGGCGCACGTTGTCCCGCCACTCAATGGAGCTTTAATTTAAGTTGATGTTATTGAAAAAAGTTAACACAAAAATTACAGATGGTGTACATTTTAAAATGTAAAAAGAGATTTTTTCAAAATGCTTTTTTTAGAATTATTCTTGCAATTTTTTTAACAAATTTATCAAATTTCACTTGGGACTCTTCATAATTATTAAATAATTATAAAAATTTTAATTCAGTTAACATTATTCGCCGGAAGCTCACCATCCTCAACTCTATCGTCAAGGAGCACCAAATTGTCAAGAAGAACCACGTATAGAAAAATTAGAGATAATCATTCAAACTATTTTTTAAATTTTTTGTTTCGCAATCGGTTAAAAGAACTCGACAAAACATTTTTTTAAACATTCCCCTAATTCAAAGAAGTTTTACCTACTTTCAAAAATAGGACGTAATTTCCTTACAAATTTTTTTTGAACAATCATCGGGTCGGCAATGGTTAACAAATTTCAAGTCTGTTAATAGCATGAATCCCATTCTCAAAGAGGAACACATATACAAAATTTAAAGTCAATAGGTTAAACCATTTCTAATTTATAGCAAAGTAACGAAAAAACCTGTAAAAAGCTGTTGGACCACAGTGAGTTAACGGAACTCCACAAATATTTTTTTGAAGCTTTCTTTTCAACCAAAGAAGAACTTAAAAAAAATTAGTTAAACTTGCTTTTTTACAATTAAGAGAGAATTATAAAGTAAGAATTAGAGTTTAATACATTAAAAAAACGTAAATCAAAATTAAATTACTAAAAAAAGGTAAAATACATACAAAAAGATAGAACAAGCAAGACAGAAATATAAAAATAAAAAAATTTTTTTTTATGAAAGAAGAAGAGACAACCCATTTAATAAATTATTTTATAGAAACAATCAGAACCCCAATTATCAAAAGCAACAAATGTTATATCCAAATAAACCTAAATCTGAATCCAGAAGATCTATGAGGCGGTTCCGAAGATCTAATTATAATAATTAAAACTATAGACAAAACAATTATGGACAATTTTCAGCCACTAACAACAATCGACAAACCAACGAATTTTGACGGGTCGAGTCTTATGTATTTAAAACATAGGCTTGATTTAGTAGCGTTTTGGCGGCTACAAGCGGGTGTCTGTCTTGAAACATGCGGCTCGCTATATAAACGCGTGTGAGATGTGTCTGTTCATCCAAAAGGCAAGTATGCCTACAGACATGAGCTTATGGGGTATCAACTATATCTCATAAAACACTAACTGTATAAAATATGCAAACATGAACAAAAATGTGAATGGTTATATTTCCCTAAGGTGTAATCATAGTAATATGGTGAATCCTCCTTTGACTTCTCCAGTCAATGTAAACTGCACATCAGATTTGGGGGTGCAGATAAATTCATGTTTAAATACAAACAGGTTAAGAGAATCGAACACAAGTTCAAAAAACCGGTCAAGTGAAATAGTGAAAACTTTTGGCTACAAGAAGCGGACGCTAATCAGAGCATGGAACGTGAGAACACTATATGGTGTTAGGCGATAGAGCAAGAAGGTGTTTTATGGTGTTTATCGGCCGGAACTCTTCACATTTGTTTGTACCTTTTACCTTTTCCACAGGAATTACAATCGTTTTTTTCCAATTTTCCGAGAAACATCCACTTTCTAATGATGCATTTATGATTGTTAGAAGGTTTACGCCAAATAGATCAAATGAATCAATAATTATTTGTGCATTAAAAAAATAGTGATCCATTTTTTTATTCAAAAAGTTTAACGTATTTTTTAATTCACTCAATTCTATGCTTCTAAATTTAAAAATATGTTCACATTCTTCAATTATATTTTCATATTCTTTATAAGGAATTTTCATGTTAATTTCTTTAATACTTTCTATAAAATAGTTGTTGAATTTATTTGCCATAATAAGTTCATTATTTACTTTTTCATTTTCAAAATTAACTTCCTTAATCTCCTTAAATTTCTCGTTTAACACATGCATCTTTATGTTTCGCCACATTGTTTTCTGGTCATGCGAATTATTTACTTTATTTTTAATAAAGGTGTTCTTGCAAATGTTATTTTTTTTTATATATATTTCGTAGGATCCTGTATTTTTCCCATTCCTCATTATTATTAATCCATACTGCTATTTTGTATTGCCGATTTCTATGCCTTTTCATCATTTCTAGTTCATTGGTATACCATTTGTTTATAGGATGTTTACCACTATTTTTAGTAACTTCAAATTGGTTAATAATTTCATGTAAGGATGTACCGAACTTACTTGCTTTTGCATTTACATCAGAAAAATAAATTGTCATTATGTCATTTACAGCTATCTTTCCTCTAGACATATCAACATTATATTTAATCGTTTTAATTTTTTTATTATTGTGTGATTCTTTTTTCTTACTCAGTTTTAATTTTATTTTTAGAGTTTCATGGTCACTAATTTTTGCATTATGTTCCACACTAGCAGATACCTTCTCAAACCGGTTTGTTACCACCCAATTTATCAATGACTTTAACTCCTGTGTGATCCGTGTGTATTCTTTAACTATTTGTTTAAAAAAATTTTCTTCAAATATGTCTTTTATTTTAATCTTACAACTATCATTTTTAAGCCAATTTATATTAAAGTCACCCATTATTATTATGTCTTCTTTTGTTTCATTTAATTTAATAATATATTCATTTAATTCATTAAAAAATTCATCATTTACATTCACGTATTTTGGGGCTCTATATAACCCTATAGTATGGAAAGAATAATTTCCACAGCTTAACCTAACATGTAACATCAAAATTTCCTTCCTTAGACAATATTTATTAATGAGACTGACATTCCAGTTATCTTTACAATAAAGTACAACCCCTCCAGTATTTCTAGAGTCACTATCCACCCTTACGATGTTGTATCCGTTAATTTCTATTAGTGAATCTTCATCGTCGCTTAGTAGATGCGTTTCAGTACAACATAACACATCAACTTTTCCATTACACATTAAATTTTCAATTTCTGTAAAATTATTTACTACTCCTTGACTATTTATATATAAACATTCAACATTACTTGGTTGCTACAGGAATATTTTCTTTCTATTTTTATCTTTTTTAACAAGCTCGGACATTTCAACGCGAAGGTTCAACGCTTCATTTGCCTTTTTACATATAACACATTTGAACTCATCTGCCGTACAATCCTTTATAAAATGATTTTCTCCACATGTTTTCCTTTCAACAGTACAATTTTCTTTTTTGTGTCCAAAACCCAGGCAATTCACACATCTACTCAAATCAAAGCTTTCATATACTATACAGTTGTCCCATGCTATTTTTATTCTGCCTAATTCCATTATTTTTTTAAAATCTTCTACATTTACCTCTATAATTGCATTGTATTCATTTTGGGTTCTATTGGTTTTGTATCCTCGTATATATCTAATATCTTTGCTATATTTAATATTATTTTGCTTACTAGCCTTGTTAACATGCTCCTCTTTTTCGTGGTATTCGGACATTACCAACAATTAAAATTTTTGGCCTTATTTCTTTAGGTCTCATTACATCATAATCTTTTTTAATTAATTCTTTTGCAGCAGTTTCAAGATTAGCAGTTGACTCTCCATCTTCACAATATATTGCAACTTTCCCATCCTTCTTTTCTACTATTCCACCTATCTTAAAGTTCACCGGATTTATAGTTTTTTTGACAGCATTCTTAGTTACTTGCGACCCTTGCGTTTTTTTTGGTTTTATAACCACCACTAGAATTTTTATAGCTTCGACACTTATTTTTTCCATTCTCTCCATCAGTTTTTCACTTTGCTCTTTAACATCTTTAGCTAACTCATTCATGGTTATCATTTCAGTCATTCTTCTTTCAAAGCTTTCTTGTGCCAACTTGAGTGATCTTATTCTTTCCATGTAACTATGTTCTATTGCTTGAAGCAAGCTTTTTATTTCATGCTCCTTTTTTTTTGCGATAACTCAAACTCATTTTTATATTCATGGAGGTAACTCTTGTTTTCTTTTGTGGTATCATGAATTTCTTTTAGGACCATATCAACATTATGAATATATATCAAGCAGTCATCACACATCAATCTTAACATCCCACCTGCGCCCAATACATGCACACTGAACTGATCCAACCCACTGCATTTGTTAGCAGCATGATAAATCTTGCCACAAACTCCATTACATCTCAATCCAGATTCACCCCTTATTATATTTTTACAGCTACTGCACTCTGCCATGTTATATCAACTATTAGATTACTTAATTTATATATTCAATCCTAACATATCTCAATTTAAATGAAATTTAAACTATTGTTAATGTAAAATGTATTAAAAAAATTAAAAATTAAAATTTTTTTGTAAATAATCAAATTAAAATTAATTGAATGCAAATTTAAACTATTGTTAATGTAAAATGTATTAAAATAATTAAAAATAAAAATTTTAAAAATAAAAATTTTTTGTAAATAATCAAATTAAAATTAATTGAATGCGCATACGCGTACACGATACCCGACGCTTATCGCAACACTGTTTATTAACCTTGAATCGAGTGTCGATTATTATTGTGAATTGTTTTTATTTAATTTGACACTATTGTTTTTATTTAATTTGACTTTTTTTTTTTTTGTGAGATGAGATGATTTACACAATTAATAATTAACAGAAATTTTTTGTTTTTTTCTCATGAGAACATCAATAATAATGATAAAGAAAAAAAAGAGAAAATAATTTATGTATTTTTAACTATCAATATTTCGTATTTAAGGTTTCCGCTTTTTTATTATTAATTTAAATAATATGTGAAAGATTATATTTTTTAAATAATTTGAATGCAAATTCACTATAGTATTATTATATTTATGAATTATAATTTTAAAGTTTATAGTTTATTTTATATTATTTTTTTAATTAACCAATATATTTTACCATCCGACAATTTAGAGAGACGACCCGAAAAAAATAAAAATATTTGTAAATTAAAATTTTAAATTTTACCGATTTCCTTCTCTTTGACAGGATAATAGAGAACGATTCGTTGAGAGCCTTCACTGAAATCAAAATTGGAAAAATTATTTAAAAAATATAACAACTAATCTGTTGATCCTGATCAAAAGTTAACTTTTCCAACAAGAATAAGGCGAGAAATTCGCACCAATACGGACGAACCAGTGTATTGCAGAGCATATCAATACCCTATGGCATTAAAAGATGAGGTTGAGAAACAAATACAAGAATAATTATAAAATGGAATTATAAGACCTTCAAAATCCCCGTATAAATCTTCTTTATGGATCGTCACCGAAAAGGATGACGACTAATATCCGACAAGTACCGTATCCCGGAAATAAACAAAGTTCTTTCAAATATAGGGGAGAACTAATGTTTCTCAGTAATTGACCTGAAAAGCGGATTTCACCAAATTGCACTCAAAGAATCATTAATAGAAAAACCGTCTTTCTCTATAAACAATGGCAAGTTTGAATTCCTGTCTGGAAAATATTTTTGAAACTTTACAGAATGCCAACATGAAAGTTCAACTAGACAAATGCGAATTCTTCCACAACGAAATAGAATTTTTAGGATTTGTCGTAAGTTCAAAGGACATTAAAACCAACCCAAAGAAGGTCAAAGCCATTCATGATGTACCATGATGTTTTTTCGGAATGTCAGGCTATTACGGAAGGTTTATTTGCAATTACGCAATCATCGCAAAACCCATAACAACCTTTTTAAAGGGAGAAGGACGAGAGTCCAAAACTTAGTCGAAAAACACAACTGCTATTAAAGTCTTCAAGCAAATAAAATATGCTTTAATTTCAGAAGAGTTACTTATTTATGCAGATTTCAACAAAGAATTCGAACTCACAACAGTCGCATTGAATTATGCAATTAGGAGGAGTATTGTCCTAGGACAGAAAGCCAATCACTTTCCTCTCCTGATTTCTCAACAAATTGTATGCTACAAGCGAAAAAAATATGCTAGCATTCATCTAAACTCTGACAGCACTTATGAATTATTCATATGGATCCAGAAAAGTCATTATTTACAGATCATCAACCATTGACGTACACGTTAAGTAATAAAAATGCAAATAGCAAATTAAAAAGATGGAACGTTTTTGGAAGAATTTAACTACGAATTAACGTACAAACCTGGACAGTCAAACGTCGTGGCATAAACGAGATTAGTCTCTATTTAATCAGTTAATAGTTTATTCATAACTAGTAATAAAAGTTCTACTTGCAGATTCATCCAAACGGTTGAAGCGCCCATAAATGTTTTTCGAAATCAAATAATAATAGAAGTGACGAAGATTCTTATGAAGTATTTAATCTTTTTAAAAGTCGTATAATAAAATAAAAAAATTTTAAAAATAACAATTTAAGAAAAATCCTAAAATAATATTTAAGTGCAAATCCAAACGGTTGAAGCGCCCATAAATGTTTTTCGAAATCAAATAATATAAGAAGTGACGAAGATTCTTATGAAGTATTTAATCCGTTTAAAAATCGTATAATAAAACAAAAAAATTTTAAAAATAACAATTTAAGAAAAATCCTAAAAGAATATTTAAGTGCAAAAGTTGTAAATGTCACAAAAGCAGAAAAATATATTAGAGATCAAATTCAAATATTAAACGAAAATCATTTTGCAAAATAATAAGATCAGATTCGCACATGACACAGTTAGGGACATTGAAGATAAAATCGAACAAAAAGAGATTATCAGTTCAACACACCGAAATGCATTCGAGAACAAGAAGCAGATAATGCAAAATAAGAAATAATAAATATAAAGTATGCCATACATTAGGCAAAAACTGGAAGTATAAACCCCATATTATTGTCTAAATCCGAAATAGAAACATTAACTAAAGTCCTGGATAACCAAAGTTTTCCTTATAGTAGTTTGGAAGAAGCATTAAATCTCGCTAATATTAAAATTATAAAAAATTAAACTTGCGTAGAGAAACCCCTAACAGATAAAAATATTTATAAAAACCTTTTGCTAAAGCCAAAAAAAAAATGAATATAATGTTAAAAGCAGATTTTGAAAATATATTAATAAATAAAAAAGAAATATATGGAATAAAAGGAAATTGTGAAAAAATAAATAAAATATTTATATGTAACAAACAAATCAAGCCTTCATATCCCTAAACCACTTCAACGAAATAATTCGATTCAACCAAGAAAATAGAACAACAACAAACAAACAATCAAACTTTTACATCAATAGAGATTTCAACAACTAAGATCTAACCACCAATTCTGCAACCGAAATTAATGGAAGGAGAATTACATCAATATTTATCATTTGAATTTTTAAACGAGATACACATAAACAATACAGAGGAAATTCAATTAATAAAGAACGAAAGGATAATAGAACGCACCATTAGCATTGGGTTCCCTATTATTATCATATTTGTTCTACTAACAATCGGAATAATTATCATTCAAAAGTTTATTATCAACAACAACAAAACAAGGAGCATGACAACAAGGAAACAACTACAAATTTCAAGTCAAGACATCAAGTCAATTAAAATAACCGATGAACATACAAAACCAACGAGATGTTCGATTATCGAAAACCAAATAGGTACATTTGGTCTTAAGACGGGAAGAGTTAACAACCGTTAACCTTTCATATTACATATTATATTTTCCTAAATACATTGTTCACACGGGACCACCTTATTTTATATCAAATTTCAATAATGTTAAATTAAAATTTTCTTATTAATTTTGTAACAAGTTTCGGACATTAACACTAATATATTAAGAGCCGTATGTTCACATACGTATAATACTCATACGTTCACCGCGGATAATACCAGATTGGTCTCAATAGCATTTGAGACTAGCTTAAGATTAAGTTTGAAATCGTATGAGATAAAATGTATCGATAAACTAGTAAAAACATAATAAACATACCCATTTCATGTTTTTTGTATTAGTTGTTTTTAAACGTCAAAAGTTGAAGTTTACGTACATTCACATTTTTATAATTTTAATTTTTTTTAAATATAAATAATAACAAATAGTTACATACAAATAAGAACATATAAATATAGTTTGTAATAATAGTAATATAAATATAATTAAAAATATTTTATATATTCAAAAATTAATATATATGTATATATTAAAACTTGTCAAAAACGCCCAACATGAAAAAAGAAGAAAAAGATAGAATTATTAAATTAAAAATTGAATAAAAAACAAAGATATTATAGAAAGTAAAGAATTTTATGCGCATTCTCTTTCAGATAGGCAAAAGGCATGGGAAGATGTTGCTGCAGAGTTCAATGAAATCGAAATTCGAATTCCTCTTCGGAATATTATTCAAAAAAATCTCTTTTCTCTTTTTCTATAGTTTAGCCTTTTGTATGGTTTTGGTATGTATCTAGATGCTTCTGAAACTTCAAATCCTCTTAGTCAGAAGAACTAGCAGAGGATGATGATGACGACGAATCGTAAATTGAAGACAAATTTTGATAATTGATTTCTAATTTATAGAATTTCCTTAATTTAATTACAAAGTATTAGTATATTAGATTTTTAACTTACCATTATTGTTAATACTCATTTATAAATATTTACTTAAAAAAAAATTTAGGTTTATTTATTTATATGATTTTTTTTTATGATATGTATTTATTTAATATTTTGCTTAAAATGGAAACGTAAATTTTTAAAAATGCCAAATGTCATTTGAATAAAAATAACATTGCACATACTTGTGGTCTTAATACCAGTCGAAAATAATTTTTTAATACAAATGTCAACATAAAATTGATACCGATCAATGGTCATACTCATGTAAACATGCCCTAAATGCTTACGATGCATTTCATAATAAAACAAGTAAAGAAACTTTCATTCGTGCAACCGACTTAGAAATATTCTACACCTATTTGGTTCAAATTTAAGGAGAAGTCCATAATTCATTTTAAAACCCTAAAAGCTTTTATTAGTTTGATCGTAAGACATAGCTAACGAAATTAACTTTATAATACTAAAAACATTTTCTAATTACACTATCTATTCAAAAATATTAAAAATTTTTACTAATTTATCTATTTAAATATATTAAAAAACAAAACAACAAATAAATATTAAATACAAATTGTTAGTTTATGTACCTATTAGAAAATCTTTTTACAAACAACAACAAATTTTACAACAAACTACAAAAAAGAACTTTTCATAAAATTCATTTATATATAAAAATAAATTTTACATACATACAGCAAGTTCCTTTGAACACAACTATATAATTAAAACATCGCACACAATGTTTTAATTATATATTACCTATGAAAATAATTCAATATAATATATGATATAATAAAAATTAAAACAAGTCAAGAAACAGTCAGTCGGTGCAACCACAAGAGGCACACTGATACCAAATTTGGAGGTTCTATCTTCAATTATTTCGGAGTTATGCTTGTTTGGTCTGAATTCGATCAAAAAGTTCTAGAATACGAACCCATAGTCCGATCTTGATCGTACGCAATCCCCCAGCAGACTTATTACTAGAAACCTTCAGCACAAATTTCATGAGGGTAGCGCTATTAGTTATGCTGATTTTTTTTTATGTTCGTTAGCCCTTAAAACGATTAAAAGGTTCAGAATCCGAACCCATGAGCCGATTTCGCCCGTCCTAGTAACCTACAGTTATAATTTCATCATTCATTAATTTTAGAGTTATCGTGCCTACGGACGGACGGACGGCGGTCGTGGCTATTAGGGATCTAAATATATTCACAAATATATTCCTTTATTAAAATTATCGAATTTATTCAAATACTGTATTCTAATTCTATACATTCGTTCTAAAAGCTTTAAATATGGTGTATTTTCAAACTACAACTTAACTATATTTATTCTATTCGTTTTAATTCAAATAAGAATATTGAAAACTTTTTTTTCATAAATAGTTTGCTGTATTGAAAATTAAATTTGAATCATTCTAAACTTTTAAAATACACCAAGTATACCGAGTACTCTAAATACAATGAAAAAGAAGAAAAGATAACAAAAAGAAGATAAAAAACAAACAAGGCAGTGAAAAGCACATATAACATATTGATATAGTACATACTGGATGGATATACATACTACAATTTTTATTACAATTTTTTAAATATTACAATTTTTTTATTATATTTGGTGTACGGTATATAAATACAAATACTATAAATGTTCTATTTTGGTGTACACAAAATTTAAAAAATACATATTCATTCTATTTACAATAATTTTGTATTTCATTTACTTGATTCTATAATAATTTTGTAATGTGTGAAACAAAATATAAAAAGTTTTACTTATAGAATGTTTTGAAAGCGCTTTTGAATAGATTTGTGCAGGATGTCTAACGACTATATCGACTCAGGAGGTCACACTGATCACAAATATATATACTTTTCCTTATCTAACTCGCTTCCTTTAGGAGGTTACAAACACCATACCAAAGCTCATATACCCTATTCCTATTTCATAGGTGTACGGTATAAAAATTATCCACACGGCGTCATAGTTAGGTAGAATGAAAAATTAAAATAAACTTCACTTCTTAATTAACTGATCAGAAGAAGTTCAAATTTTATCTCTTAAAAAAAATATTGTAAAATTATTTGTAAATTAAATAAAATAAAAACTTATTATTATTAAAAATAAATACCTTTATTTTTTTGGGGGCTTATTACCCTATATATAATTTGAGATGGTGTTATCTTATAAGTCATGTATCGCGTATATTTACTTTTTAAACGTTATATTTGTGAAAATACGGTAATGGTTCTGTGTATATATTAAGTGCAGAGTACGCATTGTATGTATATTTTGTAATTTAATTTTTTAGTAAATAAATTATGCTCTTGGGCAATATGTCCAACTAGGGATTACACATATTGCCCAAATTCAATTTGGGCATAATATCTCACTATCAGTGACATATCATCCAAATAATTTTTGTTATTTTTTTATCTTTTGACCCACCATAATGTGACAAAAAGCCATAAATTAGCATTTTATGACCTACCTAAAAAATTCTTAAAACATTTCAAAAAAGAAAAAAAGAATTACCAAAACTAAAGCTTCTATTAGATAAACAACTTAAATTTATTAATTAGATAATATGGGTGCATGCAATAAGGCCAAATGAAATAAAGCTAATTGACTTTATTTCATTATAATTATTTATTAATTTTTTTTTTTTTATTGTTAAAAATTTACTTAGTGATATACATATGTTTTTACATTTTCTTTGTTTTTTTTTCTTAAACTTTAACATTTACTCTTTTTTTTTTTTTTTTTTCTAACTGTGATATAAACAAAACTTATAGTTTTGGTATAAAACATCGCAGTTACTTCCTAATACTATTCAACAAAGTAAATTTTTAAAATTAAATATATTTACATATACAGGGTGTCCGGGACTCAAGTACGCGCACTGCACTCAGTGATTGGGGGCATTAAAACAAACAAAAAATTGTATCGGAGGGCGGGGGGTCTATTGTGGACCCTTTTCGAGATATGAGGGATTAAAGACTTAAGGAGACTTTTCATAAAAAATCAATAATTTTTGAACAGCTTACTGTAGAGAGATAAAACATTACTGTAATATCTCCACACGCGCCAACTGAAGAAAAAGATGACGTTGAAAAAGAAATGTTCTATGATCAATTAGAAAAAATGTACGATAGAATACCTAAATATGACATGGTAATATTAGGAGGAGATTTCAACGCCAAGATCGGCAAAGAAAGCTTTGTAAGCTGTGTGGCTGGGCAGCACACTCTCCATGATGAAAGTAGTGAAAATGGGAGAAGACTATGCAACTTTGCAGCATCAAATAACCTGATCAATATGAGCACCTGCTTTCCTCACAAAAAGATCCACTTAGGCACATGGACGTCACCAAGTAGAAATACAATAAATCAAATTGATCATATATTGGTATCGAAAAAACATGCATCTTCAATAATAGATCTAAGGGCTTGTCGAGGACCAAACTGTGACTCGGACCATTTTCTGGTGCAATCTACAGTAAGACAAGGAATACCAAATATACTAGTAAACCGCGGTATAAGAGGACAAAAATGGAACGTAGGAAAATTGACAGAAAATGAAGCAAGAGAGCAATATATTGAAAATGTGTCCAGAAGATTAGATAATATCGAAGAAACTGAAGAAACTAGTGACGTTAACAAAAAATGGGAGCTGATACAAAAGGCAATTCACCAGTCCGCGCAAGAAACTATCGGCCTAAAACAAACTGTAAGAAACGAGTGGTATGACCTAGAATGTGAAGATTTAATTAGGAGAAAAAATGAGGCAAGGAAAGTAATGCTACAAAGAAAAACTAGAATCAGTTAAAAAATTACGAAGAACTACGGCGGACAGCGAAAAAGTTGTGTAAAAAGAAGAAGAAAATAGCAATGGAAAACAAAATCAAAGAATTAGAAGAGCATAGTGTTAAAAACGAAAGCAAAAGCTTCTTCAGAGAACTAAAAGCACAAAACTCGACCTTCAAACCTAGAATAAATATTTGCAAAGATGAAAACGGTGAGATAATAAGCGAAGAAAGCAAGGTACTCAGAAGATGGGCTGAATACTTCAAGGAAGTACTGAATGGAGAACAACCAAATATAGATAATGACACCTACGTAAGTTACGTAATAGCACAGCCGCTCACTGCAAAACCCTCTCGAGAGGAAGTAAAAAATGCAATAGATAAAATGCATAATGGAAAAGCCCCAGGAGAAGATTCAATAACAGCCGAACTCTTCAAATATGGTGGCTCAGAGCTACTTGAAAATATGTATAAATTAATTACTAAAGTATGGGAAGATGAGGTAATGCCAGTATCTTGGAATGTCGGAATCATCAACCCTGTTTATAAGAAGGGCGACAATTTAGCATGTAAAAACTATAGACCAATAACGCTACTTAATGTAGCCTACAAGATATTCTCAAATATGTTACATGCAAGGCTCAATGTATATGCAGAAGAAAGACTAGGGGAGTACCAATCGAGCTTTCGACCAAATCGTTCAACCCGTGATTCTATATTTGCAGTAAGACAAGCTATGGAAAAATACTACGAATTCAAGACTGATTTATACATGATATTTATTGATTTCATGCAAGCATTTGACAAAATAAATAGAAGCACTATTTTCGAAGCATTAGAAAAATTTGGGGTACCACATAAATTAATAAGACTTGTACAACTTAGCTTAAGAAATACTAAAGCCAAAGTCAGTATAAATAATAACACCTCGGAAGAATTTATAATAAATAGTGGAGTAAGACAAGGAGACTCGTTATCAACGCTGCTTTTTAATATGACATTGGAATCGGTGATGGAACGTGTCTAGAAAAACAAAACCATCTTGACAAAATCGGAAAAAAATAAATGCATACGCTGATGACATAGCCTTGATTGCTAAAAGAGAAGATGATTTGAGAGAGAATTTCATTATCTTAGAACAGAACGCTGAAAAAGTAGGACTAAAAATCAATGAAAATAAAACTAAATTCATGGCAATGTCCAGAAGGGAAGCAAGTAGAAGCCGGCAAAATTTCCAAATAGGAGACTATAATTTTGAAGGGGTGAAGCAATTTCGTTACTTAGGTGCCCAGATAAGTAGCAATAACCTAACGAGCACCTGCATTCAAGAAAAAATACAAGCAGGATACAAATGTTATTTTGCTAATGCAAAAATGGATCAAGAATCTCATCAAGGAAGGCGAAAATGACAATATATAAATCTATTATAAGGCCTGTTGTGACATATGGTTGAGAAAGCTGGACTATGACGATGCAAGATGAAAACGCCTTAAGAATATTTGAAAGAAAAATATTGAGAAAAATCTATGGACCTATCAGAATAGACGAAAATAATTATAGAATTAGAACAAATGCAGAACTGAATGATATAATTAATAATGCGGAAATTGTGAAATTTATAAAATCGCAAAGAATTAGATGGATAGGCCATGTACAAAGAATGGACGACAACCGTATGCAAAAAAAATTATTAAATGGGCAACTGAGTGGTACAAGGGTCAGAGGACGACCACGGAAAAGATGATTGGACGATGTGAATGAAGACTTAAACACAATCGAAGTCAGAAATTGGAGAGATGCTGTGAGAGATAGAGATATCTGGAGAAGAATTGTGAAGGAAGTCAAGGTCCACACAGGACTGTAGCGCTACTGATGATGATGACTGTAGAGAGATAAAAAAAAAATCTATTTTGTAGAGTAAGTTGTCAGCTTTAATTTTTGTGTACTAATAATCTCCATATACCCAACAGTTACAAAGATATGAAGGTTCAAAATGATTTAAAATTTCTTATAAAATATTAATGAAAAAATAAATAGATAAAAAAAAATTTCATAATTTTTCTGTTTGAACCGATTGATAACACACTTTCTATTCTTCATATCAAAAATGGTTAGAGATAGAGAAAAAGTTGTTATGTACTAATTATAGGGCTTGAAAAGCTGTCTTGAAATATGCTATAAAAAGTACCCCTATATATGCTATAAAGTACAGTGTGTTTCAAAAGAAAATAGAGTTTGAAACATAATTTTTTCATTTTAAATCATTTTGAACCTTCATAACTTTGTAACTGTTGGGTATATGGGGATTATTAGTACACAAAAATTAAAGCTGACAACTTACTCTACAAAATAGATTTTTTTTTATCTCTCTACAGGAAGCTGTTCAAAAGTTATTGATTTTTTTATGAAAAGTCTCCTTATATCTTTAATCCCTCATATCTCGAAAAAGGTTCACAAAAGACCCCCCCCCCCTCCGATACAATTTTTTGTTTGTTTTAATGCCCACAATCACTGAGTGCAGTGCGCGTACTTGAGTCCCGGACACCCTGTATATATACAACTATATATACATACAAATATTACAGCTCATACAGATATGTGCTACGAGGGTTGAAAAATTTCACTCCTGCGTTATACTATCCACAAATGAAGGGTTATTCTTCAATGAATTCAGTTTTTTGATAAATATATCCATATTTGAACTTCTTTTTAACTCCAACGGCAGTTTATTATAAATCCTTATTGATGAAGAGAGGCAACTATTCCGTGATAACTCAATTCTTGATTTGGCATTATTTTAATTGTTTAACCTTCTTGTATTGTAATCAATGTTCCCTGCTAAAAATCATTCGCGCACTGTTTTTCTAAATCCGCGCACTTGTTTCTTTTTTTTAATTTTTAGAAATATTGTTACAAAATTATTTATATTCCTATACAAAGTATATACAACATATTTAAAAAAAAAAATTAGAAAAACATATTCAAAATTTTGAAAATAAAACCCCATGAAAAAAAAGTTAGTTACTTTCATCAAACTACCGGCTTTCTTTCAAATTTACCATAGCAAAGGTCGTTTTTTATTTTTGCATTCTTAAATTTCATGGCAATTTATTTTATGCTTTTGTTAGTTATAATATTTTCATTAGTATCTCTGTAACTGTGCAACTAAGTGTTTGTTCGTGTTTGTTCAACTTAAAAAAAACTAATTTGTTTTATAACTGGAGATTGTGGTAAAATTTAAAGTATTTGCAATAATGAAAATAAGTTAATAAATTTCAAATTTCTAGGACAAAAAAAATAAATCCTGAACAAAAATTCAAACAATCTGCTAAATAAAATTATCATATTAATTTTGAATTATTTCTAAGTTATATTTAATTTATAATAATACTATATTTATTATAAATTATATTAATTAATACAAAACTATCAAACATATTGTCGTTATTTATTCTTTCACTTTGCTCTTGCATGGGTATTTGGAATTAACACCCTTTATCTACCTATACTAGGGTTAGTATTTAGACCTATAGTATAGAAGGAACGACACATATAATTCCAAATGTAAGTATAAATCACATTTTAACATTTCTTTAATGTTTTTTCATAATTCTTATAATAGCTTATTCTTACATATTAATTTATTCTAGTTTATCAAACTTCTTACTAGAAAGAAACCTTTTAATATGTCAAGCTTAAACAAAAAAAGGAAAACATCGTCAATTTTCAAAAAAGAGTGGCTAGATGAGCTGGTTGAAACACAAATGCCAACATCATCTAATAAAACCATAAAAGTTAAAATTGGAGAAATTTTCATTTACTGCATTGAAAAAGATGAAGTTACGTGTAAATTTTGTTCAGAAGTAAGTGCTCCAGGAGAATTTTCTAGTGGAAAAAAATGGAGTGACTGGAAATTAGATTATTTAAAAAGACATTTAAAACAAAAGGTTCATACTGATTCTGTATTTACCATAAGAAATCGAATGGGAGGTGGAATTTTACGTCTTTTAAACGAAACGCCAGAAACTTCTAAGAACAGAGCCGATTTGGCTGAACGCAAGCGATCTGATCGGAATATGGTAAAAATTCTTATTGATAATGTGATACTTGGAATCCAAATATATACATCTATGCTTTCGATGCAAGCAATACATGAACATATGGCTAAATATGTATCAATTCCTCATTCATGGCGTAGTAAAAATTATGCATATGAATTTGTCGAATGTATAAATTTCATAATAAAACAAAAATTCATTAATGAATTACGTAAATCGAGTTTCCATACACTGACAATAGATGAAAGTACAGATATTTCTGTACAGAAAATATTAATAGTATACATGAAATATCGACCAGAATGTGAATTTGTATACAGAACTGAATTTTCTGGTATTTTAAAAATGACAGGTTGCGACAGCATTTCTATTGTAGAAGCAATTAAAGCATTTTATGCTGACAATAATCTAAATTTACAAAAAATGGTACTCTTTACTTCTGATGGAGCTTCAGTTATGTTAGGAAAAAATAATGGTGTAGCAGCACGACTTCGACATGAAATTAAGCATTTATCTGAACAACATTGCGTAGCCCACAAAGAAGATCTTGCCATAGATGATGCTTGGAGACAGGTCTCGATCATGCAGGATATCGAAACACTTTTGAGGACAGTTTACACTATGTTTCACCGATCGTCTATAAGGAAAGAACAATTTCAAGAAATGGCTAATTTAACAGAATGTGATGCACTAGCGTTTCGACCACTCAATGAAGTAAGATGGCTTTCTAGACACTTTGCCGTGAAAGCTTTAATTCGAAATTATGATACCCTAATTGACTACTGCACCGAAAAGGTCCAAAATTTTAATGATCCTATTAGCAAATATTGTTTGAAAATGCTTAAAAATCCACAATACCATGTTGCAATAGTAATTTTAAATGAAGTTTTATGCGACCTTGCTGCACTAACCAAATTATTTCAAAAAAGTGGTTTAACACCATTGGAAGCTCTTCAGTTTGCAAAAGGAACTATAAATAAACTGAAAAGTCAGTATTTGAGTAATGTATATTGGAGTGATGATGTCATGTCAATGATGATGTCAAGATGATGTTTTAGCTCTATCAAACAATGACGTTGATACATCTGCAATTATTCGATTAATTGAACTTTTATGTAAACACTTGGAGAGTAGGTTCCCTGAAGAAGATTTTATAGAGTGGTATGCATTCGATCCTGGTGCAATAGCAAACACTACTAACTTTGAATTTGGGAAAGAAAGTGTTCTAAAGTTAGTACGAAAATATTCTATTTTTATTCCCAATTTTAATAACACTGCAGCAGAGACGATATGTCAGCAATATACCACATTAAAATTTATTGTGGCCGAAAAATACAAAGCTGGTTCAATACAAACATTCACGGACTTGGTGAATTTCGTTTTAAAAGATGACCAATTCAATGAACTGAAATTTTTACTAGACATTAGCTCAACATTTCTAGCATCCAGTTGCGATTGTGAACGTGGATTCAGTTTAATGAATTCTATAAAAACTAAATCTAGAAATAGAATTGAAATTAATCATTTGGAATGCTTGATGCGAATAAAATCACATTTATTGTCTCAAAAAAATATAGATTTAGATGAAGTTTATCAATATTGGGCCAATGAAAAAGATAGACGTGAAAAAATGCCGTAGTGGACATTCCGTCGTTTAATATTATATATTTTCTTTTATAAATCCAAATAATTAAATTTAAAAAGAATATTATAAGATAAGTATGTACATTATGAAATGTAAATTGCATAAATAAATGAAGTATTAATATGCATTAATTACTAAGTCAATATGTAGCTTTAGCTATAAATATGAATTATATACGAAAAAATTAATTACATATATAATAAATTAAATATTTAATTTTTTAATTTTTGTTTTAATTAATTTTCATGCAAATTTTCCGCTCACTAAATCTTGTTCTGTAAATTTACTGCTCACGCCGCACATTTTCCGCTCAGATATCTAAAAAATTAGAGGGAACGTTGATTGTAATTATGAATATTGTTTCTTCTGGTAATTATGATGTTTTTTATGTACACCCCTTTTTATATTTTAAAAATTAGTTTAGATTTTTCCAAAATAATGATTTCGGTTAACTTCAGATAGCCCGTGCGTTTAAAAATTTCATTTGTTGGGGTAAGCCAGTCGTACTTATGTAAGCATTTAATGGCTTTGTTTATTAGAACACTAATTTTATCTTTCAACCATAATGAACAGCTGGACCAGTTACATAAATTGTATCTGATATGCGAAATAATATGAGAATAATATAACTTATCTGCAGTTTTTTTATTCAATATAATTTCACTTCTTTTGAAGGCACCCAGGAGGGGCACAATTTTTTTTACTAATTTATTAATAAGCTCTTACAGTTTTTCATCAATTACAACTTTAAGGTATTTATATGCTCTTTCAATTTTAGTCTTGCTTACCAATAGATTGGGATTTATATCAATTTTATTCTTTATTCTATATACTATAAACTTTGTTTTTTCCACATTTATAGTTAGTTATAGTTTTAACCAATTTTCGTAAATCCCCAAATCAGTATTTACAAGAGTTTTAAGTTCTTTACAGGTTCTAGCATTATAGATAAGTAAAGTATCGTCAGCGAAGATCTTATAGTTAGCCTGCAAATTACTGGATGTTATGAATATAAAGTAAACATAATGCAGGATAAAGTACCGATCCTTGAGGAACACCAATGTTTATATTACGTTCATTATTAGAAACTCCATTAATTTTTGTAATAGTTTTTCTATTATTCAGATATGAGTAGAGTAAGTTATTAGCTGACCTCTTATTCCAATTTCATGCAATCTGTTAAGTTAAATATTATGATTAACTGTATCGAAAGCCTTCATTAATTAACAAATACCGAATATACATAATTTCCTTGATCCAATTTATTTACAATTGAGTTGGTGGATTCTAGAACTGCAGATTCTGTTCCGATTTTCTTTTGAAAACCAAATTGACTTGTATCAAATCCTACAACTTTTTGCACAAACTTCTGTATTCTGGAATTTTTAACCTTTTCGAATACTTTTACAATACAACTTGGTCTGTAATTTGATCCATCCAATGTTGACCCAGATTTAAAGATAGGTACAACTATACTTGATTTAAGACACTCAGGATATATACTAGTACTTAGATATCTATTTATCAAGCATACAATTATAGGTTTTATTAAAGTTACAACATGTTTTAAATCTTAATATAATTATAAATTATTATTATAAAGCTGAAACATTGTCACCTCCAGGAGAGCTATTTTTTAATTGCATGATGATGTTATATATTTCTGTTTCATCTTTAGGTTTAAGAAAAATAGATTTTTCAACGAATCTATTTTTTATTACTTTTTTTTAAGCATCAGTAATTTTATCTGCTAGTTTGCTCCCGATTGAAGAAATTTGCAAATTCAAAGCTATCACATGTTCTGATTGCATTACCATTTATTTCTTTAATAACCTTGCTCGACTCAATTGATTTTTTTAAGATGAGATTATTTAGAACTTTCTAAATTTTTCTTTGGTCACCACCAGCTAATTGTAGTTTATCATTAAAATAATTTTGTTTGGCTTTAGTTATTTCATACGTCACCTTGTTTTTTGCATTTTTAAAACTAGTTTTAATATCTACATTGTTAGGCTGCTTTTTCAACTTTTTAAACAAATAATATTCCTCTTTTTGATCATAATTAATAATTCTTTTGTCATCCAATGATAATTGTTTCTAACTCTTCGGAGTGTTTTAATTGTAGAATTCATCTTTGCTTTTTGCAATATTTTTATAAAGTCGTCCAGTAGATTTCCCTTTTAAAAATAGCTTCAATCTTTAACTCCGTTAGATTCTATTATCAATTTATAAGATCTGAAGAGCTCTGAGTCTGTTAATAAATCAATATTAATATCACCCATCAGAACTATATTCTTACATTTGTTAAAAATTAAATCCAGATGTGCTGGTAAATCGCTATTGTTATCACTTGATTTTTTGTAGGTAACTGCAATTTTTAAGGATGGAGAAGTGTTATTTAACGAAATAATTATAGTATTGAATTTCTCAAATATTTCTAAAACCGTATACCGGATATTATGCTTACTAAAAATAGCGGTTCCACCTCCTCTTGATTCATTATTAGAGTTAAGAAATGCAGAGAAGCCAGGTATATTAAAAAAATTTCCTTCATCTGAATATAACCACGTTTCACCAATCATAATAATGTCAATATCTATTCTGTATTTAACAAAAAGTTCGATTTCAGTCATATTTTTCCTTAAACTTCTAGCATTAAAATGCACAATATTTATATTATTGTGTTTGTTACGTGTCATGGTTTACTATTCATATAATTTTGCCAAGACTCTCTAATTTTTTGTAAGTGCTTTCTGTATCAATATGTCTCCTAAAATAAGCTAAATCTTTAAGTTCTTCACTTTTAGATATTCCGGTGCTATCATGAATATCATCTTGTTTGCGTAATACCATCATAACAAATATCTTCTTTATCATGAAAATATGATAAAAATTATCTCATATTATTTTTAATTTTTTGTTCTCTTAATCAAGATAAGGCATTCGTATTTTCACCAAACTCAATTGCTTTTTTTGTTAATCTAACAATTGGTGGAATCATGGGGTTGAAAAAACTTTTCCCACTGTCTTCTTTACTTAAATGCATAGATTCTTCATCTATTTTGCCCAGTTTAGGATTATTTTTAATTGTTAATAGTTTCTCCTTTAACCCAATTTGAGGAATCGTTGCTGGGAAGCTCTTTTGATCTGATTTTTTCTTTGACTGAAACGATTTCTCGATCCTGCGTACTATGAGTTTTTATTATCTTTGTTAGGAACTTTATCTATCATATTAGTTTTGAGAGGTGTTTTATTTTTACTGAAGTGCATTAGTTTTGAAAATAGACTTGATTTTTTGTTAATAACACTATTATTATTGTTATTACTATTGTTATTGTTACTTTTATTATTATTATTACTATTATTATTTTTGGTATTATAATTATTTTTTTTTCTTTATTCCTATTTAAAAAGTAGGTATGTACAGTAGGTACATAGGTATATTATCAAATTATTGTTTTAAATTCCTTAAAACTAAATATAAGAAAATTGGTATTTATAGAGATCGTAGCACAAGCTTTCTGATCTCGTAGTTGATTTTTGATTAGTAAAGACATAATTTTTCAATATGTAAACAAAAATTTTTTTTTCATTATTGGAGTTTTCTTCCCTTTTGAATGATTTATTTATATGCTATTATTCAAAATTATTTTTTTTTTTTAATTTCTTCTTAAAGATTATTAGGGAATCAATTTGTTTTAGCTCGTTGGGTAATTCATTGAATAGTTTTAAGCATTTATACAGACTATTATTATTTTGTTGATTGGTTTTAAACAGTGTAAGGTAGAAGTTTGATTTATTTCGTGTGTTATGCGTATGGATATTTATCATTCTATTCAGAATGAAATTACGGTTGATTTTATTATTTATTATTTTAAATGCTGTTATATATAGTTCTCTTTTTATATTATTGAAACTTATATATCTATCGGAATATAACAAATGAGTTGGGTGCCTAGGAGGATAAAAATGAATAATTTTTATTGTTTTTTTATGTATGACATCAAGTTGATGTAATAATTGCTGATTAGCGCCACTCCATATAGGATTGAGATAAATAATGTGTGACAAAATGAATGACGAGTACATTTGATGTAGACTATAGAGCATTGGTCGATAAAAACTTGCGTAGCCTGTATAAAATAAATATGTATGGTGACACTTTACTGATTATATGTTGGATATGATCTCCCCATTTTAACTTTCTATCAATAGTTAGGCCTAAATAGTTGAAACTGTCTACAGTATAGATAACTTCATAATTGCAGTAAAATTTTCAGAGCTGTATAATTTATTACCTAGAAAAAGAATCTTAGTTTTTTTGATATTTAATCTTAGCCTATGTTGTGTGAGCCATACCTATATCATTTTGAGATCATATTAAATATCACTCCTTAATTCATTTTCGGTTACAGAAGAGTATTTTATCACAGCATCGTCGGCATATAGCTGGATGGAACCTTTGAGAGCTAGTCGAGTAATATCATCGATATAGAGTTTGAATAGATCTGATCCCAAAATGGATCCCTGTGGGACTCCCTTTTTAATCTTTAAATAATCACTACCATAATTTCTTACTTTAACTTTTTGTAGTCTTTAGATATGATTTAAAAAAATCTAAATCTTTAGAGGAAAATTTAAAAATTTGCAAATTTCAACAAAAGTCTTTGTCAACACAATCAAACGCTTTTTGCAAATCTAAAAATACACAAGCTACATATTTATTATCATCTAAGCTACTGGTTATAAAATTTGTCAAACTAAGGCATGCAGCAGTTGTGTTAGAACTGTTTTCAAAACCGTATTGCACTTTGTGTAGAATATTATTGTTAGTTACAAAGAAGTTTAATCGTTGTTTAATTGTGGTTTAAAATATATTTTTGAGAAAGTAATCAACACGGAAATTAGCCGATAGTTTGATGGGCAAAGCTGGTGCTATATCTTTGTATATAGGTGTTTTGCCTTTTTCAAACATTTTGGGAAAACAGAGTTTTCAAAAGCAATATTTATTAGTTTAGCTAGCACTGGTGAAAGTTTAGAGGAGAATTTCTTAGAAAACTTGGTAGATATTTTGTCATATCCCGTAACAGCGGATATCTTCAGTTCAGAAATTATCTGTTCAATTTCTTCAACATTCGTAGGATATAAAGAAAACTTGCTATGAATTATCCTGTCAGTATTTAAATATGAAACATTTATTGGTAAAGTTGAAATATTGATTTCATCTGTGACATTTACGAAAAAAGAATTCATTTTGTTGGCCACAGCATATGTATTACTAATGTTTTCATTATTTATAACTAGAGATTTGATAACTGAGTTGGGTCTTTACGTATCTGTGTTATACATTATTTTATTATAAAAATTCCATAAACTTTTCCAATTTGTTACGCCATTTATGTCTTTGAAAAAAAAGAGTTTTTTTAGCTTGTGTAATCAAATATACCTCTGATCTAGTTTTCTTATAGAGTTTAAAAATCCTTGTACAATTTTTGTATTTACGATAAATTTAATAGTAAGAGTCCCTGATTTTCATTTTGTTTAATATTTCGGTCGTCATCCAAGTTTTTTTGTTTTTTCCCTTTTTCTTAGCAATATTTTTGGTGTTCTTAGTTATAAGTTTTTGTAGATCATCAACTAAAAGATTCAAATCAGTGTATGAATCAAGACTAAGCCAAAAAATATCTAAATTAATTTTGTCATAGTCTAGAACAGTCATATTTTTAATATTTTCTTCTATTTTTGGTTTAAGATTTAGACTAACGAGTAACATTTCATGATCAGAAAGAGGGGTATTAGTAATGGCAAGCTAAAATGTATATTTGATTAAATCACTGATTCGAAATCGAATGCAGATGATCAATAATTGTTCTAGTTGTTTTACTTACTCTCGTAGCATCATCAGGCGTAATTTTATTATAAATAAATAACCCATTACTTGACAAATTGTTTGTATATGTTGTAAATTATATTAATATCTCCTAAAATGATAGAATATTTATAGGTAGATGTAATTTCATCGAGTTTATCAATAAACTCAAAACACCTCTTTCCCGTGTGATCTATAAATTCCAATAATATTAATATTTAGGCTATTTAATTTAACTACTAAAATATTCGTTTCTTCTACAAC
The DNA here is from genome assembly GCA_963082915.1 of Dolichopus griseipennis. NCBI lineage: Eukaryota > Metazoa > Arthropoda > Insecta > Diptera > Dolichopodidae > Dolichopus > Dolichopus griseipennis. The sequence goes on along the minus strand of OY720444.1, from coordinate 40,775,520 downwards.
AGAACTTGAATCTATGTTTACATTTATGTATACTGTAACCCCACCATATGGTACTAATCTATTAGCAAAATAAGAATCATATCCAGGTATGTTAAAAAAAATTTTTTCGTTTTGTGAATATTGTAATCGAAAGAGTATATTAAGGATTCTATATCATTAAGTTTATTACGAAGATTTTGCACATTAAGATACATAACATTTAAATTTATCTATCAAATCTATCATTTGCAAAAGATTTTAGGTTGCACGTCCCTGACATATATTTCACATTTAAACAATCATAAATATTTATTCCATTATCAGCAGTCTTGCCAGTCAAATTTGACTGGAAAAAATATTCTTTGACAGGAAAAAAATTCGAAATATTTTGACTGGATTTTTGACTGATTTATTTTTTTATTTGACCGCTTTTTCGTTTCGGAAAAATTTAAAATATTTTTAAAAATATTCGTTGACACTACAAATAGTAGTTAACGAACAACAATTGAGAAATACTGGAATGACAAATCATTTAATATACATACATGTACATATAAAATTATCGCAGAAATCGAATGCAGCTTAAACTCACTAATGCTGTTTTGATTATAAGAAATCATTTGCCAAAAGAAAATTGGTACAATATGAAAATACCACCAGAAGTGATTAATAAAATCGGTAAAAAAGATGTATACGAAAACGATAGTGAAGAAGATTTGGATATTTCCTTTATGGATGATATTTTTTAATTAGTTTATTTTTAGAACATATATTTTTTTGGTGCAATAAGTTTTACATATGTATACCGTCCAGTTCATAGAATTTCTTTTGTTTAATTTATGAAATAATTTTTGTTTTTGTTTAATGTATGAAATAAGTTTTTTGATTAATGTTAGTACAATTTTTTTTGTTTGTGATAATCTTTATTTTATATTTTGAAATAAATATTTTACTGCTTTATCTGAAATAATAAATAAATAAATCTTCGACATGGTCACATTATATCATTAAGAAAAACAAATGAAATAGAAGTACTAAAAATCATTAAGATTCTAAAAAATAGTTCGGGTATAACAGCATCAAATCTAAGGCATGTGGCAACCATTATAGCACCCAAGCTCGCTTACTTAATAAATAATTGTTTAACAACTGGTATTTATTCTGAATGTCTAAAATCAAGTATGGTTGTGCCAATATACAAATCAGGAGCAACCAATGATGTATCAAATTACAGACCTATTACTTTAACAAGTTGCTTGGGAAAAATATTTGAAAAAATAATAAATAATAGAATACAGAATTTTATTCAAAAGGTAGTAGGTTTTGATGATAATCAATTTGGATTTCAAAAAGATATTAGAACCGATTCTGCAGTCTTAGCATCAACAAACTCTATAGTAAGCAAATTAGATGCAGGGAACTATGTATGTTCAGTATTCGTTGATTTAAAAAAAGCATTCGATACAGTTGATCATAAAATCCTGTTAAACAGACTCTATGAAATCGGTATAAGAGGAACAGCTTTGGATCTTCTTAGATCTTATTTACAAAATAGGAAAATAGCTACAAGAGTTAATGATGTATTGAGTAACCAGTGTACTATAAATATAGGTGTTCCGCAAGGATCAGTACTCGGGCGTACTTTGTATCTGCTTTATATCCATAACATCCAATGTGCTAATTTACAAGCCGATTACAAGATATTTGCGGATGACACATTGCTCATTTACAGTGCTAAAACCAGAGATGAATTAGAAAGAATAATAAATGAGGATTTGTACAAATATATCAATTGGCTTAAAGGCAACAAATTAAGTATAAATGCTGATAAAACTAAATTTATCACATATAAAATGAGGAAAAAAGCTGATATTAATCTAAAAATATTGATAAACAATGTCCAAATTGAAGAGTTGATACACCTTGTTGTAATAATTGATGAAAAACTGGGATGGGAAAATCATATCAATAAAATAGCATCCAAAATTGCGCCAATGCTTGGTGCCATTAAAAGAAGTGGAGTGGAATTAAACTAAACAGGAAAGCAGCCAATAATATATATCATGCTCATATCATGTCACATATTAGGTATAATATATGTAACTGGTCCAGTTGCGCTACATGGCTGAAAGAAAAGGTCAGTACTTTGATAAACAAAGAAATTAAAAGTTTATACAAGTTAAGCTGGCTGACACCAACAGTCGAAATTTATAAAAAAACGGGATATTTGATGCTTTCGGAAATTATTATTATGGAAAAAGCCAAATTAATTTTTAAACTGGAAAAAGGAATTTACAGGAAGAATATTAATGTTACGAAAAGAAATAGTGTACATAACTATAACCCCAGAAGCCTGAACTTTTTAAATCATACAAGATCTAGAACGGAGTTATCTCACAGCAGCGGATTATCCTCAGCTATAAGAATCTATAATAAGCTACCAAATGATCTCAAGCAGACCTCTAACATCAAACTATTTGTTAAAAATCTGAAGTACCTACTAAAGCGGAATAGGTACCATATTGCTTGATAGCGTTATGCAGAATGAATAATTGTATTAACATATAATAATAATTTAATTAATATTATATAACTTTAATAAGTATATTTACATAACTTATATACATAACTTACATAACTTATATTGATATACATTATATACGTATACATGTATAGTTTAGCTTGTCTTTATTTAGTTTTAGGTTAATCTGTTTATAGCACAGTTAAAAAAAAAAAAAAAAAAAAAAGAAAAACGTATCATATGTTATATAAAAGTAAAACTATGAAAAAAAAAGCATTTGTAATGTAATAGACAATAAGAAAGCTAAATAAAGTATATAAATTAAAAAAAAAAAACAAAATCGTAATACCCTATTCACACTACGGGTCATAACATATTATATCGATCGTATAACATGTTATAAAAATCATCATTCAGACTACGAAAATTTTACTTTTGCTCGAAACAAACAAAAAGTTTATAAAAAATTTTTTATGATTAAATCACAATGGCTTTAAAAAAAGAACGAGGAAGAGTGTAGTAGAGGCGACTGTGTCAACTCTGGGATACTCGTATGACCGTAACATATACATTAGATCATAAGGTTAATTACTTTTGGCAAAATTTCAAACATACTTTATTCAGTTTAGTGGAATACTCTTATAAAAGAAGGAGTTGTATGGCAGCTACTCGAACCCTCTGCAATAGACCAACCAAATTTTGCTGTAACCTTGGCCAATACACTAAACTATTTTTGGCAAAATTTCAGACACCCAGCTTCATTAGGTGGAGAGTAATGCTTATACAAAGTAGGAAGTAGTATGGCAGCTACACGAACCCACTGCAGGAGACCAACCAAATTTTGCAGAAACTTTGGCCATACAACTAAAATACTTTTGCCAAAATTTCAGACACATAGCTGTAATAGGTACAGAGAAATACTCATATAAAAAAAAAAGTTGTATCGCAGCTACCCGAACCCATGGACCAAAATGGCTGGATTTAAATAGCGATGACGGCTATTGCAAAAAAAATGGATTTGCGAAAATTTCAAGATTCTAGCTCCTTTAGTTTTTGAGTTATCGTGCGGACGGACGGACAGACGCACGTACGGACGGACATACATAGCTAAATCGATTTATTTTTCGATTCTAATTCGATCCATACACTTGAGTCTATATCTACCCAACCCTCCTTCTCTGCGTCACAAACGTAATGGCAAATTTATTATACGCTTTGACTATATAGTATAATAAAAAATAATACGGGTATAATAAAAAAATATTTTTGATTTAATTAATATAACAAAAAATCCTTCAAGACTATGACAAATCCTTCAAAGGATATGAAGATACAAAAAACTTTAATAAATAATAAATAATTACGAATAATTTAAGTACACAACCTTGAAAAATAACATGTTGTACTGAATAACTATGTAGTTATTATCATATTATACTTGACAGATTTTTTGCGTACAATATTTTTAGTTATAGCACATTTATAACAACTACACAACAAGTCAACGCTGATAACATGTTATAGACCCGTAGTGTGAATAGAGTATAAGTTTTTGTTCAAAAGCTATCATTGAAAACGTATTTAAACGTAAAGTTTAATTTACATGGAAGTTTGATATTTCCTATCCGCAGTAATTTACGGATTCATAAAATTTAATAGAAAAGTTAAATTATTATCTTAAATATTTCTAAATATACTTATATTAAGTTTTGATATTTCATAATATACAAAGGTCTGAAGGTACAGAAACATGCGGTAGTAAAGTTTTTATTTTCAATAAAGTTTTCTCGTACTAACATTTCTTCATTTGAATTCATTTTTGTTAAACTAAAAGTACAGTTTACACAGGATATTTTCTTAAGGACTTTGAACAAGACGTACCTCAATGTATAACCCAAAGAAATATCCAAAATTTCGTTTAAGACACTCAATTAATTTATTCAAAAAACTATCATTAGTAACTATTCATGTCATTTTGATCAGTAACTATTTTAATGTCATTTTCAGCACATTTTCAAAAGATTTTGTAAAAATGTCCCTTTATTCACTCTGTCTGTCGTCCGTATGTTTACAAAAACTTTTACATCGTTTGAATTAGAGAAAAGAAATTTTAACTGCGGGTAGATATCGCAAAAAAAATTTCATAGAAGAACTTTTTTTTAAGTAATCCCACCCGTTAGGGAGCTACAGCCCCCCAAAGTCGGAAAAAGCCCTATATTTAAATTGTTATAACAACAGTTTTGTTAAGTGTATTTTTAATCTGAAAACGGTGAAATACAGCTGATTTTATAAGCCTTTTTAATTTAAAAGATAAATGTATAGGGTTGCAAAATTTTTGGCCTCACATATCTTGTAAACCGTTCAAGCTGGAGACTTCAATTTTGGAAGAAGTTAGATCCTTAGAAATTAATAGGAGTCGGTTTACAAAATTTTTTTGTCACGCTCCCTGTTTAGGAGCTAAAAGGACTTGAAAATTGAAATTTTGCTATTTTTAAACACCTATAACTTGAATACCTGTTCAAATTTTTTTCCAGTAATATACACAATTCAAAGCTCCAATGTTATATTTCAACATGTGTCAAAGGTTTTTCTTAACTTTGAAGAATGACGAAGCTACATCCCTCGCAAATTCCAACAGAGCCCTATATTAAAATTGGTATAATTAAAGTTCTATATACTCGTATACCTTCAATCTAAAAACGATAAAAGAGAGCTGGTTTTGTAGGCTTAACAAAAACTTTTAATTTATCGAACGAATTGGGATCGATATGTTGCAATGTTAATTTCGGAGCCTTTTTTGTTGTCATATTATTTTCTAAATAATATAATTCATTTATTTGTATTCAACTTGCAACTCCATCGGATGTTTCTATATCACTTACAATTAAACAATTCCTTATATTATTAAATAAATGCGTTGTATCAAATATTAAAATAAAATTATTTGAATTATGATAGAAAAATGGTTGAAAACAATAAGTATTTTTGGTATTATTATTATTTGCCAAAATTTTGAATGCTTTCATATTATTAAGACCTTTATCACAAACAACCGCTCAAACATCAATAATAAATTTAAAAATTTAATTTATAAATCTTTAGCACTTAAATTTTTTTTTTATTTCTCGAAAGATAAAAACTGCCCCGTAGCAGAAGTGTATGTCGGATTCTTACCGACTAAACCACACCCTTCCCTTATTAAAACCAGTCGAACTGACTAACCATTAATTTTTTGTTATCTTTGGTTTGAGTATAGGTTTTATGTGCTTTCCCTTAGGAAATCTGTACTTTATAATATATTATCTAAATGTCTTTTTCTTTTAAGCCTTCCTGTAATAATCTGATTATTTATTAACTGATCAACTTCAATATTTATATGCTTTTCTAGACGAACTTTATGCTTTATGGCATATCTACTTATTTCATCTATAACTTTGGGAATTTGTAAATCTCTATGAATGTCACTATTACGTGCATACCAGGGAGCACTTACTGTATTACGTAGGACTTTATTCAGAAAGGTTTGCATTTTTTTAATATGCGTTTGCTTGGCACAACCCCAAAGTTGAATGCCATATAACCATATAGGTTTAATTACTTGGTTATAAATTAACACTTAATTATATACTAGTAAAAAACCCTGTCGGACGACAGGTATAATTTTAATTTCTCTTTTTATATATGTATATTCTTTTTTCCTCCTATTGCGCTACTCAATTAAAAAAAGGAAATTCGTTACCTAAAGAACATTAAGTTAACATTATAATAGTTTGTTTTAGTTTTGTAAGTGATATAGGTAAATGCACTTCACTTTTCAACACCTTATTATAAAATGAAAAAAGTTTCAAATCAGGGCAGGGCGAATTTAAAAAAATTTGTAAAAAACGTAATTTTACATTGTAATAAATTAGTCCTATATTTATGTCCTTATTAGGTGATAATTTATGTTGCTATCCTGGTAGTTATTCGGTACACGTCTTAACCAAAGTGCTGAGGGCCATAAGCCTTATGTCACACTGTAATGGTTATATTCTCTTTGGGCTGAACCCAATTAAGAGACTCTGTCTTCATCAAATTAAAAGCTTATTCTTTTTGTTTTTCTTATAGTTAAGTTATCTAAGAACTTAAACTTTTAATTGTTATCTTTTTAAAATTTACAAAGGTATTTATACAATATTTACAATTTATCCCCACTACTTTTTTTAGTAGAGGTATTTACATTTACATTATTAAAAATATTATTTCACAATAAAAAGTGCCATATGGGCTATTTTCTTAAAAATATAATTTAAATTGACAAATATTAAATTATGTGGTAAACATTCATTTCTACAGTTCTATAACCTTTCAGTTCTATAACCTTTTTAAGGAAATTCCTTGAATGTGCAATTTCTATTCATAATGAATTTTTTTATAAATGTAAAAAACAACAGTAAAAATATATAATATTTTATGGTACGGGTGTTAATTGTTGTTTTAATTATAATTGTTTAGAATCAGCATTTTTGCTAAAGAATTAATGTGTTCGTATATACTTAAGGTATATGTGAAATTAGATATCTTTATTAAATTGTTATAAAAGTATATTAGCGTACTTTTTAATTAGGTATTGTGTTCGTGAGAAAGAATGTAAAAATACGTTGAAGTTAACTAGGTATTGTATTAGTATAAATTAAATGTATGTGTACGGTGAAGTTATATAGATATTGTAATAATTGTAGTGTTAGAATTAGAGAATCACCCTTACCGTAAAAGAAAAAAAAAAGAATTTTGTAAAAAAAGAAGAAAATTCTTTTGTTTTTTTTGTTATATTAAAATATATATACATGTTTTTTTTTTGTGTGCTTATTAGGTAAAAATAAATTTGTTTTGTTTATTTATGTGTTTTTTTTTTTTATATAATAATAAATTTTTCTGCACTACACCCTTACCGTAAAAGAAAAAAAAAAGAATTTTGTAAAAAAAGAAGAAAATTCTTTTTTTTTTTTTGTTATATTAAAATATATATACATATTTTTTTTTGTGTTAATGCTTATTAGGTAAAAATAAATTTGTTTTGTTTATTTATGTGTTTTTTTTTTTTTTATATAATAATAAATTTTTCTTAATAATAAAATTTTATAAAGTAATAAGTAAAAAAAAATTTGTTTTATAAAATATTTGATTTTAGCTAGTTTTAAAAAGTTTTAACCTATTATTGTGGATTTCTTTTTGTTTGTTTTTTATTTTTATTATAGAATTTACATTGTTTGTTTTTATTATTTTATATGGTCCATCATACGGACTATCTAGTTTATTTTTTCTTTCAGTTTTTATTAGAATTAAATCATTTATTTTAAATTTTATAGGTTTTACATTGATATCATTTACATATTTTCTGTTTATTTTTGCTATATTTAACATATTCTTTGCTTGTTCGGCTGCAAATTTGAGTCTAGTTTTTAGTTCAAGTACATAGTCGTTCATGTCTTGTATAGGTATGTGTGTATTTGTATTAAAGTTTGTTGGTATACTTGATATTTTTCCGCAAAGTAATTCAAATGGTGAATAATTTGTATCTGTGTGTGGTGTTGTGTTATAACAATATGCAAAGTAAGGTACCCATTCGTCCCATTGATAGTCTTGAGTGAACGATAAGAGATATTGGTTTAGCACTCTATGGTTTCGTTCAATTGAGCCTAGTGTCTCATGGTGATATGGATTTTAAATGTTCTATATTGAAAGTTTTGCATATATTCGTAAAAATTTCATTTATAAATTCAGTACCTAGGTCTGTTTTTATTGTTTTAAAATTACCATATCTTAAAATGATATTTGTGATTAATGTTTTTGCTATAGTTTTTGCTTCTTTTGTTTCTATTGGTATAGCTTCTATGTACTTTGTTAATTCGCATTGAACTGTTAATATATATCTGTAGTTATTACATATTCTCAAAGGTCCTACGGTGTCTATGCTTATAGATCCGAAAGCAGATGATGGTGTATTAGTTATAATAAATTTTTCTTTATTATGTGTTGTAATTTTATTCTTTGCACATATCTTACAGTTGTTTATGTATTCTTTGACCATCTTGTTTAAATTTTTCCATATATAGCGTTGTTTTATTTTGTTGATGGTTCTTTTGATTCCTGTATGACCTCCTTGTTGAGAGTCATGGTATTCTTTTATTATTTTATTTTTTGATTCATTATCTTCAATTTTCTTAGGAGGGGTATATATTAAAATTTTTAATTCATTCATTTTTAATTTATTCATAATATCATTGTACAATGTTTTAAATTCTCTTATGTCAATTTTTCTAAATATTGAATCATTATCACTAAGCGCTAGTTTCATTATTTTTTTATTTTTCATAGATAAGATAAGTTTCTCCAAGATCGACCTAAGTCCTGATATGGATTATCGCTTATCATTACCGGTATAGTAATTTCCCCTTTTTCATTTATATTTATATTTTTATTCATATCGTTAAAGATTTCAAATTTCATTTTCTTAATATTTCTTGTCTCAGACAGAGAGATGCATTGCCACGTATGAAGTTGATCAGACTTCTGTGTCAATGTACTGCTGTTGTTATTATTGTCTGGTTTCTATTTTAAGTTTTGTTTTCTTCTCGTAATTACGTTAATTTTATTACTAGAAATCATTTGTTTTAATAATTCTGAATCAATCTGTATTCGTGATAGTGCGTCGGCATTTGTGTTAATTTTTCCTTGTTTATATATTATTTTAAAATTATAATCTGCTAATTCTAGTCTTATTCTTGTCATTTTAGATGAAGGATTTTTGTGTTTAAATAAACTGACTAACGGACTGTGATCTGTAACAATCGTGAATTTAGTGCCATATACATAGGGTCTAAAATATGTTATTGCCCAATGTATGCCTAATAATTCTTTCTCGATTATTGGTTTGTTTAGTTCATGTTTGTTCAAAGATCGACTAGCGTAAGCGATTGGCCGGTCGCTACCTATTTCTCCTTGTGACAAAACGCCTAATGCAAACTTAGATGCGTCAGTTGTTATTATGGATTTTTCATCAAAGTTCGGGAATTTTAAGACTGGTGGTTTTATTAGCTTTTCTTTTAGTGTTTTAAATGCTTCTTCACATTCTGAAGTCTAAACAAAAGTTGTATTCTTTTTAGATAAGTTGTTAAGTGGTTTCGCTATTTCGGCAAAATTCTTTATAAATCTGCGATAGTAATTGCAGAATGCTACGAATCTTCTGGTGTCGGCAGCATTTGTAGGAGTTGGATAATTTTGTATTGTATTATATTTAGCAGGGTCAGGTTTTATACCATTTTGTGTAACAAAATGTCCGAGATATGTTACTTCGGTTTGTAGAAATGTGCATTTAGCTGCATTTAATTTTAAATTAGATTTTCTAAGTCTTGTAAATACGTCAATTAAATTTTTATTATGGTGTTGTAAACTACATCCAAAAATTATTATGTCGTCAACATAGATAAATGCGCCTGAATTTAAGCCTGATAGTGCTATGGTTAACATCCTCTGAAAACTGTTTGAAGATGTTTTTAAACCAAAAGGTAGTCTGGTAAATTGATAGTGACCTTTATTAGTTGAAAAATCTGTTAATGGTTTTGACTCGTTGTCTAATTTGATTTGATGAAAGGAGTTACTAAGGTCTAATGTTGAGAAATATTTTGCTCTTCCGATACTGTCTAGAATATCGTCTAAACCAGTGAGTGGAAACTTGTCATCTGTTATCTTCTTATTTAGTTGTCTATAATCCACGACTAATCTCCATTTTTTTGTGTCATCTGAAGATTTTTTTGGTACTATTAGTAATGGTAAATTATATGGACTGTTTGATGGTTCTATTAGTTTTTCTCTAATTAAATCATTGACTTTGTTATTAATTTCTTTTATCTGTGTTTGAGGGAGTCTGTAATTTTTACTGTAAACTGGAGTTTTATCTTGAAGGCTTATATGTTGTTGGTAAAAATTATTGTATGAAAGTTCGTCATCCTGTAGATGGCTTTTGATGGCTATGTGGCTTTTTCATCTAAATTTTTTATTTTAAGTTCTTGTAATAATTTTGTTTCTCTTTTTGTTTTATCTTGTTTTAGACTCATAATCATGTAATTTTTAAGTGGTTTAATTTCAGGTTTAAAGTTCGAAATGCTTATTTTTTGATCTGATGTATTCATGAATTTTACATGTGCTATACCTTTTGCTGGTATAATGGTGTTTGCGATGAATACGTGATTACCTATTTGTTTGTTTAGTACTATGCCGTCTTCTTTTACTTTAATATTGATTGAATGGATCATTTCTGTTCTAGGTGGTATTTCAATGTTATCATAATTCGGGATGTAGGCTTCAATTGGTAAGGTTATTTCTGTATTGTTTACTTTTAATGTTATTGTAAAGGTATCAAAATCAATTAAGCTGTAATATCTATGTATGAAGTCTGTACCTAATATACTATTAGTTGGTATTGGAAAATCTGAGTCTACTACTTGAAAATTTTGATTTGAGTTAAAATTTTCTATTTTTATTGTTGTTTGTATGTTACCTAATGATAATACGACATGTTCATTTACACCGGTTATTTTGCATTTATTTTCTGAGTTAATTAGTTCATGATTATCTATACAATTATTTTTTATTATTGAAATTTCTGCTCCTGTATCTAGTAAAAATGCTAAAGGTTTTTGAGTTAAGCTTGTTTTTAAGAATATGTAATTTATTTTTCTGTTGTTGATAAAGTATATTTTTAATTCATTTGTAAATTGTTTAAATCCTCGGCAAGTTGTCGTACTTCGAGGTTGTTCTCGTTTCCCTGTTCTGTGCTCAGGTAATTTACGTTTCTATAGTTTCTATTTTTATTTTGATTGTAATTGTGGTTTTTATTGTTGAAATTGTTGCGACTTCTGTTTTGATTATTTTTGTTGTTGTAATTGTTGCCGTTATAATTGTTAAAATTTCTAGTATTGTTTTTGTTATTAAAATTTCTACTGAGATTTCTGTTGTTATTGGAATTGTTAAAATTTCTATTGAAATTGTTGTTGTTGAAATTTCTGTTGAAGTTTCTGTTATTGAAATTTTTATTATTATTGTTGTTGTTGTTTCTATAGTTAAAATTATTGTTCCTATTTTACATAAATAAAATTTGTTTTGTTTTGTTATTACTAGCATCATATTCTGTAGCAATTCGAATTGCGGTGGCTAGTGATTCAGGTCTTGCTGCATGGATAGTTTGTGATATATTTTCATTGAGACCAGCTTTAAAGATTCCGATTGCATATTGGTTGTTAAGCGATGTTATAATCTGTCTATGTTCTTCTCCTTTTTGACTAATTTGTATTGCATTGATTTCTGCAATTAATTTTTCTATTCTTTCTACATATTTATGTAGAGGCCTTTGGGCCTGTACTGTGGAAACTAGTTCAGCTTGAACTATTTCCAACGGGCGTGCTAATTGATATGCTTTTTTTAAAGCTGTGGTTATTTCATCCAAATTTTTTGGAGCGGGTTCAATTTATTTTTTGGTTTTTCTGTCAACCTGGTGTTGTAGATAAATTGTATAAGTTTTTCCTGTTCGGTTGCCTTAGTGGCTTCATAAATAATATCTTTACAAAATTTGATAATTTATCTTTATCTCCTTCGAACAAGGGTATAATTTTTTAAGTTTTATCAATGTCAAAGTCCATTTTTGCAAGTTCTTGTCTTATGTAGTATAGTTTCTCTTTAATTTGTTTATAGTAATCTAAGAATATTGTTTTTGAATATTCTTTTTCTGTTTCAGTAAAGTCCGCGATTTCTAATCTTTCTAAAAATTTTATTTTAAATTGGTCGGCATGACTGTTTTTTTCAATTATTAAATTTCCAGTCGATTTCGTTTTCTCTATTAAGTCGTGTAATAGTTTTATTTTATCTATGTATAATTTTATAGCAACTTTATCGTCGTATCTTAACATGAAAATTTAGTATATATTTTTGAAAAACAAAAAAATTTTAATTTATTATATATATTTTTTTTTTTCTTTTTAAAAATTTGACATTATTTTTTTTTTATTTTCTGAAAAATTTTAATTTTTAATTTATTATACCCTACACCTATAGAATAGGTAAAGGGGTATATTAACTTAGGTATGGTGTTTGTAACCACCTAAAGGAAGCGAGCTAGATATGGAAAAGTATATATATTTGTGATCAGCGTGACCGCCGGAGTCGATATAGCCATGTCCGTCCGTCCGTCCGTAGGCACGATAACTCAAAAAATAATGGAGCTATCTTGATGAAATTTTAACTGTAGGTTACTAGGACTGAAAGTACGGCGGGGATTGTATATGGGCTAAACCGGCCCATGGGTTCGGATTCTGGACCTTTTAATCGGTTTCAGGGCTAACGAACAAATATAAAAAATCACGATAACTCAACAACCAATGACGCTATCTTCATCAAATTTGTGCTGTAGGTTACTAGTAATGAAACTACTTCGGGAATTGCGTTAGGTCGGGACTGGACCATGGGTTCGGAACCTAGAATTTTTTGATCGAATTTAGGCCAAACGAACATAATTCCGACACCAATGAAGATAGAACCTCCAAATTTAGTATCAGGGTGTCCCATCCTATTTCCTAAGTGTCTTGTGAATTTGGGTCCCATTGGAGTAGTGGGTCGGGGACCAGCCACACATTTCCGAAGACCTTAAAGTATATCTTTAAAATTAATAAAGATAACAACTTGAACAAATGTAGAAGCTTCCAATTTGCCACAAGGATGTTCTTTACTATCTCTTGCGTGTTCCCCTAATTTGGGATCAATTGCAGTGGTGGTTCTGTACCCCTCTCAGACCTCCCAAGTTTTAAAAGCTTATAATCGAAATTACTAAAAATAGTTACTCAAAATTAAGAAAGACCGTTCAAATTGTGTACAAGGGTTAACTAGTACTATAAGTATAGCGCGGACTATATAAGGGCGAAATCAGCCCAACGGTTCGGATTCCGGACCTCTTAGTCGGTGTCAGGGCTAACGAACATTTATAAAAATTCACGATAACTCAACAACCAATGACGCTATCTTCATCAAATTTGTGCTGTAGGTTACTAGTAATGAAACTACTTCGCAAATTGCGTAAGGTCGGGACTGGACCATGGGTTCGGAACCTAGAACTTTTTGATCGAATTTAGGCCAAACTAGCATAATTCCGAAACCAATAAAGATAGAACCTCCAAATTTGGTATCAGGGTGTCCATTCCTATTTCGTAGGTGTCTTTGAAATTTGGGCCTCATTGGAGTAGTGTGCCGGGGAATAACCACTCAGTTCCGAGGACCTTAAAGCATATTTTCGAAATTAATAAAGATAGTAACTTGAAACAAATGTAGAAGCTTCAAATTTGGCCAAGGGTGTTCTTTACTGTTTCTTGCGTGCCCCCCTAATTTGGGATCAATTGGAGTGGTGGTTCAGAACCTCTCTTAGACCTCCCCAATGTGTAAAAGCTTATCATCGAAATTATTAAAACTATTAACTTAAAATTAAGATAGAACGTTCCAATTGTGTACAAGGGTTAACTAGTATTGAAAGTATGACGGGACTGCATATGGGCGAAATCGTACCATAATTTTGGGTTCTGGAACCCTTGAAAAGTTCAAGGACTAGCAAACATATATCTTAAAAACACCATAACTCTAAAAATAATGCCGGTATTTTGATGAAATTTAACACTAGGTTACTAGTAATGAAAGTACCATGGGAATTGGTTCTGGTCGAGTTTAATTTCGAAGCCAAAGAATATATTTCCTATTTCCTTTGTGTCCCCGAAATTTAGACTTAATTGTAGTGGTTCAGTTATGTTCAAAGGTACTTGCTGCATTTATGTAAAATTTATTTTTATATTTAAATGAATCATATGAAAAGGTGTAAATTTGTAACTGTATTTTAGAAATACATTTATTGCATATTTTGCGTTTATAAGCTTTTCTATTAGGTATATAAACTAACCATTTAAAATAATTGCAATTTTTAAAAATTTGGATTATTAAATATATTATGCTTTGATTATCTTTTTATCACAAAATTTAATAATTAGAATTTTTTCATTTTGTAATTGAATTGGAATAAATATATTTTCATTTATTTCAAGTTTGTTTGTTTTTTAATATTTTAAAATAGATAAATTAGTAAGAATTTGTAATATTTTTTAATAGATAGTGTAAATAGAAAATGTTTTTAGTATTATAAAGTTAATTTGGTTAGCTATGTCTTACGATCAAATTAATAACAGCTTTTATGGTGTTAAAATGACTTATGGATATGTCCTTAAATTTGAACCAAATAGGTGTAGGGTATTCCTAAGTCGGTTGCACCGACTGACTGTTGCTTTACTTGTTTTAGTTGATTTTGCTATAATATAATTAGATGTTTGAAATCTGTAGTTTTGAAGCTTTCTTCGACGCCTTACGGTTGATGAAGTATTTAATTGCTACGTACATGAAGAGCACGATGATAGTTGTTGCTAATTCTTTTAGGATCTCATGTGTATGTAAGTTTGCGGCTTGGTTGACTACATTTGTTGTTGAGTCCAATGAAAACCAGTCCATGATTATTGCTTCTTCTTTTCTTTTTTTTTTGATTGCGGAGAGTCTTCCTTCTGATTCGTCTATTTAGGCAGGGTCGCCATGTAATAAATTTAGTCCTATATTTATGTCCTTATTAGGTGATAATTTATGTTGCTATCCTGGTAGTTATTCAGTACAAGTCTTAACCAAAGTGCTGAGGGCCATAAGCCCTATGTCACACTGTAATGGTTATATTCTCTTTAGGCTGAACTCAATTAAGAGACTCTGTCTTAATCAAATTAAAAGCTTATTCTTTTTGTTTTTCTTATAGTTAAGTTATCTAAGAACTTAAACTTTTAATTGTTATCTTTTTAAAATTTACAAAGGTATTTATACAATATTTACAATTTATCCCCACTACTTTTTTTAGTAGAGGTATTTACATTTACATAATTAAAAATATTATTTCACAATAAAAAGTGCCATATGGGCTATTTTCTTAAAAATATAATTTAAATTGACAAATATTAAATTATGTGGTAAACATATGTGCTACATTCAGTTCTATAACCTGTTTAAGGAAATTCGCTGAATGTGCAATTCCTATTCATAATGACTTTTTTTATAAATGTAAAAAAAACAGTAAAAATATATAATATTATATGGTACGGGTGTTAATTGTTGTTTTAATTATAAATGTTTAGAATCAGCATTTTTGCTAGAAATTAGATATCTTTATTAAATTGTTATAAAAGTATATTTGCCTACTTTTTAATTAGGTATTGTGTTCGTGAGAAAGAATGTAAAAATACGTTGAAGTTAACTAGGTATTGTATTAGTATAAATTAAATGTATGTGTACGGTGAAGTTATATAGGTATTGTAATAATTGTAGTGTTAGAATTAGTCACTACTACATGACTAAATTACCATACATAAAAAGTCACCAATTCAAGGCGGCTTTAAACTGAACTTAATGTATTTTAGGAGTTCTGATATCAAAAATTATACAAGCACACTTTTCAGTAATGGGTAATATAATAAAAAGTGGAAAGTACACAACCAGATTTGGAAATAGTTTTAAAAGGGTAATAGATCATTTCATTCCAGATTTAACTAATACCCAATATTTCTTTCATATTTTGAATACAACTCTATTTGATCATCAGATATTTTTCATTAGTATGAACAGAGACAGCCCGCAAAAATTCATATAGAAAGTAAAAAAAAAAATATTATGGATGACTGATAAAATTAGCGAGACAATGAAAATTAGTGACTCTTTTTTATAAATACTCAAAAAAATATCCAGAATGTCACATTATCACAACATTATTCTACTTACAAAAACAAAGCAAAAAACAA
Organism: Dolichopus griseipennis; assembly: GCA_963082915.1. Lineage (NCBI taxonomy): Eukaryota > Metazoa > Arthropoda > Insecta > Diptera > Dolichopodidae > Dolichopus > Dolichopus griseipennis. Next base: position 40,759,128 of record OY720444.1, on the reverse strand, counting down.
TTTGTCTTTGACAAAACAAAACTGTAGGAATTTATGAACCATCCTTATCTGACACCTACGAATATCGAAGAGTTGCGAGCAATAGAAAAATTAAAAACAACGGCTGCAACTGGCTATGATTCAATTTTAGCAAAATTTATAAAAAAATTTTGTTCACAATTAGAACCATCATTAGTTAAATTTATTAACTCAACATTTTAAACAAGGGAGTAAGTTTGAATCGTTTAAAATTTCAATAGTTACACCTATCTTCAAAAATGTAAATAAATCATATGCATCAAATTCCCCGTAAATTTCGGTACTAAGCGTATTTTCAAAAATTTTCTGGAATAAATATAAAGACTGGGTTAAATTTTTTTATGGATAAAAATAAAATTTTAAGTGATGAACAATACGGATTTGAAAAACAATCGAACACAACATCAACTTGTCTAGACTTATCGCATTTCGTTTCTCAAAATATTGATAGTAGGATATTTGTTACATGTGTCATTTTGTTTCTACAAAAAGCATTTGATTGTGTTCATCAAGACATCTTAAGATACAAATTGTCAAAACTTTAAATTAACTTCAATGCAAATCAGCTACTTCTTTTCAAATCATACCTGAGAAATATAAATCGAATAAAAAATGTGTTAAGTAGTTCAAAAGAGATTAGTAATGATGTCCCACAGAGTTCTATTTTTCTATTTCCAAATTTATTCAAAATTTATATTAACGTTTTTCAGATGCTGCCTAAGAAATCCTAAAATTAATAAGCTTAACTTCGAAGTTAATAAAGATAGAAACTTCAAATTTGATACACTATTTCCTATTTCCGTTCTGATAACACTTTTATATTTTTAAAAGGCTAATATAGTATTATATTTTATAAATTAATAAATTAACAAACATATATCTTAAAAACACCATAACTTGGAAACGAATTACGCTATTTTGATGAAATTTTAATTTCCTAGTTACTAGTAATGAAAGTACTATGGGAATTCTCTGGTCGAGTTCGGATTCTAGAAGCTTTTGAACGAATTAAGGTCAAACTAGTATAATTTCGAAACCAAAGAATATAGAACCTTATATTTGGGGTGTTTCTTCTTATTTGTTTTGTTTTCGTGAATTTTTAGATGAATTGGATTAGCGGTTTGCGTACCACTCCCACTTCTCCCAAGACCTTAAAGCATAATATATTCGAAATTAATAAAGATAGAAAAATCAAATTCGATACACTATTTCCTATTTCTGTTCTTATTTAACACTTTTATATTTTTAAAAGGCTAAGAGTTTAACTATAAAACATATTATGTATTATATTTTATAAATTAAAACAAAATATTTTTTTATTAAACGACGAATTTTTTTTTTTTTAATTTTTATTCTATCATATCTATATTTTATATATAATTAAATAATACATAATTAAGAAATTGTGTACGATACTTAAGTTGTAAAATTTATTTTTATATTTGAATTAATTAAATGAAAAATTCTAAATTTATCATTGTATTTTAGAAATATATTTTTTTCCTATTTTGATTATTAAATTTTGTGATTAAAAGCTAATGAAAGCATTAATTGTTTTAACTAACATTAAAAACCATGAAATTATATGACCTATTATATTTATATTATTACAAATAAGTTTATTTCGTTCGAATAACTTTGAGTTTAATTATATTAAACATTAAAAAATTAAGAGAAAAAATTTTAAAATTATTTAAAATTGAAATAATTAATCAACGGTACTAAATCATTCAACAGTAAATGCACTACAGCTAAAAATCCTGAAGGGAAGTAATTGCTGCATCTGTATAAAATTTTATTGAATTAGATAAAAGTTTTGAATATGTAATTTTGTAATTGCATTTTACGAATCCTATTTCTAAGTCGGTTGCACGACTTACTGTTTCTTTACTTGTTTTAACTTTGTTTGAAATTTGCGGTGTTCGAAAGGTGTCGTCATTGTCTGAGCGATTAGAATATAAATTATATAATCGTTTTAAAAATGATTTTAACAATGTTGTAATAAATGTATCTTATTTTATCAAACTATGTATATATTAGTGTTGGAATTAATAATTTAATAAAAATATTAATAATATGTAAATGTTAGTTTATTTAAATTTGTTTTGTCTTTCTACTTTCCACACACTTTTATAACTGTCTACTATAACTATCTTAGAATTTTCTTGTTTTTTGTTTTCAAAAGTAATGCAACTTTAAATATCAAAACGAAGAAAAAAAAACACTGTGTGCCAAACAGAGATACCACCAAACTTCAATCGAAGTAAAAGTACTTTGATTTTTGGCTGAGAAAAGCGTACTTCGGATTAAAATGAAAATGGTTAATTTTACTTCGATTTTTGAATAAAAATATCTATAAATCAACAGCATAAAAAATTAAACTTTAAATAAAAATATGCATAATTTTTTTCAAAAAATTCAGTTATTTGTTGTTTTTGTCCTATGTTTTAAAATTTATCAATAATATTAACAAATTATTTCAATCTGAAAGTACAAAAATTCATTTACTTGGTGATATTATTAAAGATTAATATTTTAAGATACTAAAAAATTTTATTAAAAATGAATTCATTCATGATATTGACATAAATGTTTCTAACACAAACTATCATTTTCCAATGTCCTTAATGTATTTTAGCCTAGAGTTCGAAAGCTTCATTTTAAAATCAAATTTTTCTCTCTCATTAATTGAGAACATTAAGAAAACACTTTTATACTTTTATATAGAATTGTGTCATCAATTGGTTCATTAATCTTAAAAACAAAAAATTGGAATTGCTTTCTTTTTTAAATCCTGAAAAAATTGTTTTGGGAAATTTACCATCAATATTGCCTTTATTGGAAGAATTTCCATATTACCAGGAATATGAAAAAAAAAGTTTAGATGAACAATAGAGATCTATTGTAGGGGCGCATGAACTTAATAAATCATGTAAAGGTTATGATATATTTGAAACTTATATTAAAATAATTTAAGGTTTTTCTAGATGAATATCCTTTTGTTGCTTTATCAAAATATATGTTACGGTTATCTGTGTTACCACACAGCAGTGCCGCAACGGGAAAATATCTCTCAGATTTGAATTTAATTAAAACAAAAAAAAAACTAACAGACTTAAAATAGAAACTGTCAAAAATATTATATTGACTAAGCAACTAAGCCGAAATTGTAATGATGATGAGATTTGGAAACCGACTGATGACCTTTTAAAATATTCTATACAATTTTCTTTCATGGTGGATCTTTAAAAAAAAATAATTAATATTATGTACTTATTTTGAGGTGTCGAGCTAACGAAACTCTTTAAATTGAAAGAAATAAAAAACAAAATTTTTTTTCCAAATATTTTATTTTCAACCTACAAAATAATGAAAATTATAAGATTGAAAATAAAATATTTGGGACAAAAATTTATTTTTTATTTCATTCAATTTAGAGAGTTTCTTTCGCTCGACACCTATAAATAAAAAAATTTTAAATTTGGAAAACCTAATCCTTAAATTTGCCTATTTTAATCCAAGTTAAGATTAACTTTACTTAGTAATCTAAAATGTGTTGATGTATAATTGTTTTGTTTAAATTTTTATTTGTTAAGAAAAGATTTTTAATTTTTATGTCACAATTATATAAATACAAATATTTTGTGATAATTTTTTTCTAATCATTGTTTAAAAATTTATTTAAACTAAAAAAATTAATTATGTTTACTAATAATGTATATATAGAACATAAATATTTTGTGAAATATTTTTGTTTTTATGAAGTCAAGATTTTCATTTAATTTTTGTAAAAGGAATTTTTTTTATTTTTATTATTGAGTTCATATTCTGTATTCTTTATTTTATTTTGTTGTTAAACTTAGGGTGCTATTCCCATTCACAACACTTTTTCTGTTGTGTTGTGTATGAGACAACTCAACACTTAGACAACAGAAAAAAAATTATCTATTCTGAATTACAACAGAAAACTACTTTTTGGTGTTGTAACGATGTTGTCTGTCATAGCAATGCTGCCGTTTACATACTATTATTTGAGTAGTGAAAATCGTTTTGAAAGTTTGAAAATGTCAAAAATCTTTAAGGAAATGTTTTTGTAATTTTTAATAGTAATAAAATTTTAATACATAATAATTAATAAAATTTTAAAAGAATAATAAATTCTTTGTTTAAACATACCTACATTCACAAAAAAATATTTTACATTTACTGGATACCTATTTAAAAATAAAAATTTTTGCAAATAATAAAATCATCTTACTTACCTATCCTTTTCCATTTTTAATTTTTATTTTATTATCTTCTTTTCAGAATCAATACACAAAAATAATTCCACAAAAAAAAATTTTTATAACGGGGAAAACCCTTTTTTTTATAAATCTAGTATGAACATAAAATACTCTCACATTATTTATACTAACAATTTTATTCAAGACAACTGGTCTTAACCTGTTGTAATGTTTATGTTGTCACACACAACTATTGTGTAAACTGTTGTGAATGGGAATACCATATTTGCAAACAACACAACAGAAAAATATGTTGTCTCATTTTGACAGTTTTTTCTGTTGTGTTGTGAATCGGAATAGAGTATAGACAACAGTGTTGTCTATGACAACACTTTTTTCTGTTGTGTTGTGAATGGGAATAGCACCCTAAATGAATAAAATGTTTATAACGTAAAATTACATTTGTTTTTTCTTCTAGAACTATTAATACAGTGCGCATTATCTTTTTAGGGAGTAGAATTGAGTATTATAGTAATTTATATTGGTACTTCGTTTTACCCTAATTTACTTCACTTTTTTCTTAAATACTTCTAGTAAAAATTCAAATGGTGGCATCACTGATGCCAAATAATAAACGATTGACTTTGATTGACAATATTCGCCACTCAACTACTACGTTTCTAGCAAAACAAAAATTTTATCTGTTTTGTTATAAACGTAGTAGTGGGGTAAACGTAGTAGTAAAACACAGATTAATAAAATTTTCTAAAATACAGTAATAAATTAGTATGAATTTCATCTGAAGTAATTAAATTTTAAAAGTTTAAAAACAATTTTCCAATTTTTTATTGATTATTAAAAAAAATTTATGACATTTACTTTAGACAAGAGTATATAAACGTACAATGACGTATATAAATAAATACATATTTTTATGAATTGGACAAAAATTATGAAATAGAAATATTAATTTAACTTTACTTCTGGCTGATTTTTAAACCCGTATAACTATAAGTCGAAAGGGTATACTAAATTTGCCATAAGTTTATGAATATTTAAAATAACGTTAAATATTTTCATTTTAGTTGATTACTTTTATTAATGAATTGTTTTCTTTTTCTATATGTATATAGTTACTACTATTTACTACTATAATATCAGGGTTTTTATGCCAAATGGAATACAAAGTTTTAAGCTTTTTTTGTTTTTTAGTTGTAATGTAATATGATGTATTTAACTTGGCTTTTTCCCTTTTAACCGTAATATAAAAATTTTATTGAAAATAAATAAAACATACCTACCTATTATTTAAAAAAAAATATTGGAATAAAATTATTTTTAATTTCGGAAAACAACTTTAAATCTTTTTTCCTCTACAGGTATAAATTGAATCTACATAGGTACATATTGTCTTATTGTCTCAATTCACAAATTTCATAAGTCACATTGACCAAATCAATTTTAAAAACTAAAGGAAATATTTTGAAAAAGCTTTATTCAAAAAAAAATTTTTATGAATTCCGCATACCCTCGCTTTCGGATTTACCAAACGAACCAAAAATTAAAAAAAACTTTATGAATTCCGCATAACTATTTCATACAAAATTTGAAAAATATAGAAAAAATTGGAAATATTTGTCATGCAAATATAAAATAGAATGTACGAAATGTAAATTGAAATAAAAAAACTAGTATGAAATATTAACATACCTACTTCATACAAAAATGAAAAATTTGTTGAATTTTCATATAAAATTATATAAAAACTAGCTAGAAGTGTTGAATAACGAAATTGTTAGTAACGAAAATTAAAATTTATGAAATTCATAATTTTTATACCCGTATGACTATATATATATATATGACTATATGGTCCATGGGTTCGGGTAGCTGCCATACAACTTCTTATTTTATATGAGCATTATTCTCCACCTAATAAAGCTGGGTGTCTGAAATTTTGCTAAAAATAGTTTAGTGTAATGGTCAAAGTTTCTGCAAAATTTGGTTGGTCTACTGTAGAGGGTTCGAGTAGCTGCCATACAACTCCTTCTTTTATATGAGCATTACACTACACCTAATGAAGCTGGATGTCAGAAATTTTGCCAAACATAGTTTAGTGTAATCGCCAAAATTACAGCAAAATTTGGTTGATCTACTGCAAAGGGTTCGAGTAGCTGCCATACAACTACTTCTTTTTTATGAGTATTCCAATACACTTAATAAAACTGTATGTTTGAAATTTTACCAAAAGTAATTAACCGGATGATATGTACTAGTATCGCCCTGTGCTCGAGATTCGAGCTATTTTTGCTTTTAAATTTACATACAAAATTAGTTTTTTGAAATTTCTAATAGACTAATTTAACACGAAAAATTAAATTTTTTTTCCTATACGTAATAAAATATATTGCAACAATGTTGTCAACAATTCTTGCGCTTGAAATTTGCTAAAAAAAAATTTATAATTTTTTCAGTTATAAAAACGTTGTTGTATTTTTGAATTTTATTCTTAATATAAATATTGTTCTAATATACAATGTTCTGAGAATTTGATTATATTTCTAAACATATACATATATTTACTGAAGTCAAGTACCCAAAATTCAAGTTAATGCTGTCCGTCATATAGAAAACTAAACATTTTAGTACGATTTGAATTTTTTTGTATCCGTTCCGTATGTATTCTGTTTCATAATTAAAAATTGATGTTCAAGTTCCTTTAAAGACATTTTTTAAATCTGAGTAGAGCATGAACTGTCAAAAAAAAAAATCGTGTTTTTTTGTAGCTCTGAGCGCTCAGATCGTGTGATTCATTTTTTTTCTTAAAGACATTTTGATGTTTGTTTAAGGATTTTACTTGTAAAATAAAAATCAAAATTTTTTAATTAAATTTAATTTTTCGTGTTTTTTTATTAAATCTGAACGCTCTGAGCGTACTCTGTTCATGCTCTGTTCATTAGAACGTGCTTATGTTATTTAGAGCGTGCTCAGATCTCTGCTGTGATTAAAAAAAAAACGCCTTATATAATATTCGTTCGTTATGTCAAAGTAAAACTAAAAAAAGCTTTTATCACTAAAAACATTATTCGATGTTTAAAACGTAAAATAAAATTTTTAATTATCAGGGCTTAACCTTAATCAAAACATACAACCTACAATTTAAAAATATTTTAAAAGACAATATTTTTATACTATTTATCAATTTTTAAAATTTAAAAATCCGAGGTACAGTATATCGCGTTACGCGTATTTGGGTTGCTTTCATGTAAATTTATTTACATAATTACTTATTTCAAAATTTTTTGACAGAAATTTTTCGCCGTACGCGTTGATTTAGGTTGGGCCCTAAGTTACAAAACATTTAAATTACAAAATATTTTTTAAAGTTTATTTTTTTTGTTTTTGCTTCCGTATGTTTCTTTCTGAATTAGTCAAGGTTATGAAACATACTATAGGTATTTTCAATAGTTGTGAATATAAGGTATTTTTTAAATAACAAATATTTTAAAAAAATATTATGTTATTAAAATTTTCTATTTTTGTTTTAAAACATTATCTTAGCAACATAAGAAAAAACAATAAAAATATTTTTATATGCTTTGTCAATTTTTAAAAATTCGAGGTACTGTATGTCGCATATTTCATGTGCTCTTATGTAAATTCATGTATGTAACTTTTTATTTCAAAATTTTTTGTCAGAAATTATACACCATACGCGTTGATTTTGATTAGGCCCTAAGGAACCAATCATTTTAATTACAAATTATTTTTTTAAGAAAGATTTGTCGTTTTAATTTTTTGCAAACATATTTTATAACAACATTTGTTATACATCTCTCAAACGTAATGGCAACTACAGAATATATTTCAAAAGTCGGTTATTTTATTATTATAAAAAACTTAACAAAAAGCGTCAACAACGAAGTAGCAAAACAATTTTTTTAGAAAAAACAAAAAAAAACATACAGTACTTTTCGCTTATAACGACCATGAAATGAATGGACAGAAAATATGCGTCGTAATAAACGAATGTCGTTTTAAAAGAATGCTGTGAATTTTGAAAAATTAGTATTAGAATTAAACATTTTAAATATGCTAATTTTTGAGCGGACTCTTCGAACTCATTTGCTAGAATTTAACATGATGTTCCAGCTTCAAGCTTTTTCTTCTAATGAAATTTTTTTTTGTATTTTTGATACGTTGTTTTTTTTTATATTAAAAAATAAATAAGAAAATACAAAATTCATCACGTGCCGTACGCTTTTATTTAGGTTTTGACGTAAGGAACAAATAATTTTTTTTAAGAAAGATAATTTTTTTAGTTTTGCAAACATATTGTTGGTATTTTTAATTATTTTGAATATATGTTTTAAAAAAAATTATTTTAAAAAAATATTATTTTAAAATATTTTATTTTTAAAATTTAATCGTAGCAACATAAGAAAAAACAATTACAATATTTTTATACGCTTTGTCAATTTTTAAATTTTAAAACTCCGAGGTACAGTACGTCGCGTATGCTTTCATGTAAATTTATTTACATAACTTATTTCAAAATTTTTTGACAGAAACTGAACGCCGTATATGCTGAATTTGGTTGATCCATAAGTAACAAATCATTTTTCTTAAGAAATATTATTTCTTTTTTGTGTTTCTGCAAACATATTATCACCCCTATTCTGAATTCCTGCGTAGATTTTGTACGTAAAATTAGCTACGTTAAGTCGGATTTTTTTTATTTATTCTGAATTACGACGGAGAAAATAATTAATGTCAATGGCAATACTTTTTTTCGAAGTTTCAAAATTTGACATTTTGGTTTGAAATTTTATTGAAAAATTTAAAGCAACAAGTTAAAAAAAAATTATTTTATAAACAATAACAAAAATAAATGAAAAAATATGAATTCAATTGCATTTGGATTGATTGCCTTAGAAGAAGAAGAAACCAATCAAAGGATTCTTGGATCAGAAAGGAGAATTCTTAGTGATTCTTATAATCCTTTCGACTTGAGTGAGAAATCGTAAGTATTTATACCTACATATTTCAATTTGAAAATTTATCTAAGCATTTATATTGTGGATTAAACATGTCCATTGTGGATTAAACATGAAATGACACCAGAAGAACAACAAAAGGCAAAAATGGATTGTCATGCAAAAAGTGGACTTCCAGGAATTATTAAAAAAGGGAACAAAAAAAATTACTTATATTTTTAAAATTTTTATTCAAATTTTTGTAAATAATAAACAAAACTGCAAACAAAGGAATTCAAAGCACTACTACGTATGAATATTTCTTGCGTAGATTTTTGACATTTAATTTACGCTACGTAGGAATTCAGAATTGCCATTTTATGAATTTCGAAAAAAAAGTATACTACGTAGGAATTTAGAATCAAGTTTGCGTAGATTTTACGCAAATTAGTGTTACGTAGTAATTCAGAATAGGGGTGTATATGTATTTTTTAATAAACAAATTTTTTACAAAAATATTATTTTAAATTTTCTATTTCTATTTGCGCTTTGTCAATTTTTAAATCTGAGGTACCAGCACGTCGTGTATTTCGGTTGCTCACATGTAAATTCACGTACCTAACTATGTATTTCAAAATTTTCTACAAATTTCCAGAAATTATGCACCGTAGGCGTTGATTTTGGTTAGGTCCTAAGTAACAAATCATTTAAATTACAAATTATTTTTTTAAGAAAGATTATTTGTTATTTTTTTTCAATTGTTTTGCAAATACATATATTTTTTAAATATCATTACCCTAAACGTAATGGCAACTATATTTCAGAAGTCGGTTTTTTATTTTACAAAAAACTTAACAAAAGCAAATTTGATGTGTCAGCCTCAAGCCTATGTATAGTGCTTTTCTTCTAATGAATTTTTTTTTGTATTTTTGATGCGTTATTATGATTTTTTTCTATATTCAAAGATAAATAAAAAAATACTAAATTAATCACCAAGCAACATAATTAGATATAATAATTTTAAATAAGAGAAATATCAATGTAATAAAAAACTTTCATTTTTAGGTAAAATTTAATTCTTTGGCAAAAAGTGTAAAGTTTATTATAATCAAAATTGCACCGAGTTCGTTATAAATGAAAACTACTGTATAAACCAAATGTATTGCTTTCATTTCGAACAGAACTCATTATTTTTCTTTCACTTTTTAAGATAAAGAAAAAACAAAAACAAAAAAAAATTTTAAAAAAATTTAAATCTCCTTGTTCATTGAATATTTGAACTAAACAAAAAAAAGAAAGATATACATAAGTCGGTGATGATATCAGTCTGCTCCTCTTATCTATCAGTCTACTACACTCTTCCTCGTTTTTCTTAAAACATGAACATTTTCAGATAACTAAAATGTTTTTATGCAAGTATATAAAAACATGCATATTGAAAATACATTAATCTTTTTACAAAGAAGTGCTATTACATTTAAATTAATTACCAGTTTTTTCATTTTTGTTTGTTAACATATAAAATTTTAAAGGAAAGACCAGACGTGATACCCTTTCCTAGGCAAATTTAGAAGTGATACCAAATTGCTTTCACTTCGTATGCTACGCCTTGAAGAATTGCCAAACGTGATTTTTCCAACTGACATCACGTCAAAATGTCAACATAGCGTCAATAACACTTTTGAGCTTTCAAGAATATCCAATCATCACTTTTATGATACTGATCGTATGCTACGCCTTCAAGAACCAGGGTGTATAATTTTACATTTGATAAATAACGTTGTTTTATTTTAGCTGAATCATTTAGTAAACAATTTAATCTAAAAATTATTATTTGCAGAAAAACAAAATCCAAATATATTAATATATCCTTTTAAATAATTGGATTTAAGTTTCAAAGTTCATATTGTCAAATTTAAGGTACTATTCAAAAAATTTTATTATTTTTCTTTTATGTAGATTTTAGGAAAAAACTTATGGTGAGGTCCAAGGTTTATGATTTCTCTTATTGAAATAATTTGAAACAACAAATATTTTACGTTTGTGTGCGTTTTCTGAAATACTTCTTATGCCACTATACATTATTTTAGTATTTATGTAAGAATTAAAATATACAATATATTCTAATTACTCTTATTAATTATTTTATTTGTTTTTAGGGGTCGAGAGCTGCCTTAATAATTCAATTTATTAGCATTATCTGTCAATGCGTTATTTAATCACAACGTAATCAATTTACAAGAATGATGTTTACCGAATTAGGTAAAGCTGCTGAAGTAATGGCAAGAAATCCTCCACAAATTATTGGCAAATTCAATTTCATATATTTGATTATTTTTCTTTATGGTGATTATTTGGTTCTTTACCAACAAATAAGTTCTATAACTAACATAAAATAAAATTGTTAAAAAACTATTATAAAGTTAGTAAAATGTTAAGAAATGTAATCTATGTGAATATTTGAATAAATAGTTTTGAAACATAAATAGCTTCTACTGAAAAAGGAAAAGGCGTAAAGGGGTGAGTTTAGCGATTTCTATTCACCTAAAAGTGAAACTTTCACCTAATATATAGTTGCTTACCCACCATCGATGGCGTCGCTAGCATTCAATTTTGTTTACTTTGCCATTAATACGTAGTTTATATATTATCTATTGATATGTATATCAAATGGAATTATTTACAAGATTTCAAATTGCTATACCAACTACAATAAATACATATGTACATACATAATATCTACATATTATTTAAAAGTTTTGAATGCAAATGTTTTTTTCATATGAATTTGCATCTAAATTCTGAAATCAGTATAGTTAATAGTATATGTATTAATGTTACAATCAATAACGAATTGTATTTATTGGTTTGGTACACCAAATATGTTTTTAGAATATAGAAAATTTTGGAAAGAATTTTGTCGTCATAAAAACAAACAAAATTTATTTACTTTTATAGGAAAATAATAAATTAAATTCGTACAGTAGGAGTAACCTATATTATCTAAACAGTTTAAAAATTTGGAATGGAAATAATTAATTTTATATTCACTTTATTTATAACATAATTTTCGTTAAATTAAAAAAGGAATGTAAGGCAAAATTAAATCTTCTGTCAAATCAAATTACCTTTATAACTTTGTTTATGTTTTATCATTTTTGTTACACTATCGTTTACAATCGTTTTTTTTAATTCAATTTAGACTTGTAAAAAAATATATACAATGGATAAAAAAAAAATTTCGTACTAAATTGTTCACAAACCACAGGTATAAATTTATCGATCGATTTTTCACCCTCTTAGCACATAATTCAAAAATATGTTTAACTTTTACACATTATTACTTTTTATGTATTATTTTTAATGTCTGCATACATTTTATAAAGTACCATTTTGTTTTTTAGTATAACCAAAATTAATTTTAAATTATAATTTTTTCTCGACTTAGATTTAAATTAAAATTTTTTAGTAAATTAGCACTTGAAAGACTGCAAAATTTTCTAAAAGTCAAACTTCCCAATAAACGTCAACGATAAATCAAAAATGTCATAATTTCTATTCCAATTGTACCTGAATGAAAAATTGTCTAAAAGCAGAGATAAGAATATAATTACAGAAATGAACAATATAATAGAAAAATGCAGGGTTTCGTGTTAATTTTCAATTTTTAGATATTTGTCACTTTTTTGAATTTCCAGCATATTATTTTCAAAGTTCTAAGAAAAATTAAAGTTATTGATATAAATATACTGGCTTTATTTTCAAAAATAATGGTTTTATTAATATAATACATTTCACAAAAATTTTATTTAAAATGGTTTAAAACAAGTCAACGTATAACATACATTTTGTTTTGATAATCCAGTTTTTCTTTTTTTTAATCCGAAATTTGATATATAAAACACAGGATGATGGCAAGAATGAGAACATTTCAAATCCTTTACTTCATTCAAACATTATTACAAATTGGAGGGGAAGTTTTACAGTGCAAAAATTGAAATTATTAGCTATTTTTATACGGAAATTTAATATACGGTTACAATTAATTAAAAAGAAAGAATTTCGTCTCACAAAATATTCATAATCCCTCTTACCCAAAATATATTTATATCATAATATTGATAAAATACAAATAATTTAAAAATTTACAAAAACCTTTTATAAATATTCCGAATTACTTTTAATTTTTCTTACACAATTCTTTTATTCACACCTATTGCCCTATCGCTTTAACAATTTAAGCAGTGCAATATGGCAGCACGTCAAAATGAACATACCATCGCAGCACATCGTCATACAGCCATTTAGTTAAATGTCCTTAAAAATAAAGAAAATTGGTGTAAAAAATCGGGAATTTTCAAATTAAAAATTTTGAAAAATAGCCTCAGCCTAGAAACTAAAAGGAAGGGACCGAGCAGAGCTGGAAATTTAAAAAGGCCTATATCGTAATCGGTGAAAATCCTGTATACACCAAAACCGGTTTCGTAAATGTTGTATTTAGAAAAAACCGGTTTCGTGCAACCAAATTTTACTAGTAAGACTCGATGCACTAACCAATACAAACAAAAAATTGATTTTTTTTTCTTTAATTTTTTTGTTGTTTTTCTTTTTTTTTCATTATTTAAAAATTTTTGAACTGTGCGCATCTTAAATAAAAAAAATTTGAGACCGGACAAAATATAAAATATTTCTGGTATTGCAAATTGATAAAAATCAATATAAAGATTACCATATTAGGTTTTATTTCAATTTGTTATTTTTTATCTTTCAAACTACATACTAAAAAAAACAAAAATGAACAAATATATTTGTATTATATTAAATATATAAATATATTTTGATTGATAAAATATAAAATTTAGTTAATATAAATAATAAGAAAAAATAATTAATGATATAAAAGACAATTAGTTTAAGGAACAGATTTAGAACCTAATTTTAAAATTGTATGATTATGAATGTTTGCTCAGTCCCACAGATGTTAATTAAAATAATAATCCATTTTGAAATGACCTAGATATAATATAAGTAAAATAAAATTACCTACTAACTCAAAATAAAAAATAAAATTTCTTATATTATCTACAAATCCATTTTTTTATTTAGGTAGCTACAAACCTTTTTTCTTTGTATATGAATAAAAAATTACAAAAACTTTCCGCTTTTGAAAAATCAGTTGACTAAACATTCTCCGACGATAACTATCTTCGAATGAACTAAATTTTACACATGCATTCATAAGTTCATAAATTGGTGACAACTGACAACACTTAAAACTACAACTGAAACACTCTCGTGTGGGATTGAGTAATATTCACTTGCGTTGGAAGATTACGTCAATGCAACTTCCCCATACTGATCATGTGGCTTCACGGATTACTTCTTTTTTTCTGCTTGCATTTTTATTTATGTATACATAAAAAACTATACTGATTTAACACACATTTAAAGCTACTAAGTATTCACAAATAATATTAGGAAAAATTTTATTTATTACAAAGTAAAAAGTTTTTGTTTATTAGAAATTGAAGGAATCTAAGGTTATTGCTTTCTACATAATATAATTATATTACATAATATAAAGCTGACGACTATTACTTCTTTTTTTTCTGTTTGCATTTTTATTTATGTATGCATAAAAACTATATTTATTTTTATTTTTTATTTATTTATTTATTAATATCTCCAAATGAGCTTTGAGCTCGTACAGAGTGTATACATAAGTTTAACTTCAAAAGCTAAAATTATCAATAGTATTATTAGTTAATAAATGCATTAAAAAAAACAAAGAAAGAGTAAAAGCTTTATTATTAAATTAATTTTGTGCTCTTTAAGCTAGTTATTGTAGCAGAGACAAATTGTATTTCTTTATATTAATACTGATTTAACACATTTAAAGCTACTAGGTATTCACAAATAATATTAGAAAACTTTTTATTTATTACAAAGTAAAAACTTTTGTTTATTAGAAATTGAAGGAATCTAAGGTTATTGCTTTCTTTCCTTAATTTTTTAAAATTGACTTGGCCAGTGCGACTTATAAAATTTGTGAATTCAGACTATAAGATAATCACCCCTATTCTACATTCCCTCGTACGGCTACGTCGGAGATAATCTACGAAAAAACTATTCTCAATTCCGACTTAATGTTACGAAAAGTGCAAAAATCTACGAAAGAAATATTCATTCGTAGCTTATTCGTACTTCATATATTAAAATTTTTAAGGGTAAAATAACGAAAGAACTAAACATAATCAAAATATTAAAGAAATTATATGAAATATCTTATTATTTTTTATTTATAATTAATCTTAAAAAAAAATTTTCTCAACATAATATTCAAAAATGATTAGGTACCTACTACAAATTTGAAAAAAATAATCATTATTTTATTAATTAATTTTATTTTTATATAAAATTTCTTTTTTTTGCTTTAGATTTTTTTACTTTTACTTGCTTTATATTATTTACTTATTCCAAATCTTTCAAATCGTTAATACATAATTATATAAATTGTCTTCTACTGTACCTATTTATTTTAAATTTTCGTTAGTTTAAAATACGTAAAATTTTGTATAATCTTTAGGTTTTTAACTACTAAAAAAATATAATTAAAATTTTTTGTTTATCTTATTGAAAATTTGTTTTATTATTTAATTTAGAATTCTAAAAGGGAAAAAGCCGGGTGAAATATATAATGGGAAAGCATATAAATTAGCTTTCAAAATTCATATACCACTCGGCATAAAAAACCCTCTAGGTAAAACTTTTTTAAAATATTAAAATTAATAAAAAAATAAAAATTATTTTATAACAAAAAATAACAACTTTTTAAACTAAAACAATTCATTAACAAAATAAAATAAATTATTAATAAACAAAACAAAATAATATCACAATAATGTACATTATTCATGAATGCATATTGTAAGCAATAAATAAATCCATAAATATGAAGACCAGCTTCATCCAAAATGTACCAATTTGCTCGTGTTTATGAAAAGAAATTATGTAGATGTATAATTTTAATCACTGTAAATTGTACAAGTAAAGTGAGAACTGTGATGAGAAAAAATTTTTGGGGATTGAAAATAGAAAACTAATTAATAATTTTAAGTTTCTTTTTACTTTTATCTGAACTGCTTTTATCTTCATTTTTCAACAACACTAACGGATTATTACTACAACCATTTCTAAATCTAATTAAGGAAAATAAATTTACGAGAACATCCTGGTTTAAACGAGATAATAGAAAATAAGAACACTCATTTTTATATTGTGAAAATATTTACTCAATAAAGAACTCAATTCCGTAACCCCACCTAAAGTTTGCATCATACCATCGATGCAATGCACTTTTTTAACCTTTCTTTAATTTTTCATTTCCAAAAGGTTTTTAAAGATGAGGTCGTTCTGTTGCAATGCTGAACGATATGGATTACTATCATATAACTTTTTACTATTTAAACAATCGAATAAATTATTGATTTTTAAAAGAAATTCTGCCGTTGAAGCAGCACAAGACTTCCTAGCTTCAAATTTGTTTGCTGAAACGAGAGTTTTGATTGTAGCAGAAACAGTTTTTTAATTACAAAAGATTTGAGTGGCTAAGCGCACATTCATTTTTTCAAATGAATTAGGAAAGCATTGTTTTTTCGAAAGTTTGGGACACATTTTTTTTGTATTATTACTTTCATGCAAATAAAGAGACTGCATAATTTTAAAAGAAACCACTCCGTCATCTGTAATTAGATCTTATTTAATAAGAGTGTTTCGAAGAGATTTGATTAAATGCACTGGATCAAAAATAACAAAAATGTTCTTTTCAACTCCTTGAAAAAAATGAAAAAAAAAGCTTATCTATGGAAACACCTAGCATTTTGAAACTTTTCCTATTATTGCCCCCCTGGTCACATATAACTGCCCGAACATTAATACCTAAATCGAAAGCTGCCTGAAAGTTTTGATTTAAAATTTTCCGAAGATCTACACTACCTATTCCCTTTTCTGTAGTGTAAAAACTAAAAACATATTTCCAATTATGAATTCAAAAAAATCTCAGCAAAAATACACATATGTATTTTGCGATGGCTTTTGTTCTGCCGGAACCCTAATCAGAAAAACCACTAATTTCATCCAGTGCACTGTTATAGTATAGGTCCCTTCTAATGGCTTTTTCATTGAATACCAATAAAGTTTCCCTCTTATTTAAATCTGTTTTTGAGAATAAAATACTTAAATCATTTATATTTTTGTCGTTTATTTCATTTATATTGTATAACCTTTGGGCGAATTAAAATGAATATTTAATGCTACCTTTTTTTCTTCTTCGGACCATTTACTAAAAATTTTAAAATTCATTTTTAAAAATGTTTTGGCTTCGTTACTCAATTGAAACTGGCTATTAATAATGCTACATAAAGATAAATCCTGTTTTTCTCCTTTTAATTTTTGCCTAACTTTTTATTTTGATCTTTTAAGTAAATAATATTTTTTTTTTTAAATAAAATATTGTTTCTTAAAGAAAGCTAACCTTTTATGAACTTTCGAATACTTTTTTAAATAAAAATCTGCATTCTTCTGAAATATTAAACAATTTCAACAAGAACTACTTTTTTCGTCTGACGAGACAGTTTGAACTGTCACGAAAAAAAAATTTCCAAAAGGTACATTAAAATTTCTTGCATTTTTGTTAGAATAGCATTTAGTGCTTGAATAATTATTATTTATTTTCAAAGGTTCTCTGTTTTCTTTATTAATATTTATTTCAGGCAAAAACAAGGTAGGAACCGCCCCAGTCCCAAAATTTGTTTCTCAAAATGATCTTCACATACAAATAATTTTTTTTTTTTTAAATAGATATTAGTTGTAGAAAAGTAAGATACTTAAAAACTAGTAAGTTTAAAATTTTATGTCAAAATAGAATGTAGGGACTGACGAAATATTTTTGAAAGCAGTTTATAAGTAAGCAAATAGATCACTTTACTATTAAAGAAAATCTAAATTTCGGTTATAATAAAATGTTCAAATGATAACATAAAAGAATAGGTAGTAAATATAAAAAAACAAGTAAAGAAACAGTCAGTCGGTGCAACCGACTTAGAAATACCCTACACCTATTTGGTTCAAATTTAAGGACATATCCATAAGTCATTTTAACACCATAGAAGCTGTTATTAATTTGATCGTAAGACATAGCTAACCAAATTAACTGTATAATACTAAAAACATTTTCTAATTACCCTATCTATTAAAAAATACTACAAATTCTTACTAATTTATCTATTTAAAAATATTAAAAAACAAACAAACTTGAAATAAAATTCCAATATTCCAATTCAATTACAAAATGAAAAAATTCTAATTATTAAATTTTGTGATGAAAAGATAATCAAAGCATAATATATTTAATAATCCAAATTTTTAAAAATTGCAATTATTTTAAATGGTTAGTTTATATACCTAATAGAAAAACTTATAAACGCAAAATATGCAATAAATGTATTTCTAAAATACAATTAAAAATTTACACCTTTTCATATAATTCATTTAAATATAAAAATAAATTTTACATAAATGCAGCAAGTACCTTTGAACATAGCTGAACCACTACAATTAAGTCTAGATTTCGGAGACACATAGGACATAGGAAATTTATTCTTTGGCTTCGAAATTAAACTCGACCACAACCAATTCCCATGGTACTTTCATTACTAGTAACCTACTGTTAAATTTCATCTAAATACCGGCATTATTTTTTGAGTTATGGTGTTTTTAAGATATATGTTTGTTAGTCCTTGAACTTTTCAAGGGTTCCAGGACCCGAAATTATGGTACGATTTCGCCCATATGCAGTCCAGTCATACTTTCAATACTAGTTAACCCTTGTACACAATTGGAACGCTCTATCTTAATTTTAAGTTACTAGTTTTATTAATTTCGATGATAAGCTTTTACACATTGGGGGGTCTAAGAGAGGTTCTGAACCACCACTCCAATTGATCCCAAATTAGGGGGGCATGCAAGAAATAGTAAAGAACACCCTTGTGGCAAATTGGAAGCTTCTACATTTGTTTCAAGTAACTATTTTTATTAATTTCGAAAATATGCTTTAAGGGCCTAAGAACTGAGTGGCTGGTCCCCCATCCACTACTCCAATGGGGCCCAAATTTCAAAGACACTTACGAAATAGGAAGGGACACCCTGATACCAAATTTGGAGGTTCTATCTTCATTGGTTTCGGAATTATGCTCGTTTGGCCTAAATTCGATCAAAAAGTTCTAAGTTCCGAACCCATTGTCCAATCCTCACCGTACGTAATCACCGCCGTATTTTCGCTGCCAATAACCTACAGCACAAATTTCATGAAGATAGCCTCATTAGTTGTTGAGTTATCGTGATTTTTTATATATGTTCCTTAGCCCTGACATCGATTAAAAGGTCCGGAATCCGAACCGTTGGGCTGATTTCGCCCTTATATAGTCCGCGCTGTACTTATAGTACTAGTTAACCCTTGTACACAATTTGAACGGTCTATCCTAATTTTAAGTAACTATTTTTAGTAATTTCGATTATAAGCCTTTAAAACTTGGGAGGTCTGAGAGGGGTACAGAACCACCACTCCAATTGAACCCAAATTAGGGGAACACGCAAGAGATAGTAAAGAACACCCTTGTGGCAAATTGGAAGCTTCTACATTTTTTCAAGTTGTTATCTTTATTAATTTTAAAGATATGCTTTAAGGTCTTCGGAAATGTGTGGCTGGTCCCCGACCCACTACTCCAATGGGACCCAAATTCACAAGACACTTAGGAAATAGGAAGGGACACCCTGATACTAAATTTGGAGGTTCTATCTTCATTGGTTTCGGAATTATGCTCGTTTGGCCTAA
Organism: Dolichopus griseipennis; assembly: GCA_963082915.1. Classification (NCBI taxonomy): domain Eukaryota; kingdom Metazoa; phylum Arthropoda; class Insecta; order Diptera; family Dolichopodidae; genus Dolichopus; species Dolichopus griseipennis. The sequence continues at coordinate 40,739,017 of OY720444.1, read as the reverse complement.
ATTCGATCAAAAAGTTCTAGGTTCCGAACCCATGGTCCAATCCCGACCTTACGCAATTCCCGAAGTAGTTTCATTACTAGTAACCTACAGCACAAATTTGATGAAGATAGCGTCATTAGTTGTTGAGTTATCGTGATTTTTTATATTTGTTCGTTAGCCCTGAAACCGATTAAAAGGTCCAGAATCCGAACCCATGGGCCGATTTCGCCCATATGCAATCCCCGCCGTACTTTCAGTCCTAGTAACCTACAGTTAAAATTGCATCAAGATAGCTCCATTATTTTTTGAGTTATCGTGCCTACGGACGGACGGACGGACGGACATGGCTATATCTACTAAGGCGGTCACGCTGATCACAAATATATATACTTTTCCATATCTAGCTCGCTTCCTTTAGGTGGTTACAAACACCATACCAAAGTTAATATACCCCTTTACCTATTCTATAGGTGTAGGGTATAAAAATCGCATTTCATTTCAAATTTTTAAGCAAAACTAAAGTAAAGGTATATTTTTAAATAAATACTATTTCAAATAAATTTTATAAAATAAATAATTTCAACTGCAAGAAAAAATACAACTGATTTTATATTTTTATATTCATGTTTCTAATATTTTATATTTTTTTTTATTACTTCGGGGAATCGAAGCAAGTATAATTAAAGCAAAAAATTTATAATTAGAATGCATTACTTTGATCTAACTAACTAGGTGCTCTAACTAACTTATTTAAAATAAAAAATCAGTTCGCAGAAAATTAATAAATTATTACTTTAATCAAAAAACGAGGAAGATTATAGTTGCCCTTGTCAACTTTTAGATACCCGTGCATACCCACTATGGTGTATAAAATAAACCGTAATTTACTTCCCTTATACATTTAACTCATTACCCCATAATTTTGACGTACAAAAAAAAAAAAAAAATTAACAAAAAAAAAAAAATCACAAAACAAAAAAAATTTTCATTCATTGTCCCATAACTTTAGCTTAAAAAAAAAAAAATCACAAAAAAAAAAACAAAATTTTCATTCATTGTCCCATAACTTTAGCTTAAAAAAAAAAAAAAAAAATAAAAAAAAAAAAAAACAAAATAAAAAAAATTGGCCCACCCTAAAAGTCCGAAGGTCCGAGTGATGTCCAACTTTGCCAAGTAACTTGCCCTATTAATTTATCTGCCCAATTTTAATTTTAACCTTGTAGCTTCATTAGATTCAAAGTTATTGAATCGAAAACTTTGTATGGCAGCCCCCCGAAAATGGGGCCCTAACATTTTGAAACTTCATATAAGTGCTCGGTTCATTATATAACTAACCGTGTGTAATTTTCAGCCTCGTAGTATAATTAGTTTTGAAGAAATTCATATTGGTGCAAAGAAGTTGTATGGCAGCCCCCCGAAAATGGGGCCCTAACATTTTGAAACTTCATATAAGTGCTCGATTCATTATATAACTAACCGTGTGTAATTTTCATCCGCGTAGTATAATTAGTTTTGAAGAAATTCATATTGGTGCAAGGAAGTTGTATGGCAGCCCCCCGAAAATGGGGCCCTAACATTTTGAAACTTCACATAAGTGCCGGAGTCATTATAAAACTAACCGTGTGTAATTTTCATCCCCGTAGTATAAATAGTTTTGAAGAAATTCATATTGGTGCAAAAAAGTTGTATGGCAGCTCCCCGAAGCCTTGGTCCGATTTTAACCAAAAACAATAGGGAACCTAGAAATTGTCTAAAAATGACTTTGTGAAAGTTTCAGAACTCTAGCTTTTATAGGTTTTGAGTTATCGTGCTGACGGACGGACGGACACACATAGCTAGATCGATTCACTTTTCGATGCTGATTCGATACGTACCTTTGACACTATATCTAGCTCTTATATTTCGATGCGTTACAAACGGAGGAGTAATTCTAATATACCCGATGTTCATATATGTATGCACGGGTATAAAAAATATTTTTTTTTTGTTTCTTACATAGCACAGTTATGTACATACTTTACGTAGATGCATAGGGTATGTTTAAAAATATAAAAATATTTTTAATGCAACGTTTTTTGTTTCTATTTATTATGTACCTGTGTTTTTTGATATAACATTTTCACCTATTCTTATAATTTACATTAAATAGGTCTTGAATTTGTGCCAACGTAATTTTATTTTGGAGGAAAACAAAAGTCATATTTTGCCAAAAATATATTTATACAACAACAAAGAGTTTGTGTACTTACATTATAATGATATTAATATTGTTAAATATTTCAGATTAAAATTTGTAATCACCACTTTCATTATTTTAAGTTTTGAAAGAAATTTAAAAAGCACTTGACTTTGAAGTCTGTAGAAATACTCGTTTCGTCCAACTTGATAAGGAACTCATAAAGAAATCGTCCAAATTGTATAAAGAAATACATATATACAAAATACATAAATGTACATACATATATCGACTAAAATACAAATAAAAAAAACAACAAGAAAAAAGTTAAATAAAAATTTTTAAAAAGAAATCGTCCAACTTGATAAGGAAATATAAACAATTGTACATACATCGATTGACATACAAACAAAATAAAAAAAAAAATAAAAATAAAGCAAAGAAATAATCTAAATTTGATTTTACTAGGTATACCAAAAATACGGTAATCTTTTTACAAAATATACCAAATACGATATTGAGGTGATTTCAAATCAACAAAATTGACCAACATTTTTTATTCTAGATTAATTCTCTATGTATATGATTTCTGTATGATCTTATATAATTTTAATCACATTTTGTACGATTTTAGGCTCGCACAGCAAAAACATATAATTTATTTATCATCTTATAAAACGTCAAAATTTAGGCTGCTCCATAAGTAAAAATTATGTACCTTTCATTTTTGACAATGAAAATGATACCTCTTCATATCAAAGGCATATTTAGAATTGATACTAAACTGCTATCACTTCGTATGCTACGTCTTCAAGAGAGCCAAACGTGATGATTTTGCCGACATTACGTCAAATTGACAACATGGTGTCAATATAACTTTTGGAAAGAGAGAAGGTAAATATAAATTAATCAGTTTAAAGTATTTTAGTTAAAAAAATTCAGGGTGATCAGAACCGTACGCATGGTTAAATATTTCCACCACTACCCCCGCGAACTCTACGAAAAAACCAAAATAACTTATGCTTATCTTTGAGCTTTTTGACGATTATTTTTGACGAAATTTTAATTTTTCCCAAAATCAAATGTTCGATTTTAGTAGGCAATATATAGCGATTGACGTTTTTGACTTTTAACGCATTCAAATTGAAAAGGATTAATCCTAACTATAATAGTATGAAATATATGATATCATATGATTTTGTACGATTGTATGATTTTTCATATAACTAACTATAAATAGTCATATCCATCATTCGATATCATTAAGAAATCATTCGTCAAGTCATAGGAATACGAAAAGAAGCTTTAATATCATATGATACCACACATACAAGCAAACTAATTTGAAAAGAAACTAAAAATAACTTAAACTAAAATTAAAAAGAATTAAAAAATTTCAAAATCAAACATAACAAGGTTGATTAAATATTATTAAATAATACTAAAAACATTTTCTAATTATTTTATCAATTCAAAAATATTAACAATTCTTACTAATTTATCTTTTTAAAAATATTAAACAACAAATAAACTTGAGATAAATTGATTCGTAAAATGCAATTACAAAATTACATATTTAAAACTTTAATCCAATTCAATCAAATTTTACACTCATGCAGCGATTACTTCGCTTCAGGATTTTTAGCTGTAGTGCATTTACTGTTGAATGATTTAGTACCGTTGGTTAATTATTTCAATTTGAAATAATTTTAAAATTTTTTCTCTTAATTTACTTATTTTTTAATGTTTTATATAATTAAACTCAAAGTTATTCGAAAGAAATAAACTTATTTGTAATAATATAAATATAATAGGTCATATAATTTCATGGTTTTTAATGTTAGTTAAAACAATTAATGCTTTCATTAGCTTTTAATCACAAAATTTAATAATCAAAATATGAAAAAAATATATTTCTAAAATACAATGATAAATTTAGAATTTTTCATTTAATTAATTCAAATATAAAAATAAATTTTACAACTTAAGTATCGTACACAATTTCTTAATTATGTATTATTTAATTATATATAAAATATAGATATGATAGAATAAAAATTAAAAAAAAAAAAGTTCGTCGTTTAATAAAAAAATATTTTGTTTTAATTTATAAAATATAATACATAATATGTTTTATAGTTAAACTCTTAGCCTTTTAAAAATATAAAAGTGTTAAATAAGAAAAGAAATAGGAAATAGTGTATCGAATTTGATTTTTCTATCTTTATTAATTTCGAATATATTATGCTTTAAGGTCTTGGGAGAAGTGGGAGTGGTACGCAAACCGTTAATCCAATTCATCTAAAAATTCACGAAAACAAAACAAATAAGAAGAAACACCCCAAATATAAGGTTCTATCTTCTTTTGTTTCGAAATTATACTAGTTTGACCTCAATTCGTTCAAAAGCTTCTAGAATCCGAACTTGACCACAATTGTTCTTAAGATATATGTTTTTAGCACTTAAACTTTTCAAAGGTTCCACAACCATGGTACGATTTCGCCTATATGCAGTCCTCATCATACTTTCAATACTAGTACCCAATTGGAACATTCTATATTAATCTTAAGTTACTATTTTTATTAATTTCGATTTAAGCCTTTAAACCTTTAGAGATCTAAGAGAGTTACCTGAACCATCACTTGATCATAAATTAAGGGAACACGTTGGAAATAGTAAAGAACACCCTTGTGACAAATTTGAAGCTTCTACATTTGCTTGAAGTTACTGTCTTTATTATTTTCAAAAATATGCTTTAAGGTCTTCGAAACTATGTGGATGGTACCCGACCCACTATTTCAATTGGTTCCAATTTTCGAGGACACTAAGGGAATAGAATGGGACACACTGATACCGAATTTGGAGGTTCTAATTTCTTTGGACTCGGAATCATGCTTGTTTGACCTAAATTCAATAAAAAAGTTCCAGGATCCGAACCCATGGTCGGATTTTCGCCTGTATGCAGTTCGCTCCGTTCTTTCGATAGTAGTTCCAACGTTCCAATTGTGAACCCTTGTACACAATTGGAACATTTTATCTTAATTTTAAGCAAATTTTTAATGTTTTGTTAATTTTAATAATATGCTTTAAGGTCTTCAGAACTGTGTGGATGGTCCCCGACCCACTACTCCAATTGGTCCTAAATTTCAAGGACTCCAAGGGCATACGAGAAGCACACTGATACCAAATTTAAAGATTTTATCTTAATTGGTTTCGGAATTATGCTTGTTTGGCCTAAATTCAATCAAAAATTTCTGTGAACCGAAACCATAGTTCGATCGCGATCGCACGCAGTCCTCGCCATAGTCTCATTACCAGTAACCTACACCATAAAATTCATGATTGTAGCGCCGTTAGTTGTTTAGTTTTTTTATATGTTCGTTGGCCCTTGGAACAATTAAAAGAACCAGAATCCGAACCCATGGGCCGATTTCGCCCATATGCAATCCCCGCCGTACTTTAAGTCCTAGTAACCCACAGTTAAAATTTCATCAAGATAGCTCACTTAGTTTTTGAGTTATCGTGCTTACGGACGGGCAGACGGACGAACATGGCTATATCGATTCAGGAGGTCACGCTGACCACAAATATACATAATTTACCATAGCTCTCTTCTTTTAGGTGGTTACAAACACCATACTAAAGTTAATATAACCTTATCCTATTTCATAGGTGTAGGGTATAATAAACTTTATTTCATTTACTTATATTGTTATAACAAACATATATCTTAAAAACACCATAACTCAAAAATTAATTAGGCTATTTTGATGAAATTTATATTCTAGGTTACTGGTTATGAAAGTAACATGGGAATTGGCTCTGGTCGATTTCGAAAAATGATTTCGGATTCTAGAAGCTTTTGATCGAATTGAGGCCAAAATAGTATAATTTCAAAAGCAAGGTTCTATCTATCCTTTTATTTGGGACACAGTTGTTTCTTCTTATTTGTTTTGTGTACGTGAAATTTAGGATAAATTGGAATAGCGGTTTCCGTACCACCCCCATTATTCCAAAGACTTTAAAGCATATATTCGAAATTAATAACAAGTAAAGAAACAGTCAGTCGGTGCAACCGACTTAGAAATACCCTACACCTATTTGGTTCAAATTTAAGGACATATCCATAAGTCATTTTAACACCATAAAAGCTGTTATTAATTTGATCGTAAGACATAGCTAATCAAATTAACTTTATAATACTAAAAACATTTACTAATTATACACTATCTATTAAAAAATATTACAAATTCTTAATAATTTATCTATTTAAAAATATTAAAAAACAAAAAAACTTGAAATAAATAAAAATATATTTATTCCAATTCAATTACAAAATGAAAAATTTCTAATTATTAAGTTTTGTGATAAAAAGATAATCAAAGCATAATATATTTATTAATCCAAATGTTTTAAAATTGCAATTATTTTAAATGGTTAGTTTATATACCTAATAGAAAATCTTATAAACGCAAAATATCCAATAAATGTATTTCTAAAATACAATTACAAATTTAGACCTTTTCATATTATTCATTTAAATATAAAAATAAATTTTACATAAATGCAGCAAGTACCATTGAACATAGCTGAACCACTACAATTAAGTGTAAATTTCGGGAACACATAGGAAATAGGAAATATATTCTTTGGCTTCGACATTAAACTCGTTCGGCCTCAAATCGATCAAAAGCTTCTAGAATCCGAACTCATTGACCAAACTCGACCAGAACCAATTCCCATGGTACTTTCATTACTAGTAACCTAGAATTTAAATTTCATCAAAATAGCGGCATTATTTTTTGAGTTATGGTGTTTTTAAGATATATGTTTGTTAACCCTTGGACTTTTCATGAAGATAGCGTCATTAGTTGTTGAGTTATCGTGATTTTTTATATATGTTTGTTATCCCTGAAACCGATTAAAAGGTCCAGAATCTGAACACTTGGGCTGATTTCACCCTTATATAGTCTGCGCTGTACTTATAGTACTAGTTAACGCTTGTACGCAATTAGAACGTTCTATCTTAATTTGAAGTTACTATTTTTAGTAATTTCGATTATAAGCTTTTAAAACTTGGAAGGTCTAAGAGGGGTACTGAACCACCACTCCCATTGATACCAAATTATGGGGACACGAGACAGTAAAGAACACCCTTGTGCCAAATTTGAAGCTTCTACATTTTTGCAAGTTGCTATCTTTATTAATTTTAATATGCTTTAAGGTCTTCGGAAATGTGTGGCTGGTCCCCGACCAACTGCTCCAGTGGGGACCAAATTACCAATACACTTAGGAAATAGGAAGGGACACCCTGATACCAAATTTGGAGGTTCTATATTCATTGGTTTCGGAATTATGCTCGTTTGGCCTAAATTCGATCAAAAAGTTCTAGGTTCCGAACCCATGGTCCAATCCCGAACTTACGCAATCCCCGGAGTAGTTGTTGAGTTATCGTGATTTTTTATATATGTTCGTTAGCCCTTCGATCGATTAAAAGGTCCAGAATCCGAACCCATGGGCCGATTTCGCCCATATGCAATCAGTCCTAGTAACCTACAGTTAAAATTTCCTCAAGATAGCTCTATTATTTTTTTAAGTTATCGTGCCTACGGACGGACGGACATGGCTATATCGACTCAGGAGGTCACGCTGATCACAAATATATATACTTTTCCATATCTAGCTCTCTTCCTTTAGGTCGTTTCAAACACCATACCAAAGTTAATATGAAAAAAAGCTAATGAAATTAACATTAACAACCATTGAAATTATATAAAATTTTATATTTATATTATTACAAATTAATATTTCTTTCGAATAACTTTGAGTGTAATTATATAAAACATTAAAATATAAGTAAATTAAAAGAAAAAATTTAAAAATTATTTAAAATTGAAATAATTAATCAAGGGTACTAAATCATTCAAAAGTAAATGCACTACAGCTAAAAATCGTGATAAGAAGTAATTACTGCATGTGTGTTAAATTTTATTGAATTGGATAAAAAATTTTGAATATGTAATTTTGTAAATGCATTTTACGAATCCTTTTATTTCAAATTTATTTGTTGTTCAATATTTTTAAATACATAAATTTGTAAAAATATTTAATATTTTTGAATTAATAAAATAATTACAACAAGTTTTTAGTATTAATTTCGTTAGCTATGTCTTACGATCAAACTAATAAAAGGTTTTATGGTTTTAAAATGACTCGTGGACTTTCCATTAAACTTGAACCAAATAGGTGTATGGTATTTCTAAGTCGGTTGCACCAACTGACTATTTCTTTATATTTTTTTTTTTTTCTTTTCGATAAAGAGAAGCTGGCGATCTATAATTATATTAAATCTATGCCATTACGCAGTCCAAATGAAATCCTAACCGGAAAATTACTTTTCATAAATGAAAATGAGGATGCCACTATTTTTTGATGGAAAAACAATTTTGTAATCCCATAGAAAAATGTGAAATATTCATATTTTATTAAAGAATTTTTGACATTTCATTTATTTGTTTATAAATTTTGTTATTGTTTACTAATTTTTTATAAAATGTAAAATTTTCTAAGCAAAGTAAAATTAATATGCAAGTTAAGTCACCATATAACACATGTCTTTATTCAGACGCTTAGGTCAGCATATTATTCGTGTGAAATATTCACGTGTGAAAAGTTTATTTTAATAATTCCTACAATATGAATAAATGCTTAGACAGCATTTATTTACTATCAATTAAGTTAGTTTTAGCAAAATCAGTTCAATTTTATACTTGTAACTCATAATTACTTTAAATAAAGCGGATATTTGTCCTAAAATTTATTTTTTTATAAGAAATATTTTTGTCATTTCTTAACTTGCATTTACACGTATATAATGATGGTTATACTATACATATAGTCTATATTATCTAATTTCTAAAATCTCCTTTCATTTATAGTTTTTTAATTGGTTATTTTAAAAAGTAGAGTGACTGAAAATAAAAAGAATTAAATTAAAAGTTGGATGTTTTAATTCAATTATTATTTGGTACATTATGTGGTATTTATCAAATACCAAATATTTCAAAAATTAATGTTAGTATTTTGATTTATTTGATTTTTCGATATAAAAATAAAATAAATATATGTGAAAAATAAAGAATGGTTAAGAATAGTGAAAAATAATAATATGTTCATGCTAAGTTTTTCTCATTCTTTTGTTCTACTTGCTTTATCTATATAATATTTCTGGTACTACCAAACGAAATTCTTAATGTAAATTTTGTTTCCGAAAATTCCAGTGAGTTTTTTTAAGGTACTTTACATAGTGTTATATAGGAATCGAAAATTTCGTTAAGGCAGCGTACGAAGCTTTATCGTTTTATATCAAAATATAATTCATCAAACATAGTCTTCTTTTGAAAAATAAACAAATATATGAAATGCCAAAAATCCTGTATCAAAATAAGGGTAAGAGCATTTATAGAAATTTTTTAACGGAATTAAAAAATAAGTCTCTAGAAGTTCGCTACCAAGTAAAAAATAAATGGTAGGTTATGACATCATAAGTTGAGTAACGGGCTCTGAACTCTTTTTGTCCATCATGAAGCAAACTTTTGCGATCTACATATTTCAAAAGCTTCTGGCTTATAACTTTTTCCATTATTTGGAACGGACCGAAGTAATAACAATAGGACAACCTTCCATTGGATAGGATGAATACCCGAAGTAAAGAAAAGATGGAGAAAGTTTCGCAGGAGTTTTAAAATGGAGGCATATATGTTTTCAAGAACAAAAATCTACTGTGACCAATTTAATTAATTGAAACCACATCTCTTCTCCTTAATAACATGGAAGACGGATTTCAAACAGATGTTATTTATACTGATTTTAATAAAGCATTTGATCTATTGCCACATAATATTATTTTACCAAAACTCTAAAAATATGGCTTTTCACAATTCTTCCTTAAGTGGATACATTCTTATTTATGTGATCGCTCCTATAGTGTGATCGCTCCTATATTTAAAAATGTAATTTCAGAACCTTTTATAGCAAATTCGGGAGTCCCACAAGGTAGCCACCTTGATCCTCTACTTTTTATCTTATCTGTAAATGATGTTTCTTCTATCATTTCTAATTGCGAGCTCCAAGTTTACGCTGACGATATGAATATAAGTATCGTACACAATGTCTTAATTATATATAACCCATGGTAATAATTCAATAAAATATATGATATAATAAAAATTTATAAAAAGGAATCTAATCGTTTATTAAAAAAATATTTTGTTTTTAATTTATAAAATATTATACACAATATGTTTTATGGTAAAATTCTTAGCCTAAAAATATAAAAGTGTTAAATAAAAATGGAAATAGGAAAGAACCCTCGTGTATCAAATTTAAAGTTTCTATCTTTCTGAATTTCGAAGATAAGCTTTTTAATTTTGTGATTTCTTTGGAGGCACTTGAACCACCACTATAATTAAGTCTAAATTTCGGGGACACATAGGTAATAGATAATATCTTTTTTGGCTTCTAACTTCTACTCGCTTGGCTTAAAATCGATCAAAAGCTTCTAGAATCCGAACTAATTGTCCAAACTCGACCAGAACCAATCCCCATGGTACTTTCATTACTAATAACCTAGAGCTTAAATTCCATTAAAAATAGCGGCATTATTTTTTGAGTTATGGTGTTTTTAAGATATATGTTTGTTAACCCTTGGACTTTTCAAAGGTTCCAGAAGCGGAAACCATGGTACTATTTTACCGATATGCAATCCCCGTCATACTTTCAATACTAATTAACCTTTGTATACAACTGGAACGTTCTATCTTAATTTTAAGTTATTATTTTTATTAATTTCGATGATAAACTTTTAAGCCTTTGGTGGTCTAAGAGAGGTACTGAACCACCACTCCAATTGATCCAAATTAGGAGGACGCGCAGGAAATAGTAAAGAACATCCTTGTGCCAAATTTGAAGCTTCTACGTTTGTTTCAAGTTACTATCTTTATTAATTTCGAAATTATGCTTTAAGGTCTTTGGAACTGAGTGGCTGGTCCCCGACCCACTACTCCAATTGGGCCCAAATTTCAAGGACCCTAAGGCTCCCTGATACCAAATTTGGAGGTTCTAATTTTGTTGAATTCGGAATCATACTCGTTTGGCCTAAATTCGATGAAAAAGTTCCAGGATCCGAACCCATGGTCGGATTTCTCCTATATGCAGTCCGCGCCGTTCTTTCAATACTAGAGAACCATTGTACACAATTAGAACGTTCTATCTCAATTTTAAGCTTTTTTTTTTAATAATTTCAATGATATGCTTTAAGGTCTTCAGAACTGAGTGGCTGGTCCTCGACCCACTGCTCCAATTGGTCCTAAATTTCAAGGACTCTAAGGACATAGGAATGGACACCTTGATACCGAATTTGAAGGTTTTATCTTTGTTGGTTTCGGAATTATGCTCGTTTGGCCTAAATTCGATCAAAAACTTCTAGGATCCGAACCCATGGTCCGAACGCGTTCATATGCAGTCCCCGCATTGTGGCATTACTGGTAACCTACATCACAAAATTAATGATTGTAACGCCGTTAGTTGTTGAGTTATCCTTTTTGTTTTTATATGTTCCTTGGCCCTTAGACCAATTAAAAGGTTCCGAATCCGAACCCATGGGCCGATTTCGTCCATATGCAATCTCCGCGTACTTTAAGTCCTTATAACCTATAGTTAAAATTTCAGCTAGATAGCTCCATTAGTTTTTGAATTATTGTGCCTACGGACGGACATGGCTATATCGACTCAGGAGGTCACGCTGATCACAAATATATATACTTTTCCATATCTAGCTCGCTTTCTTTAATATACCCATTTCCTATTTCATAGGTGTAGGGTATAAAAAGTTGATTTTTAAACTAGAAGTCTAGTAATAAAGACGTATTTTTAAACTGAAAAAAAACAAGTTTTTTTATATTTCATTGTTGTTGATTTTGTTTTTTCTTCAAAAAAAGCCTGACCCTCCGCAGCCCCCCAAATTCTGATAAAATGCTGCTTCAACCCCCAAGCGAGCATCCGAATAAAACATTTAATATTAAAAAGAACACTAACAGAGGTATTCCAAATGCAATCTAGAAATCTGTTTAAAGGGAATACAATTAGCGAAATATCTGAAGACGACGAATTGGTTCAAGAAATTAATATAGGATTGGACCAATCTCTAACTGGTATGGATATAACACTAGATATTGGAAAAAATATGAAGGAGTTTTCAGAAGATATGGGAAATATGAAGGAGAAGATATGAATCGTGGAAAGATGATTGTTGGAAAATTTTAAAAGTTTCCAATAATATCAATGGAACAACGAAATATTATGGAATCTTAAAGGCCATAAGAAGGAAAATAGTGGGCGAACATTTCTTTAAAATCTGAGAAAGTACCTTTCAACTGGGAAAGTATTACAAAAATTAATTTGGAACCCATAACTGCCGATTATAAAAATAGGGCTTTAGAAGCTTTTATAAAGGGATTAAACGGAGACTTACCAAGGTTACTTGGCAGTCGGGAACCAGTAGATTTGAGACATGCTCTACAAATATGTTTGAAAACAGATAGTATGGGTGGTCAAAATATGGATCATATGCGACAATCAAGACGAGCATACGGGTATTAAAATCGTAATAATAACAATAATAATAGATATTACAATCCAAATTGGAATAATTATAAGTTTAATAATAATTCATTTAATGGAAATCCTCAACAATCTCGACCAATTAAAATGGAACAGGGTACATCTGAACATACAACAGGCATTATAATAATAATCGGTATTACTATCCTAATCACAATAATTAAGGCGACCATACGTCATCTTTTATAGAGGACAATCATCTATTTTAACTCGCTGTCATCTTTAAAATTTGTGTCATCTTTTTGTCATCTTTTTTAAAATCTGTCATCTTTTGTCATCTCTTATTTTAAAAGCTTGCTCAATATTTGTTTTACTTATAGGGATTTCGCTTTGAAAAATAAATGGCAATACTAATTTTATTCTTCTAAAGTTTTGTGTGTGATGACATTTTGATTTTAAAAAATTTCTGTTGTTGTTTATTGTTTCTAGGTTGTGTTTTTATTATGCGTCGTGCGAATTAATTTTTATTATAAATAAAATAGAAGTTATTAAACTACTCGGTAAGTACCTTAATTATTTAAAACAATATAATATATAGCTAATAATTATATAATAATAAGCTAATAATTTTTTTTAAATAGAAATATCTTTATTTTAATCCAGAAATGAACAATATAACGTGTAACATAAGTTATATAGCAATTAATATTAAGTTTTATTATGAATATTTTTGACTAATTTTAATTTACGAGTATATATATGTTAATTATAAAATATGTAAAGAAATTGAACTGAAAAGAAAATTAACTGAAATAATTTTTTTTTATTTGTCATCTTTTTTCCTTTCCGAGATCTGGTCGGCTTACAATAACAGCTTTAATAAACCATTTTTAAGTAACGTACAATAGAAAAATACACCTTCACAGAATAACTGATCGGCAAAAAGAATGCAACAAATACAATATTTGGAGCCAACGAAGGAAAACGATGACAAGATTAAAGAATAATGTTACAATAAAAGCACACATACTACCAATAATCCAGAACAGGATAATACCGTTTTTTTTTAATTAAATTATTCCTTGCTTCCGTATTATGAACATGTGGTGAGGAATGGTGAAAAATTAAAATTATTAATAGATACAGGCAAAAAAGAAAACCAATTCCAAATAAAGAAATATCATACGCAAACACAATAGGAGGATATCACATCGCGCATTAATAAAACTCTTTGGGTCAGAATCAAAAGAATTAAAATTTTTTTTACTTACAAAAATTTCGACATTTGATGGAATAATTGGAAAAAACAGTTTAAAAGAACTTAATGCAGTTATTCACACAAATGGGAGCTGTGTTAATTTAAATGATAACAACAATATTCCGTTACAACAACTTATTTCACTGAGTTCAATAACATTCATATAAGAACAGACCATCTAACCAAAGAACAAGAAAATAAACTTAATCCGTTGGTTGGAAAATACTCGAATTTATTTTCTGAAGTTGATGTAAAGCTAGCATATACAACTGTAGTAAAAGTAGAAATTAGAACTACCACAAATGAACCAATATGCTTAAAAGAAGAAATCGACAAGCAAATTAAGGAACTATTACATGATGGAATAATTAAGCCATCCAGATCTCCATGTAACTCTCCGGTTTGGGTTGTTCTTAAAAAAGAAGATGCTTCTGGCAAACCGAAATTCAGAATAGTAATAGATTAAAGGAACCTCAACACTATCACAATAGGGGACAAATATCCTATTCCTGAAATAAATGGATTAGCTAATTTAGGACAAAATAGTTTTTTTTTAACAATAGACCTGAAAGTTCAAGCAATTTCTGAATTAGAACCTCCGAAAACATTAAAAGATTTGAGATAGTTTTTAGGAATGTCAGATACAATTCAACAAAACGATTTATCTACAAGTACAAGGTTTGGTAATAACAAGATACAATTTGTGGAAACACCAATTAATGCTTTCAGGACCTGCCACAGAAGCACAGTAACCAAATCAAAGATTTTGTAAAAATTGTTTGGACCTTCAAAGTTAGCATGGTTATAGCGCCATACTAATTTTTTGTATATAAGCCTGTCTGTGAGAATGTGAGAAAGGTGAAAAAGAATGGAAAATAGTTCAACGTGTTTTGTTATGAACATTGAAATTCCCCGCAAGTTTTAGTTTCAGATTAAGAATCGAGAATTTCATTGATCTGATTGGAAAGGTTTTCAATTTCCATTACAGTTTCGTGTTCACTAGAATTGTGTCATCTGTATAAAAAAATGTATGACATGCTTTCCAACATGAATTTTGACCCAAACGTAAATGAAAGTTGGGCTAAAATATTTATATTTGACAAGTGTGTTGAAATCAATGTCTTTTTTTACGCAGATGGCGAAGCCTCTTTTGGGATAGAAGTGTGAAATAAACGAGTAGCCGTTAACATCGAAGATAACATTGTGACCACTAACTTGCACTAACTAACCACATAGAGCAAAGATTGCCGGTTTAATTAAATTGGATGAATCTCAACGGCAAAGGAAGTTCGTAGTATAAAAAGTACCCCAAATACAGTGTGCTTCAAAAGAAAATTGAGTTTGAAACATAATTTTTTCATTTTAAATCATTTTGAACCTTCATATCTTTGTAACTTTGTTGGGTATATGGGGATCATTAGTACACAAAAATTAAAGCTGACAACTTACTCTACAAAATGGATTTTTTTTAGTACACAGTAAGCTGTTTGAAAGTTATTGATTTTTTTTTTAAAGGTCTCCTTAAATCTTTAATCCCTCATATCTCGAAAAGGGTCCACAAAAGACCCCCCCCCCAATTATTTGTAGTACAATTTTTTGTTTTTTTTAATGCCCCCAATCACTGAGTGTAGTGCGCGTACTTGAGTCGCGGACACCCTGTATATTATGTAACATGATTTGAATATAAAAAAAAAAATAGAAAATTATGTATAAACTGTACACGAGCTAATCCGATCTTTTGGAGATAAGAATTAATAAAATAAAAATAAAAAAAAAAATTCTGAATTCTGAGAATCCTGTACCGACTGTGAGTTGTTGTAACATGATCTCAATCCATTTAGCTCTTGGTACAGGAACGACAACCTCGTATTTTGTTGGAAAGTGACAAATTATGAGCTTTTCATTGTACATGATGACTTTTCAGTTTGTTGTGGTGGTTCACTAAGTGAGTAATATTTACTTATGCTTGATTTAAGCAAATGTCTAATACAATTAGAACACAAAAAATAATTAACGCTTTTTTGTACTTTAGTGATCTATATTTTCAACTTTCAAAATTGACAAATAATTGTTTATATAATTGTTCCAATTTCTGGTATTGGAAATTAATAAAAATCAATATAAGATTACCATATTAGGTTTTACCATATTAGGTTTTTTTTTTATTGATTACCATTTAGGTTATATAAATATATTTAGATTGATAAAATATAAAATTTAGTTAAAATAAATAATAACAAAAAATAATTAATGATACAAAAGACAATTAGTTTAAGGAACAGATTTAGAACCTAATTTTAAAATTGTATAATTATGAATGTTTGCTCAGTCCCACAGATGTTAATTAAAATAATAATCCATTTTTAAATGACCTAGATATGATATAAGTAAAATAAAATTACCTACTTACTCAATGTAAAGAAAAAATTTAATTTCTTATATTATCTACAAATCCATTTTTTTATTTAGGTAGCTACAAACCTTTTTTTTTTGTATATGAATAAAAAATTACAAAAACTTTCCGCTTTTGAAAAATCAGTTGACTAAACATTCTCCGACGATAACTATCTTCGAATGAACTAAATTTTACACAAATTGGTGACAACTGACAACAGTTAAAACTACAACTGACAACACTCTGTGGCATTGAGAAATATTCACTTACGTTGTAAGATTACGTCAATGCAACTGAATATTACTCATCGTCTATGGATGCGGGATAAGTATTTTGTTTTATTATTTTGAATGTTGATTCTTTCTTATCTGTTTGTTTTCTAGAGGAAGTTCAGATAAATCCCTAATAAATCACACACATAGAGGCACTTAAGGCCGTATGTATTACTTAAGTATTAGCTTTGATCGGTATCAATTTCATGTTGATCGGTATCAATATGTGCCACCACTGCAGTTTTATTTTAATTCAAATGAAATTTGACATTTCTAAAAATTGACGTTTACATAGTAAGGAAAATATTAAATAAATACATTTCATAAATAAAATCATATCATAAATAAATAAAATTAAAATTTTTTTTTGTGTATTTACTGAATTCGTTGATTTATTGCAAGTATATACGATTTATCCCAATTTAAGAAGAACATTAACATCTTTCTTCTAAATATCCCATCCAATTTTCCCCATCCCCCATAATCCAAATATTCCAAATAACTTCCACCATAATCCTAAATCCTTCCATATCCTCATCCCTGTAACCAAACAGTACATTTGTATTACAGGTTCCCTCCTAAAGTTTGGTTCAAAAAGGGTGTGGTTTTGGTGTGTTAAAGTCATACACTACCCAAAGAAACACCGCATAGTTTCAATGGGTGGCTTTTGAGCTTTCCATTCCCTCGTAAAAAAAAAAAAAAAAAAAAAAAATTAGTATTAAAAATAATGGTGAGTTAAAAATATAATATTTTTAGCTTTCTAATTAAATTAAGGATAAATTAGAAATCAATTATCAAAATTTGTCTTCAATTTACGATTCTTCGTTAGCATCATCCTCGGCTAGTTCTTCTGACCAATCGTTTTTTGAAATTTTAGAAGCATCTAGAAACGTACCAAAACCATAGAAAAAGAGAAGAGTTTTTTGAAAATATTCCGAAGAGGGACTCGAATTTCGATTTCGTCTCGCAAAAATTATGATTTTGGAATTAAAGGAATGATTCTTAAGAAACCAACCAATAATTAAATCTATAAAAGTTTCAAAGCAAAGATTTTATGCAACTTTTATCATCCCAAATTGTAAGCAAAGATTTATTTTCTATTGATCGATCAAGGGTCGGGAACTGTGAAGGATATTTCAAAGAAAATAGCTATTTAGCTAAAATGGATATTAAAATGCCCCAAACAGGAACCGAAAGGGAAATTATACACTAGAGATTTTATAATATACATGGGATCCCAAATGTAATTGTTGTACTTGATGGTAAATATATTTTATAATAGTGAAAATTAGAAGTATATAACACCATTTTATAATCCATAGACAGTGGATTTCCAGTGTTACTTTAGTCATTAAAGAAAGTCGCATGGCTTAACTACACAATATAATATTCTAATATTATTAAAATTTTATTTGTAAATATATATAATATATGTTAGTATTAAAATAAACAGTTTGAAATATAAATAGCTTCTTATATTTAACAACAAAACAAAGCAGAAAATGGCAAGTAGGAAATGTGTGTGTAGCGAAAAAAGTTGTGAGTTTAGCGACGTATTAAAGTGAAACTGTCATCTTAATATATAAAGTTGATATTCAGCCACCGATGGCAGCGCTAAGATTTAAATTTTTTTACTATCAATACAAAGTATGATATATTATCTATGTACATAGTAATCGTACTACACTTATGAACCATAGATAATATAATTATAATATATACTTCGTATTAATAGATGGCTAAGTAAAACAAATTTCAAAATTATAATTTTTTTATACCCTACACCTATAGAATAGGTAAAGGGGTATATTAACTTTGGTATGGTGTTTGTAACCACATAAAGGAAGCGAGCTAGATATGGAAAAGTATATATATTTGTGATCAGCGTGACCGCCTTAGTCGATATAGCCATGTCCGTCCGTCCGTAGGCACGATAACTCAAAAAATAATGGAGCTATCTTGATGAAATTTTAACTGTAGGTTACTAGGACTGAAAGTACGGCGGGGATTGCATATGGGCGAAATCGGCCCATGGGTTCGGATTCTGGACCTTTTAATCGGTTTCAGGGCTAACGAACAAATATAAAAAATCACGATAACTCAACAACTAATGACGCTATCTTCATCAAATTTGTGCTGTAGGTTACTAGTAATGAAACTACTTCGGGAATTGCGTAAGGTCGGGATTGGATTATGGGTTCGGAACCTAGAACTTTTTGATCGAATTTAGGCCAAACGAGCATAATTCCGAAACCAATGAAGATAGAACCTCCAAATTTAGTATCAGGGTGGCCCTTCCTATTTCCTAAGTGTCTTGTGAATTTGGGTCCCATTGGAGTAGTGGGTCGGGGACCAGCCACACATTTCCGAAGACCTTAAAGCATATCTTTAAAATTAATAAAGATAACAACTTGAAAAAATGTAGAAGCTTCCAATTTGCCACAAGGGTGTTCTTTACTATCTCTTGCGTGTTCCCCTAATTTGGGATCAATTGGAGTGGTGGTTCTGTACCCCTCTCAGACCTCCCAAGTTTTAAATGCTTATAATCGAAATTACTAAAAATAGTTACTTAAAATTAGGATAGACCGTTCAAATTGTGTACAAGGGTTAACGAGTACTATAAGTACAGCGGCGACTTTATAAGGGCGTAATCAGCCCAACGGTTCGGATTCCGGACCTTTTAATCGATGTCAGGGCTAAGGAACATATATAAAAAATCACGATAACTCAACAACTAATGAGGCTATCTTCATGAAATTTGTGCTGTAGGTTATTGGCAGCGAAACTACGGCGGTGATTACGTACGGTGAGGATTGGACAATGGGTTCGGAACTTAGAACGTTTTGATCGAATTTAGGCCAAACGAGCATAATTCCGAAACCAATGAAGGTAGAACCTCCAAATTTGGTATCAGGGTGTCCCTTCCTATTTCGTAAGTGTTTTTGAAATTTGGGCCCCATTGGAGTAGTGGATCGGGGACCAGCCACTCAGTTCTAAGGCCCTTAAAGCATATTTTCGAAATTAATAAAGATAGTAACTTGAAACAAATGTAGAAGCTTCCAATTTGCCACAAGGGTGTTCTTTACTATTTCTTGCGTGCCCCCCTAATTTGGGATTAATTGGAGTGGTGGTTCAGAACCTCTCTTAGACCCCCCAATGTGTAAAAGCTTATCATCGAAATTAATAAAACTAGTAACTTAAAATTAAGATAGAGCGTTCCAATTGTGTACAAGGGTTAACTAGTATTGAAAGTATGACGGGACTGCATATTGGCGAAATTGTACCATAATTTCGGGTCCTGGAACCCTTGAAAAGTTTAAGGACTAACAAACATATATCTTACAAACACCATAACTCAAAAAATAATGCCGGTATTTTGATGAAATTTAACAGTAGGTTACTAGTAATGAAAGTACCATGGGAATTGGTTGTGGTCGAGTTTAATTTCGAAGCCAAAGAATATATTTCCTATGTCCTATGTGTCTCCGAAATCTAGACTTAATTGTAGTGGTGAACATAGCAAAGGTACTTGCTGCATTTATGTAAAATTTATTTTTATATTTAAATGAATTATATGAAAAGGTGTAAATTTTTAATTGTATTTTAGAAATACATTTGTTGCATATTTTGCGTTTATAAGCTTTTCTATTAGGTATATAAACTAACCATTTAAAATAATTGCAATTTTTAAAAATTTGGATTATTAAATATATTATGCTTTGATTATCTTTTTATCACAAAATTTAATAATTAGAATTTTTTCATTTTGTAATTGAATTGGAATAAATATATTTTCATTTATTTCAAGTTTGTTTGTTTTTTAATATTTTTAAATAGATAAATTAGTAAGAATTTGTAGTATTTTTTAATAGATAGGGTAATTAGAAAATGTTTTTAGTATTATACAGTTAATTTGGTTAGCTATGTCTTACGATCAAATTAATAACAGCTTTTATGGTGTTAAAATGACTTATGGATATGTCCTTAAATTTGAACCAAATAGGTGTAGGGTATTTCTAAGACGGTTGCACCGACTGACTGTTTCTTTACTTGTTTTTAACTTACTTTTGGTCCATTTTGTGAAAAAATCTATGATCTAGATGATCTAGATGTCATTTTTCTTATTTAGTTTTTATATTATATTATATTTTATTATTTTAATTCAATTAAATTTCGAAAAGTTCGTTTATTACTTCTTAAATAATAAATTTTGTAAAGGATTCTGCTACACAGACAGTGTTTTATATTGCTGGAGGCAAATTGGTAAATGACAAGTTAAAAAATTTTGTAATGCAGGCTAAAAAAAAAGCTGTGGATGGTACACGTCAAATTGAATTCTTAATTATGTTATAAATGAAGAATGAAAATTCTCGTTAGATATTCTTTAACTGTTACATAAAAATTTTCAATATACTGCGCTATCTGGAATTTGTAATATATTGTTAAAATAGAAAAATTTATTTTATTCTATGATGTCAAGTCTGGAGTATTCCACGTTTTATTGCTAGAGTTTGATGTACATATGAAAACGCTTTATTTTTGCATGAAATGTGGAGGTAGATGTATGTTGCATGTTTGATTGATTATTTATAGTAATTTGAGCTCAAAAATATAATTAATTTTAAATATACTTTGTTCAAAGCCATAATAAAATGACAAACGTTGGACTTAAAATACAACATATTGAACAAGTTATTCAAAATGAGACCGGAAATATTGGAAATAAAAACGTAACAAAACACACTGCTACGAATGCAGTTAAATTGTGTGAATCAATAGGTATTGCAAATATAGTATTAAAAATAAACTATTTTAAATTTACCAGATATGTATTATGATTTAATTCAATTGTATTTTAGATCAAAAAAATTCTGAAGTGGATAGCACAAAAAATTTTGAAAATATTGAAACTCATAACTTTAACGATGGAGTTCATGTACCAAAAATCAATCCCTTAAATTATATAAGAAATAAACAAAAACGAAAGGAAGTTTATAAAAAGATTAAGCAACAGAAAAATAAAGAACAACGTAAATCTCGAAAAGAACGTAAAAAAGTTGGAATTGTACCTAATCCGGGTCACACGATTGAAACTCTTAGAGAACAAGATCAAACAAATATCACAAATTTAAATGATTCAGACGATGATGAACTGAAGAATGAATTAAATTTAGATGAATTTAGCACATACTTTGCTGCTCAATATAGTCCTAAAGTTTTAGTGACATTTTCGGACAATCCAAATTCAAAAAGCAGGAAATTTGGATTAGAGCTAGGAAGAATAATCCCAAATACGTTAGTAAAATTAAGAAATCGATCTTCAGTAAAAAAGGTAGTGGACAGTGCTATTCAGAAAGATTTTACTGATGTCATTATTGTGAATGAAAATCGTCATAAACCGAACGGTGTTCTATTTATTCATTTGCCAAATGGGCCAACCTTTCATTTTAAAGTTAGCAATTTGAAACTTACAAAAGATATAAAGCGAGATCATAGAGAAATCACAAATCATCGTCCAGAAGTCATATTAACTAATTTTACGACAAAACTTGGTTTGACTGTTGGTAGAATGTTTGGCGCATTATTTAATCACGACCCACAATTTAAAGGAAGAAGGGTAGCTACATTTCACAATCAACGGGATTTTATATTTTTTCGACATCATCGTTATGAATTTACAAAAGACGGGAAAAGAGCGAAACTACGAGAATTAGGTCCAAGATTTACTCTTAAATTAAGATCAATTCAAGAAGGAACGTTTGACAGTAAGACAGGAGATTATGCTTGGATAATAACTAATAAACGTCACTTAATGGAAGGTAGAAGAAGATTTTATTTATAAAAATAATTTTCTTGGGTAAAGAAAATTTTACAGCAAATTCATCAAATTGCCCAAACTTCCTAAGTTTGTAATTCTCGCTACAAATTGTATTAATTTATATAACATTCTATATGAAACTATAAAATAATCTTCAAATAGGCAAAATGTATGTTTATTTAAAAACAAACAAAATTAAGTTTAGAGTAGGGTAGTATACCACCCAAACAAATAAAAGCTTCACTTCCAAAAATTCTTTATTTCGAATTCCAAATAACTAAGTTTTAATACTAGCTGTACACAACATGTTCTTGAATATGCAGGAAAAATGCTGAAAATGTACGCATAGAAATTGCATAAAACGGCCGGAGTGGAAAAAATTTCGGTTACCTTTGTGTCAGTAATAGAAATCTCCTGAAAATAGTACCCGCTAAAAATAAATTTCGAACAAAAAAAATATCAATTTAGTTTCAAGTAGCAATATTTGTGGGATTAATATTAAAATCGTACAACTTGTGTGAAGAGATGTTTAAATTAATATTTTAAATGGAAAAACAAAGACTTAAACAAGTAAAGAAACAGTTAGTCGGTGCAACCGACTTATAAATATCCTACACCTGTTTGGTTCAAATTAAATGAGAAGTTCATAAATCATTTTAAAACCATAAAAGCTTTTATTAGTTCGATCATAAGATTAGCTTACCAAATTCTTTATATTACAAAACAATTTTTAATTATTTTATCTATTCAAAAATGTTAAAAATTTTACTAATTTATCCCTATATTTAAAAATATTAAAAATCAAAAAAACTTGAAATAAATGTTGAATACTTGAACCGTTATAAAATAGGAAAAATTTGGTTAGCTTTTTATCAAAATTAAATAATTCGTTTTTCAAAATTTAAAAAAATAGATAAATAGTATATGTACCTTATTAGAAAACTTTATAAATTCAAAAAAATATGCAGTAAATGTATTTCTAAAATACAATGATAATTTTGGAACTTTTCATTACATTATGTATATGTATTTAAATAAATTTTTTTAATATAAAAATAAATTTTTCATACATGCAGCAAATATCTTTGAAAACAACTTAAGTATAGTACACAATGTGCGAGTTCATAATTGCAGTACTTGCGCAATTAAAAATGTTTTTGATCAGAATATCCTATTTTCAAAGAATGTTAACCCTTATTGCTAAGAAAACGTCGAATCGACGAATATGTGTGTTAAGGCATTATTATGCCTAGAAAAAATACAAAAGTTTCATTTTTTTTTATATTTCTTAAATTATTATTTATATTTCGTGTGTATATTGTTTAACGAACATTTATTTTGAATATTTGCTGCATAATTTTTGTTATGCAAAAGAATTTCTTCATTTGTATGATCAACAACCGTTGTCAGTATATCAAATGAAAAAAACAACAAAAAACAATCTAATGGTTTTGTTACTTGAATATCGTTTCCTTAAGGTCCTCTTCCTCTGGTTTAATATGAACTATATTCTTTGATTTAGTTTTAGAAGTAAATGGGACCATGTTAGGTTGACTTTTCCAAATAAATCAATTTTTGCCAAATATATCATTGCTTTCAAAAGATATTAAAAAACCATTTGACTGTTCTGGCGTCTCATTAATATTGGAAGATTGTTTTTTTCTACTCATATTTTTTGCATTTGTCGCAATCGCATTCTCTATATTGTACACATTTTCTATTAAATATTCTTCTTGAAGTGGGTAATAGTCTGGATCAGCTACATTGTCATCGTCATCTTCAATATACTCTATTAGATCCTCAATTTCGCTATCATTTTCTTCATTTAATATTTCATATATTTCAGAGTCATCCATTACTTAAATATCGTTTTCCAACTTATCCTATATAAATACAATTTGTTATAATGAGTTATTTGTATTGTATGTGATAATACAAAATAAAAATTTACAATTATTTCGCACAATACTTAATTTTCAAAACAAAATTTCACATATTATTACTAAACAAGGCTTTTTCACAAATGCACATTGCAATACATTAATCACGTCATGTGTTTATAAATGTTTCATACATTTGCTTAACGACATTCGTCATTGCGACGAACAAAGTTTAACATCTTATTACTAAATATTCGTCATATCGACGAACAAAATTTAACATCTTATTACTAAATATTCGTCATATCGACGAGTAAAATTTTACATTTATTACTAAGTATTCGTTTATTTGACGATGTGCATTTTAATTACTTGTGCGTAGTTCAATTCCTGTATGAGACTATACTCACACATTAAATGTAAGTACAATACTAAATGATTGAAAGATACACAAAAATTAGAAAGAAGAACGACAAAAATTCTAAGAAATACACGCAAAAAATGTTCGATGTTCGTTGAAACGACGAATATTTACTGTTCTAGGGTTAAGTTAAAAAGCAGGTTCCAGGTGTTGGGAATTGTAATTTTAAACCCTATGTACAGTTTTTAAACTTAAGGGATATTTTGGACATAGGATACTATGAATTAAAACATTTTTTGTTGCATAGGTACTGCAACTATGAACTCGCACAATTTCTTAAATTTATAATACATATGGTAATAATTCAATAAAATATTAGATATAATAAAAATTAAAAAAAAAAATTATCGTTTATTAAAAAAATATTTTGGTTTTAATTTATAAAATATACATAATATGTTTTATAGTAAAATTCTTAAGTCTTTTTTAAATATTTAAGTGTTAAATAAGAACGGAAATAGGAAAGCATCTTCCTTTTTGGGGACGATCCATACAGGAGGATCTTATAATTCCGTCTTCTAATAATTTTTCTATCTGTTTCTCAACCTCATCTTTTAATACCATAGGGTACGGATATGCTCTGCAATATACTGGCTCGTCCGTATTGGTGCGAATTTCTCCCTTTATTGTTGTTGTAAAAGTTAACTTTTGATTAGGATCAACAAAGAGGTTGTTATATATTTTTTTTTAAATAATTTTTCCAATTTTGATTTCAGTGAAGGCTCCAAAAGCCTTTCTGCTAAAAGTTGTCTTAATATTAGTTTGTCGTTCGGGTATATTGTCATATAACTTTCTTCTGTGTTTATTATTGCTTTTAATTCCATCAACGAATCGTTCCCTATTTCCCAGTCTAAGGAAAGCAAATTGGGTAAAATGTAAAATTTTAATTTAGGTAAGTTTGATTTTAATTTAATTTGAGCATGATGTGTAATTTTAATATTGTTTCCTATTGAATTAATGTAAAATAGTTTTGCATTAGGTATAGAATTTTGTATTTTTTTCTGTTGAACGTAGTTTGTATTATATTACATTCTCCTTTTTTATTTCTAAGTATGGGAGTGAAGAGCCATTTAATCTAAAAAATTCTTAGCTTCTGATTGTTGTTTTTCTTTCGCGACTGCGCAATTGCAACTCCTTTTATTTTGATCATCAGATGCCGCTGTTGTTGCATAATTTATTTTTTTCAAAATTATTCTGCTTAGGTAACTGATTTTGTCCGTAATTGTTTTGCTGGAATCCGTGTCTATTTTGATAGTATCCATGAACGTTTTTATTAATACCATTACGATTGTGCCTGAATATTTTGTTGTTATTGGTGGCTGAAAATTGTCCGTACTTGTTTTGCCTATAGTTTTGTCTATAGTTTTTATTATTATTGTTAGATGTTGGGAATCGCCTTATAGAGGTTCTGGTTTTGGATGTAGGTTTGTTTGGATATAATATTGGTTGATTTTGATAATCGGGGTTCTGGTTATTTCTATAATATGACTTATTAAATGGGATGTGTCCAAAAGATCTATTGGGTGTATTGTAAAATCCTTGGGGTCAAGATGTATTTCTTATGGGCCCTTGATTTACTATTGCTGGTTGAAGACTTTGAGTTTCTGGTACATATTTTGTACCAGAATATGTACCAGAAACTCTCATAATCAGCAAATCGGATAGGTGTCGATCAAGACCATTTATTTATGAATGCATCTAAAGCTTTTTCTCTATAATGTCGGTTAAACTTATAGAGGTAAGTTTTTCCAATATGAGGGATAAGTGTTGGTAAATCGCTTTAATAAATAATACTCATGAACCGTGAGATTTCTTTGATTCATCGTCGTCATTTGATATTCTAGAGTTCCTATATCTCTATCATCGGCATAATGCATATCGAGGCATTTTACAATTTTTGACCATTTACATGGCGGGTTGAAAATAAAAGGGCCATATAAGCTTCTCCTATGATATTACTTCTAATAGTATTAATAATTCCAAAGTATTTCTGGGTGCTTCTCAAATGATCATAAATTTTTAATATTCGTCCAAAGCCTTTTTTCCATGCGCCATACTCGTTAATTTCTCCTGAGAATGTTTGCAAACTCTTAACGACGTCCGCAATTCTATCCATTCCTGTTAGGTTTATATCCTCCTCCAAATTTACCTCTTCGTTATAGTCTTCTTCACTTAATTCCTCTTCAAAACATTCATGAAATCTTTTTGTTTCATGTCGCTCCATCTCTCTAATAGTATCTCTGATTGTTTCGCTTTTTTCATGGGGTACTTCTACAATTGGAGTTTCATCTTCGTCCACCATTTGGGGTATCTCCGGGGTTGAAATAGAGCGTGGTGATTTGCTATGTGCCTTTGGTCTATTTGGATTTGCCATTGAGAAAAAATTTTCTTATTTATTTTTGTTTATTTATGAGTGAAACTACATCAAAGACCTTATTTCCTGGGTAAAAATGGGAGCTTGGGAGCGGATTTAATTGATTTTGGAAATATTTTGAATTGTAATCGATTTATAAAAAAAAATTTGTTTTTCGTTTAATTTACTTTTTTTTTAATAACTGTATTTGTTTAATTTAATTAATTTAAAATTTATAAATTTTTTAATCAGTTAAAATAAAATTTAAGATCCTAAATTTAATTTATAAATTCTTTAACTTATAATTTTTTTTATTTTTCATTTTAAATGAGCAAAATATTCTATACAAAAAAACTTTACTAATAAAATTTACTTAACATTAAATATTAATTCTATTTAATTTTAATTCTTATAGTAAAAAAATATTTAATTTAATTTTTATTTTATGTAAGGAATAAGAAAATTGGCGTTTTTTTTGGTTATTTTAATTTTGTCAAAAAAAAATTTTTCTTTTCAGAAAAGGAATTCGTATAAACCTTTCCTTTATCGTATAAAAAAATGTTTCTTTTTTTTTTTTTTATATAATATCGTGCTTTTGGCAGCCTCACCTCAAGTGTCGACGAGAAGGCTTAATCACGATATTGCATTTTATTAAAATTTTTTTTGTAATAATAGTATGTTTTTTATTTATTTATTGTTTATTAATAAAAATTTTTTTAATGACTAATTTTAGATAATTTTAATGATTTAATATTTTCAAAAAATTGTTTAAATAAATATCTAGTTAAAGTTAAAATTTATCTCCTTTTTATACCCTACACCTATAGAATAGGTAAAGGGGTATATTAACTCTGGTATGGTGTTTGTAACCACCTAAAAGAAACGAGCTAGATATGGAAAAGTATATATATTTGTGATCAGCGTGACCTCCTAAGTCGAATAGCCATGTCCGTCAGTCCGTTCGTCCGTAGGCACGATAACTCAAAAAATAATGGAGCTATCTTTATGAAATTTTAACTGTAGGTTACTAGGACTTAGAGTACGGCGGGGATTGCCAATGGGCGAAATCGGCCCATTGGTTCGGATTCTGGACCTTTTAATCGTTTCTAAGGGCTAACGAACATATATAATACATCACGATAACTCAACAACTAATGACGCTATCTTTATAAAATTTGTGTTGTAGGGTACTGGTAACGAAACTACGGCGGTGATTTCATACGGATGGACAATTGGTTCGAAACTTAGAACTTTTTGATCGAAATTAGGCCAAACAAGCATAATTCCAAAACCAATGAAGATAGAACCTCCAAATTTGGTATCAGGGTGTCTATTTCTATTTCCTAAGTGTCCTTGAAATTTGGGACCAATTGGAGTAATGGGTTGAGGACCAGCCACACAGTTCCGAAGACCTTAAAGCATATTTTCGAAATTAATAAAGATATTAACTTCAAACAAATTTAGAAGTTTCAAATTTGGCACATGGGTGCTCTTTACTTTTTCCTGTGCGGTTCCTCTAATTTTGGATCAATCAGAGTGGTGGTTCAGTACCCCTCTTAGACCCCCCAAGGTTTAAAAGCTTATAATCGAAATTAATGAAAATAGTAACTTAAAATTAAGATAGAACTTTCCAATTGTGTATAAGAGTTAACTAGTATTGAAAGTATGACGAGGATTGCATATGGGCAAAATCGTACCATGGTTTCGGGTTCTGGAACCTTTGAAAAGTTTAAGGGCTAAAGAACATATATCTTAAAAACATCATAACTCAAAAAATAATGCCGCTATTTTGATGAAATTTAAACTCTAGGTTACTAGTAATGATAGTACCATGGGAATTGGTTCTGGTCGAGTTCGGATTCTAGAAGCTTTTGATCGATCTGAGGCCAAACGAGCATAATGACAAAGGCAAAGAATATTCTTCCTATTTACTATGTGTCCCCGAAATTTAGACTTAGTTGTAGTCGTGGTTCAGGTGCCTCCTAAGAAATCCCAAAATTAAAAAGCTTATCTTCGAAATTCATGAAGATAGAAACCTTAAATTTGATACACGAGGGTTCTTTCCTATTTCCGTTTTCATTTAACACTTTTATATTTTTAAAAGGCTAAGAATTTTACAATAAAACATATTTAGTATAATATTTTATAAATTAAAAACCATAGGTGATATATAATTAAGACATCGTGTACAATACTTAAGCTATATTCAAAGGTACTTGCTACATTTATGTAAAATTGATTGTTATACTTAAATGAACTATATGAAAAGTTCATAATTTGTAATTATATTTTAGAAATACAGTTATTGCATATTTTGCGTTTATAAGCTTTTCTAATAGGTACATAAATTATCAATTTAAAATAATTGCAATTTTGAAAAATTTTAATTATTAAATATATTATGCTTGGCTTAGCTTTTTATCACAAAATTTAATAATTAAAATGTGTTCACTTTAGTAATTGCATTTAAATAAATATATTTTAATTTATTTCAAGTTTTTTTGTTTTTTAATATTTTTAAATAGATAAATTAGTAAGAATTTGTAAATAAATTAGAAAAGTAATTTGAAAATGTTTTTAGTATTATAAAGTTAATTTGGTTAGCTACGGTTTTAAAATGACTTATGGACTTCCCATTTAATTTGAACCAAATAGGTGTAGGGTATTTCTAAGTCGGTTGCACCGACTGACTGTTTCTTTACTTGTTTTTATATCAAAAAACCACTAATTTTGTACACAAAAATTTGTATAAAAATTTATTTTATTATACCCTACACCTATAGAATAGGTAAAGGGGTATATTAACTTTGGTATGGTGTTTGTAACCACATAAAAGAAGCGAGCTAGATATGGAAAAGTATATATATTTGTGATCAGCGTGACCGCCTTAGTCGATATAGCCATGTCCGTCCGTCCGTCCGTCCGTCCGTAGGCACGATAACTCAAAAAATAATGGAGCTATCTTGATGAAATTTTAACTGTAGGTTACTAGGACTGAAAGTACGGCGGGGATTGCATATGGGCGAAATCGGCCCATGGGTTCGGATTCTGGACCTTTTAATCGGTTTCAGGGCTAACGAACAAATATAAAAAATCACGATAACTCAACAACTAATGACGCTATCTTCATCAAATTTGTGCTGTAGGTTACTAGTAATGAAACTACTTCGGGAATTGCGTAAGGTCGGGATTGGATTATGGGTTCGGAACCTAGAACTTTTTGATCGAATTTAGGCCAAACGAGCATAATTCCGAAACCAATGAAGATAGAACCTCCAAATTTAGTATCAGGGTGTCCCTTCCTATTTCCTAAGTGTCTTGTGAATTTGGGTCCCATTGGAGTAGTGGGTCGGGGACCAGCCACACATTTCCGAAGACCTTAAAGCATATCTTTAAAATTAATAAAGATAACAACTTGAAAAAATGTAGAAGCTTCCAATTTGCCACAAGGGTGTTCTTTACTATCTCTTGCGTGTTCCCCTAATTTGGGATCAATTGGAGTGGTGGTTCTGTACCCCTCTCAGACCTCCCAAGTTTTAAATGCTTATAATCGAAATTACTAAAAATAGTTACTTAAAATTAGGATAGACCGTTCAAATTGTGTACAAGGGTTAACGAGTACTATAAGTACAGCGCGGACTATATAAGGGCGTAATCAGCCCAACGGTTCGGATTCCGGACCTTTTAATCGATGTCAGGGCTAAGGAACATATATAAAAAATCACGATAACTCAACAACTAATGAGGCTATCTTCATGAAATTTGTGCTGTAGGTTATTGGCAGCGAAACTACGGCGGTGATTACGTACGGTGAGGATTGGACAATGGGTTCGGAACTTAGAACTTTTTGATCGAATTTAGGCCAAACGAGCATAATTCCGAAACCAATGAAGGTAGAACCTCCAAATTTGGTATCAGGGTGTCCCTTCCTATTTCGTAAGTGTTTTTGAAATTTGGGCCCCATTGGAGTAGTGGATCGGGGACCAGCCACTCAGTTCTAAGGCCCTTAAAGCATATTTTCGAAATTAATAAAGATAGTAACTTGAAACAAATGTAGAAGCTTCCAATTTGCCACAAGGGTGTTCTTTACTATTTCTTGCGTGCCCCCTTAATTTGGGATTAATTGGAGTGGTGGTTCAGAACCTCTCTTAGACCCCCCAATGTGTAAAAGCTTATCATCGAAATTAATAAAACTAGTAACTTAAAATTAAGATAGAGCGTTCCAATTGTGTACAAGGGTTAACTAGTATTGAAAGTATGACGGGACTGCATATTGGCGAAATTGTACCATAATTTCGGGTCCTGGAACCCTTGAAAAGTTCAAGGACTAACAAACATATATCTTACAAACACCATAACTCAAAAAATAATGCCGGTATTTTGATGAAATTTAACAGTAGGTTACTAGTAATGAAAGTACCATGGGAATTGGTTGTGGTCGAGTTTAATTTCGAAGCCAAAGAATATATTTCCTATGTCCTATGTGTCTCCGAAATCTAGACTTAATTGTAGTGGTGAACATAGCAAAGGTACTTGCTGCATTTATGTAAAATTTATTTTTATATTTAAATGAATTATATGAAAAGGTGTAAATTTTTAATTGTATTTTAGAAATACATTTGTTGCATATTTTGCGTTTATAAGCTTTTCTATTAGGTATATAAACTAACCATTTAAAATAATTGCAATTTTTAAAAATTTGGATTATTAAATATATTATGCTTTGATTATCTTTTTATCACAAAATTTAATAATTAGAATTTTTTCATTTTGTAATTGAATTGGAATAAATATATTTTCATTTATTTCAAGTTTGTTTGTTTTTTAATATTTTTAAATAGATAAATTAGTAAGAATTTGTAGTATTTTTTAATAGATAGGGTAATTAGAAAATGTTTTTAGTATTATACAGTTAATTTGGTTAGCTATGTCTTACGATCAAATTAATAACAGCTTCTATGGTGTTAAAATGACTTATGGATATGTCCTTAAATTTGAACCAAATAGGTGTAGGGTATTTCTAAGTCGGTTGCACCGACTGACTGTTTCTTTACTTATTTTCTTAGTTTTTTCTTTCTTATTTTTACTGACATACATGAGCATAATTGATCTTATTAAGTCCATTAGGTGACCCGTCCGCGTTGATTCTTTCTGGTGGAGTTGTCGGCTGTCAACAAAGCTTCTGGAATTTTAATTTTCCCGCGATGATGAAGCTTCTGGGATATTAATTTTCCCGCGATGATGACTCCTGTTCGAAAAGTTTCTTTATGTTTCTAGTAAGGGGCCTAGTTTCCACCCCCTTAAGCTGAATTTCTTCTTAGCACGTGGTACAAATAGTGTTTTTATTTATAACTTTATTTGATTTATCTAATTTTAATCACTAAATGATTTTTTTTATTTTAGTTTCTTGGTTTTTCGTTTTTTATAAAAATTTTTTTATATTTTTTTTTTTTGTTTAATAAATTGTTTATTTCTTTTATTTGTTATTTTAATTAATTATTTTTTAGGATTGTTTTTTCTTTTATTTTATTTTTAATTTTTTTATGTTATTTTATTTTTGTTTCTTTATTTATTGATTTTAAATTGTTTTTATACTAGTACTAGTTTTTTGATTTTTTTTTTAATTAAAAATTATTTTTTATATTGTTTTAGTGATTTTGCGTTAAATTTTTAATTTAGTTAAACTTCACTAATTTAATTACCACTAAACGGGTCCCTGCTCGGGCAAAATCCATTTCCATGCGCTTCCTAGAAAGTTGAGTGATTGTTTTACACAGCGATGTTTGAATTCTTCTAGATATTGTTGGATTTGTAGTGTCTCGTACTGGAGATATTAATGTAATGGATGAGCTTTGACATTTTCGTCTGACATCACTGACTTCAAATAGTTAAAAGAATTTTGAATTACACTGAGATCGGTTATGTGTATGAGTCTGTTATTTCTTTGTTGGATTTTTGCTACTCCCAGTTCGATGTTGAAGACGTATGATCTTGAGTAATCCAATATTTGTACTTCAGCTAAACTTCTGCCCAGTAAAAACCTACAATAAATATGAAGACGAAAATTTGAAAAAATATAAAAGAGGAAAAAGAAGTGGATTTTTTTATTGTTTTTTGTTTAAAATAATGAAATTTGCGAGAATTGGCATATAAACTAGGATTTTATATTTCATTTGTGTCCGATTGTCCTCAACTCAGTTAAAACAGTCGAATTTCGATTTTGTTTAACTATTTCCTTTTTATATCGACATGTCAATTTTGTACCGAGCCTTTTATTGTGTTTTACATAGATGCCTTTGCATATTGTAAAATTGATTTAGTTTTTTTGTTGTGAAATTTGAGATCATTTTCTTTTTTCTGCTTTAGAACTTCTATATTTTTGATGCCAGTTTTTTCGAGTTCTGCTGGTGTTAGGGTTGGTACACGTCCGAGAAAGAGTCGATCGGTTTTCTTTTTGTGATAGAATAGATGGTATAGTTGTATTCGTTTATTGCCCTTTGCAACAAATCTTCATAACTTCGATCTTCTCCTTCGTATTTTAGACATCGCATTATTTCGGACAGAGTAGAATGCAGACTCTCCACTTTTCCGTTTGATTCATTCTTGTAAGGCGGTACTGTGTGTACCTTAATCCTTAGTTCTTGTTCCATCATATATTTTATAGAAGCGGCGTTCAAAGACCTCTCGTTGTCCATTACTATACATTTTATTCTGTATCCATATAAATGATTCCGAAGTGATGTCAAAGCCCAGATGATTGAAATATGGTGTCACTTTAATGATCATATTCTGGATATGATCTCCCCATTTTAAATTTCTATCAATAGTTAGGCCTAAATAGTTAAAACTGTCTACAGTATAGATAACTTCAGAATTGTAGTAAAAATTTTTAGAGCGTATAATTTATTGCCTAGTACAAGAATTTTACTTTTTTTAATATTTAAGCTTAGTCTATGTTGGGTGAGGCATACCTCTATCATTTTGAGATCATATTCAATAGCACTCCTTAATTCATTTTCGGTTACAGAAGAGTATTTTATCACAGCATCGTCGGAAGAGTATTTTATCACAGCATCGTATTTTATCACAGCATATAGCTGGATGGAACCTCCCTTTTAATCTTTACCATAATTTCCTACTTTAATTTTTTTTTAGCCCTTCAGTTGATATGATTGAAAATTCAAAATATGCAAGTTCCAACAAAAGTATTTGGTGGTCAACACAATCAAACTCTTTTTGCAAATCTAAAAATATTTAAGCAATATTTATTAGTTTAGCTAGCACTTGTGAACGTTTAGAAGAGAATTTCTTACAAAAACTTGCTAGATATTTTGTCATATCCCGTAGCAGCTGATATCTTCAGTTTAGAAATTATATGTTCAATTTCTTTAGCATTCGTAGGATATAAAGAAAACTTGCTATGAATTATCCTGTCAGTGTTTAGATATGAAATATTTATTGGTAAAGATGAAATATTGATTTCATCTGTGACATTTACGAAAAAATAATTCATTTTATTGACCACAGCATATGTATTACTACTAGATTTGATAACTGAGTTGGGTCTGTACGTATCTGTGTTATATATTATTTTATTATAAAAATTCCATAAACTTGTTCCATTTGTTACGCCATTTATGTCTTTGGAAAAAAGAGTTTTTTTAGCTTGTGTAATCAAATATTAAACCTCTGATCTAGTTTTCTTATAGAGTTCAAAAATCCTTGTACAATTTTTCTATTTACGAGAAATTTTATAGTAATAGTCCCTGATTTTCATTTTGTTTAATATTTCGGTCGTCATCCAAGTTTTTTTGTTTTTTCCCTTTTTCTTAGTAATATTTTTTGTGTTCTTAGTTATAAGTTCTTGTAGACCATCAACTAAAAGATTCAAATCAGTGTATGAATCCAGACCAAGCCAAAAATTATCTAAATTAATTTTGTCATAGTCTAGAACAGTCATATTTTTAATATTTTCTTCTATTTTTGGTTTAAGATTTAGACTAACGAGTAACATTTCATGATCAAAAAGAAGGGTATTAGTAATGGCAAGGTAAAATGTATATTTGATTAAATCACTGATAAGATGATCAATAATTGTTCTAGTTGTTTTACTTACTCTCGTAGCATAATCAGGCATAATTTTATTATAAATAAAGAACCCATTACTTAACAAAGTGTTGGTATATGTTGTCACCTGATTCTTATTGACATTTAGTAGAATAAAATGATAGAATAGGTAGGTAGATTTTATAGGTAGATTTAATTTCAAACACCTCTATCTCGTGTGATCTATAAATTCCAATAATATTAATATTTAGGCTATTTAATTTACCTACTAAAATATTCATTTTATTCAATTCCTTTTCTACAACAAAACTAGAAAAATGTTTTCATTTATGTATACTGCAACCCCACCATATGGTACTAATCTATTAGCAAAATATGAATCATAACCAGGTATGTTAAAAAATTTGTTTTCCGTTTTAGTTATCCGTATCTCAGTTAATATAATTATGTGAATATTGTAATCGAAAGAGTATATTAAGGATTCTATATCATTAAGTTTATTACGAAGATTTTGCACATTAAGATACATCATAACATTTAAATTTAATCTATCATTTGCAAAAGATTTTAGGTTGCATGCCCCTGACATATATTTCACATTTAAACAATCATAAATGTTTATTCCATTATCAAACACCATATATAAAATTTAAGAGAGAAAAATAAAAACCAAAATGGCATATGTACCATGTAAGAATATAAAAAAATAAAAACTAGTTTTGTTTGATGGATGACAGATTGAATCGAGGTGTTTAGAAGTAATATATGTTTATTACTTAAATTTCATGCTCGGTATAGACAAAGATAATGAATACAACAGTTGTATTCATTATCTTTGGTATAGATATATAATATTCAAATATGTAATTTTTTTATTATTATTAGTATTATTAAATTTTTTTTTTTCTTAAAGTAGAATAATTGTTAAATATAGAATTAAATTGCAATTGTATATACAATAGCTTACTATATTGGTGATATAAAATAATGTTGTAAATAATTAAGGTTATGCTTATAAAGTTGTATAAAATTAAAGTTATTCTAAATTTAATATATTTGGTTGATAATATATATGGTATGTAGAAATTAATTAATATCGAAATGCACATTTGCATGCACATATAAGTAATAGCTATTGTAAATATTGTGTTAAATTGTTCAAATAAAAGAAGAGAAAAAAAAATAGAAAATAAGAAATTAATGTATCTCTGATATTCTTAATTTTTATAATATATTATATAAATAAATAATAGTTAATTGCCATAATTTGTTTATTATCATATGATAAGTTTCTAATAATGTAAATAATTAAGTGAAATTTAATATATTTTGAATGTCATCATGCAGTTGTACATACAAAAAATTATTTTAAATTGTTTAAAATAATTATGAAGAAATGTTATAACGAAAAAAGCAGATATTATGACGAAAAAAAATAATAACAAGTAAAGAAACAGTCAGTCGGTGCAACCGACTTAGAAATACCCTACACCTATTTGGTTCAAATTTAAGGACATATCCATAAGTCATTTTAACACCATAAAAGCTGTTATTAATTTGATCGTAAGACATAGCTAACCAAATTAACTTTATAATACTAAAAACATTTTCTAATTACACTATCTATTAAAAAATATTACAAATTCTTACTAATTTATCTATTTAAAAATATTAAAAAACAAACAAACTTGAAATAAATGAAAATATATTTATTCTAACTCAATTACAAAATGAAAAAATTCTAATTATTAAATTTTGTGATAAAAAGATAATCAAAGCATAATATATTTAATAATCCAAATTTTTCAAAATTGCAATTATTTTAAATGGTTAGTTTATGTACCTAATAGAAAAGCTTATAAACGCAAAATATGCAATAAATGTATTTCTAAAATACAATTACAAATTTAGACCTTTTCATATAATTCATTTAAATATTCAAATAAATTTTACATAAATGCAGCAAGTACCTTTGAACATAGCTGAACCACTACAATTTAGTCTAGATTTCGGAGACACATAGAACATAGGAAATATATTATTTGGCTTTGAAATTAAACTCGACCAGAACCCATTCGCATGGTACTTTCATTACTAGTAACCTAGAGTTTAAATTTCATCAAAATACCGGCATTATTTTTTGAGTTATGGTGTTTTTAAGATATATGTTTTTTAGTCCTTGAACTTGTCAAGGGTTCCAGAACCCGAAACCATGGTACGATTTCGCCCATATGCAGTCCCGTCATACTTTCAATACGAGTTAACCCTTGTATACAATTGGAACGTTCTATCTTAATTTTAAGTTACTAGTTTTATTAATTTCGATGATAAGCTTTTACACATTGGGGGGTCTAAGAGAGGTCCTGAACCACCACTCCAAATGATCCCAAATTAGGGGGGCACGGAAGAAATAGTAAAGAACACCATGGGCCAAATTTGAAGCTTCTACATTTGTTTCAAGTTACTATTTTTATTAATTTCGAAAATATGCTTTAAGGTCCTCGGAACTGAGTGGCTGGTCCCCGACCCACTAGTCCAATGGGGCCCGAATTTCAAAGACACTTACGCAATAGGAAGGGACACCCTGATACCAAAGTTGGAGGTCATATCTTCATTGGTTTCGGAATTACGCTAGTATGGCCTAAATTCGATCAAAAAGTTCTCAGTTCCGAACCCATTGCCCAATTCTCACCGTACGTAATCACCGCCGTAGTTTCATTACCAATAACCTACAGCACAAATTTCATGAAGATAGCCTCATTAGTTGTTGAGTTATCGTGATTTTTAATATATGTTCGTTATCCCTGACACCGACTAAAAGGTCCAAAATCCGAACCCATGGGCTGATTTCGCCCTTATACAGCCCGCGCATTACTTATAGTACTAGTTAACCCTTGTACACAATTTGAACGGTCTATCTTAATTTTAAGTAAATATTTTTAGTAATTTCGATTATAAGCTTTTAAAACTTGGGAGGTCTGAGAGGGGTACTGAACCACGTCTCCAATTGATCCCAAATTAAGGGAACACGCAAGAGATAGTAAAGAACACCCTTGTGGCAAATTGGAAGCTTCTACATTTTTTCAAGTTGTTATCTCTATTAATTTTAAAGATATGCTTTAAAGTCTTCGGATATGTGTGGCTGGTCCCCGACCCACTACTCCAATGGGGCCCAAATTCCCAAGACACTTAGATATAAGGAATGGACACCCTGATACCAAATTTGGAGGTTCTATCTTCATTGGTTTCGGAATTATGCTCGTTTGGCCTAAATTCGATCAAAAAGTTCTAGGTTCCGAACCCATGGTCCAATCCCGACCTTACGCAATCCCCGAAGTAGTTTCATTACTAGTAACCTACAGCACAAATTTGATGAAGATAGCGTCACTAGTTGTTGAGTTATCGTGATTTTTTATATATGTTCGTTAGCCCTTCGATCGATTAAAAGGTCCAAAATCCGAACCCATCGGACGATTTCGCCCATATGCAATCCCCGCCGTACTTTGAGTCCTAGTAACCTACAGTTAAAATTTTATCAAGATATCTCCATTATTTTTTGAGTTATCGTGCCTACGGACGGACGGACATGGCTATATCGACTAAGGCTGTCACGCTGATCACAAATATATATACTTTTCCATATCTAGCTCGCTTCCTTTAGGTGGTTACAAACACCATACCAAAGTTAATATACCCCTTTATCTATTCTATAGGTGTAGGGTATAAAAAGAAGTTTAGTTCCAATATTAATTTATAGGTTAGGTATATGAACGTAAAAATAAATGTGTTAATTTTTAATAAAATAAAGAAAATTTTGTGGATAATAAAATTATATAGTTAAAATTTAAAAAATTTGCTTAATTTTTTTAATACCATTAAAATTCGAAATTTTAAAAGTTTTACTTGTTGCACTTTCCCGCAAAAAGACTGCATTATTTTTGACCCATAAGAATTCAAAATTTTTTGTTGTTTTAATTGATTTAGCTTCGTAATAAATCCGACTTTGAATAGATGACAAATGGTGGCGAAAAACGATAGAATTATTTTTACCGCCCGAGGCCAAGTTGAATTCAGCAGAACATAAGGGTCCAAAAGTTTTTTTCTTTGCCAGTATGTCATTTTTTATTTGCTCAAAATTAAATTTTACTATATATAAGCATTAATCCGGCTTACCATCAGCTCTCTTAATTATCGGTGTTACATTTTTAATGATATCACTGGGCTTATCAATATTAAATTTAGTGAATATTTCGTGAAGTTGATTATTTTGCACTCCTACCGGTAATCCAGCTACTACTATATTATTTCTTCTTTCCAGTTGCTCTGATTTATCCACAATTTCCTCGATTTTATTTAATTTAGTTTCGATGGCCTTTGAATAATTTTCTATACATTCGATTCTTGTTTTTAAAGCTTCATTTTCTTTTTTTATAATCATATTTTCTTGCTGTGCTTTATCAAGCTTCTCAGCTAGGAATACCTGTGCATTGTGAATGTCCAGTATTTAAAAAAATTGATCCCAATGTTTTAAAATACTGCGCCATTTTGTCTAGGGTATTATTTGTTGAGTCAAATGAAGACAAATCCTCCAGTTTTTGTTGAGTCGTTTGTGACTATAACGAGTCATTATCTTCAGAATTACCATCTTAAGATTTCGAATCATTATCTTCAGGCACCTTTACAAATGATTCGTTTAATTGCCTAGGACATGCAACTTTAGATTTAGCTACTAACTTTTTTTTTTGCAAGAGACACATTGGGAAACCATTTTTTTATAACCATTTATTGATAATTGTTTTTTAAGTTCTGTTTTTTATTAATGTTTTTGATATTTTTATTTTTAAAATTTTTTGAGATTATTTAACTTTTATTTTTTGTTTTTTTTTATTTTTTAATAGAGCAAAATGATTAGAATTTTTATTTTTTAAATATTGCTATTTTAATTTTAAATTAAATTAACTTTTTATTGTATTTAATTATATGTCACGATGGACGTCAAACGTTTTCATAATTTTATAACAATTTTGGGAAATTCACACTAAAATTATATTAAATGCTTACGATGCATTTCGTAATAAAAAAATTATCCACGCGGCGTCTTTGTGCAGGTAGAATGAAAAATTTAAATAAAAATAAATTTCACTTCTGAAAAGAAAGGATTAGAATTTTTTCATAAAATATTATTTGTAAAATTATTTGTATTGCTAAAAGAGAAATCTGTAAATTAAAAGGAATAAAAAACTATTGTTAAATAAATTAAAAGCTTTTATTATTTTGTGGCTTCTATGAGCAAATAAAACTTACTGGCGCCCGAGCAGGGACCCGTTTAGTGGTAATTAAATTAGTGAAGTTTAACTAAATTAAAAATTTAACGCAAAATCACTAAAACAAAATAAAAAATATTTTTTAATAAAAAAAAAAAAAATCAAAAAACTAGTACTAATAAAGAATAAAGAATATAAATATAAGAATATATTGTTTCTAATAAAGAAACAAAAATAAAAAAACATAAAAAATTAAAAATAAAATAAAAGAAAAACCAGTCCTAAAAAATAATTAATTAAAATAACAAATAAAAGAAATAAATAATTTATTAAACAAAAAAAAAAAATATAAAAAAATTTTTATAAAAAACGAAAAAACTTGGTACTTTAACAGCTGGGTGGCACAGTGGTTGAGTGCCGACCTTTTATGCGAAAGGGCCCGGGTTTGAATCCTAGTGAAAGTGAAAAAACTTTTCTGGTTTTCGACTCGACTCAGCTACCATTCGCCATTGGGTTCAAATTAATGGCATAATCAATAACTAATAATTATATATCTTTAATAAAAAATACTTTACTATAACAACATAAACAAATGCAAAATATAAACAAATAATTTAATTGAATAATATAACTCGCAGATATAGAATACCATATAACTCAAATACAAAATATTACAATATAAACAAAAAATAGAATTGTAAATATTGAAAATCTAAGACGTTTCTACATGTTATAAGGCCTAGTACTATCTCATGTTTAAATTGTATGTGGAATTCAATAAGACCAATTCTAATAACACGAATATAATATGACCCCCTGTTCCAACATGTACCTATGGTATAGACAGGCTTATTAGCCTAACGGTTGAACAGTTAGCGCTTAAAAAAAAAAAAAAACCAAGAAACTAAAATATAAATAAAAAAAATCATTTAGTGATTAAAATTAGACAAATCAAATAAAGTTATAAATAAAAACACTATTTGTACCACGTGCTAAGAAGAAATCCAGCATAAGGGGGTGGAAACGAGGCCCCTTAGTAGAAAAATCAAGAAACTTTTCAAACAGGAGTCACCATCGCGGGAAAATTAATATCCCAGAAGCTTTGTTGACAGCCGACAACTCCGCTGGGAAGAATCAAAGCGGACGGGTAACCTAATGGACTTAATAAGATCAATTATGCTCATGTAAGTCTGTAAAAATAAGAAAGAAAAAACTAAAAAAAATTAAATAAATTTTTATATAAATTTTTGTGTACAAAATTAGTGGTTTTTTGAAATAAAAACAAGTAAAGAAACAATCAGTCGGTGCAACCGACTTAGAAATACCCTACACCTATTTGGTTCAAATTTAAGGACATATCCATAAGTCATTTTAACACCATAGAAGCTGTTATTAATTTGATCGTAAGACATAGCTAACCAAATTAACTGTATAATACTAAAAACATTTTCTAATTACCCTATCTATTAAAAAATACTACAAATTCTTACTAATTTATCTATTTAAAAATATTAAAAAACAAACAAACTTGAAATAAATGAAAATATATTTATTCCAATTCAATTACAAAATGAAAAAATTCTAATTATTAAATTTTGTGATAAAAAGATAATCAAAGCATAATATATTTAATAATCCAAATTTTTAAAAATTGCAATTATTTTAAATGGTTAGTTTATATACCTAATAGAAAAGCTTATAAACGCAAAATATGCAATAAATGTATTTCTAAAATACAATTAAAAATTTACACCTTTTCATATAATTCATTTAAATATAAAAATAAATTTTACATAAATGCAGCAAGTACCTTTGAACATAGCTGAACCACTACAATTAGGTCTAGATTTCGGAGACACATAGGACATAGGAAATATATTCTTTGGCTTCGAAATTAAACTCGACCAATTCCCATGGTACTTTCATTACTAGTAACCTACTGTTAAATTTCATCAAAATTCCGGCATAATTTTTTGAGTTATGGTGTTTGTTAGTCCTTGAACTTTTCAAGGGTTCCAGAACCCAAAATTATGGTACGATTTCGCCCATATGCAGTCCCGTCATACTTTCAATACTAGTTAACCCTTGTACACAATTGGAACGCTCTATCTTAATTTTAAGTTATTAGTTTTATTAATTTCGATGATAAGCTTTTACACATTGGGGGGTCTAAGAGAGGTTCTGAACCACCACTCCAATTGATCCCAATTTAGGGGGGCACGCAAGAAATAGTAAAGAACACCCTTGTGGCAAATTGGAAGCTTCTACATTTGTTCCAAGTTACTAGCTTTATTAATTTCGAAAATATGCTTTAAGGGCCTAAGAACTGAGTGGCTGGTCCCCGATCCACTACTCCAATGGGGCCCAAATTTCAAAGACACTTACGAAATAGGAAGGGACACTCTGATACCAAATTTGGAGGTTCTATCTTCATTGGTTTCGGAATTATGCTCGTTTGGCCTAAATTCGATCAAAAAGTTCT
This sequence comes from Dolichopus griseipennis, assembly GCA_963082915.1. NCBI lineage: Eukaryota > Metazoa > Arthropoda > Insecta > Diptera > Dolichopodidae > Dolichopus > Dolichopus griseipennis. The sequence continues at coordinate 40,696,032 of OY720444.1, read as the reverse complement.
AAGTTCCGAACCCATTGTCCAATCCTCATCGTACGTAATCACCGCCGTAGTTTCGGTGCCAATAACCTACAGCACAAATTTCATGAAGATAGCCTCATTAGTTGTTGAGTTATCGTGATTTTTTATATATGTTCCTTAGCCCATCGATTAAAAGGTCCGGAATCCGAACCGTTGGGCTGATTTCGCCCTTATATAGTCCGCGCTGTACTTATAGTACTAGTTAACCCTTGTACACAATTTGAACGGTCTATCCTAATTTTAAGTAACTATTTTTAGTAATTTCGATTATAAGCCTTTAAAACTTGGGAGGTCTGAGAGGAGTACAGAACCACCACTCCAATTGATCCCAAATTAGGGGAACACGCAAGAGATAGTAAAGAACACCCTTGTTTGGCAAATTGGAAGCTTCTACTGATTTTTTATATTTGTTCGTTAGCCCTGAAACCGATTAAAATGTCCAGAATCCGAACCCATGGGCCGATTTCGCCCATATGCAATCCCCGCCGTACTTTCAGTCCTAGTAACCTACAGTTAAAATTTCATCAAGATAGCTCCATTATTTTTTGAGTTATCGTGCCTACGGACGGACGGACGGACGGACGGACATGGCTATATCGACTAAGGCGGTCACGCTGATCACAAATATATATACTTTTCCATATCTAGCTCGCTTCCTTTAGGTGGTTACAAACACCATACCAAAGTTAATATACCCCTTTACCTATTCTATAGGTGTAGGGTATAATAAATAAGAAAATTTTTTCTCAATGGCAAATCCAAATAGACCAAAGGCACATAGCAAATCACCACGCTCTATTTCAACCCCGGAGATACCCCAAATGGTGGACGAAGAGAAATTCCAATTGTAGACGTACCCCATGAAAACAGCGAAACAATAAGAGATACTATTAGAGAGATGGAGCTACATGAGACAAAAAGATTTCATGAATGTTTTGAAGAGGAATTAAGTGAAGAAGACTATAATGAAGAGGTTAATTTGGAGAAGGATATAAACCTAACAGGAATGGATAGAATTGCGGACGTCGTTAAGAGTTTGCAAACATTCTCATGAGAAATTAACGAGTATGGCGCATGGAAAAAAGGCTTTGGACGTATATTAAAAATTTATTGTCATTTGAGAAGCACCCCGAAATACTGTGGAATTATTAATACTATTAGAAATAAGATCATAGGAGAAGCTAATATGGCCCATTTATCTTTCAACACGCCATGTAAATGTTCAAAAATTGTAAAATGCCTCGATATGCATTATCCCGATGATAGAGATATAGGAACTCTAGAATATCAAATGACGACGATGAATCAAAGAAATCTCACGGTTCATGATTATTATAAAGCAATTTACCAACACTTATCCCTCATCTTGGAAATACTTACCTCTATAAGTTTAACCGAAGATTCTTTTGCAACTTTCACACGACATTATAGAGAAAAAGCTTTAGATGCATTCATAAATGTTCCTGATCGACACCTATTCGATTTGCTGATTATGAGAGAACCCAAAGATCTGCCACAGACACTCCGCCTTTGTCTCAAGCTTTACAATGCCAAAAAAAGATCAACTCATGTACAAAGAATCTAATCAGTAGCAGTATCTCAAAGACTTCAACCAGCAATAGTAAATCAAGGACCCATAAGAAATACATTTCGACCTCAAGGATTTTACAATACACCTAATGGATCTTTTGGACATAACCCATTTAATAAGTCATATTATAGATATAATCAGAACCACAATTATCAAAATCAACCAATATTATATCCAAGTAAACCTAAATCCGAAACCAGAACCGCAATAAGGCGATTCCCAACATCTAACAATAATAATCAAAACGATAGACAAAATTATAGTCAAAACAATTACGGACAATTTTCAACCACCAATAAGAACCAAACATTCAGGCACAATGGTCATGGGTAAAATAAAAACCTTCATGGATACTATTAAAATAGACACGGATTCCAGCGAAACAATTAGGGACAAAAGCTAACAATTTTTTAGATTAAATGGATTTTGACTCCCTTACTTAGAAATCAAAAAGGAGAATGTAATATAATAAAAACTAAGTTCAACAGAAATACATATAAAATCCTATGCCTAATGAAAAACCATTTTACATTAATTCATTAGGAAACAATATTAAAATTAAATCATGCTCAAATTAAATTAAAGTTAAACCCACCTAAATTAAAATTTTACATTTTACCCGATTTGCTTTCCTTCGACGGGATAATAGGGATCGATTCGTTGAAGGAATTAAAAGCAATAATAAATACAGAAGAAAGTTATATGACAATATATCCGAACGACAAACTAATATTAAAACAACTTTTAGCAGAAAGGATTAACAACTTAAACGTACGAATGGACCATTTGGAGCCTTCACTGAAATCAAAATTGGAAAAATTATTTAAAAAATGTAACAACTCAGGTTAATCAAAAGTAAACTTTTACAACAAGAATAAAGGGAGAAATCCGCACCATCCGTATTGGTATATTGCAGAGCATATCCGTACTCTATGGCATTAAAAGATGAGGTTGAGAAGCAAATAGATGAATTATTAAAAGGCCGAATTATAAGAACCTCAAAATCCCCGTATAATTCTCCTGTATGGATCGTCTCCAAAAAGGAAGATGCTTCAGGGAAATGCTATAACAATACCCGATAAATACACTATCCCGGAAATAAACGAAGTTCTTTTAAATTTCGGGGAGAGTAAATGTTTCTCAGTAATTGATCTGAAAAGCGGATTTCACCAAATTGCGCTTAAACGATCAGACATAGATAAAACGTCGTTCTCCATAAACAATGGCAAGTTTGAATTCCTGCGTCTACCTTTTGGCCTAAAGAATGCACCGTCCATTTTTCAAAGGTCCTTAGATGACATTCTAAGACGACATGTTGGAAAACGATGCTACGCCTACAGTGACGACATAATAATTTTTGGAAAAAACAAAGCAGAACACCTACAAAACGTAGAAATTATTTTAGGTCTGACATCCCATTTGAGGGGGAAAGGAGGACGAGTATCCAAAACGCAGTCAAAAAATACACCTATTTCTAGCAACTAAAAGACGCTTTAATTTCAGAGGAAGTATTACTAATCCATCCAGATTTCAACAAAGAGCGATAGGAGGAGTACTGTCCCAGGACAGAAAACCAGTCACTCTCCTCTCCAGATCTCTCAATAAAACAGAAGAAGCATATGCTACGAACGAGAAAGAGATGCTGGAAATCATCTGGGCTTTGACAGCACTTCGGTATTATTTATATGGTATTATTACAGCGATCATCAACCATTGACGTACGCGTTAAGTAATAAAAATGCAAACAGCAAATTAAAAAGATGGAAAGTTATTTTGGAAGAATTTAACTACAAATTAAGTTACAAACCAGGACAGACAAACGTCGTGGCGGACGCATTATCCAGATTAGTCCGTACATCTTCAGTTAATAGTTTATCCATAACTTGTTATAAAAAATCTACTAACAGATTCATTCAAACAGTTGAAGCGTCCATAAATGTTTTTCGAAATCAAATAATAATAGCAATAATTGACGAAGATTCTTATGAAGTACTTAATCCTTTCAAAAGTCATATGAAGCACATAATAAAACAAAAAAATTTTCAAGATAATAAATTAAAAAAGATTCTAAAAGAATATTTAAATCTAAATGTTGTAAATGTCATAAAGGGAGAGATATGTATTAGAGATCAAATTCAAATATTATATGAGAATCATTTTACAAATTACAAGATCAGATTCGGACATGACACAGTTAGGGACATTGAAGATGAAATCGAACAAAATGAGATTATCAGTTCAATACACCGACGGGCACACCAAAATGCATTCGAAAACAAGAAACCGATAATGCAAAATTACTATTTAATACAAATGAGTAAAAATCTTAACGATTTCGTGAAAATTTGTTCAATCTGTAAAGAAAGCAAATATGATAAAAACCTAACAGGCCAGAAACTCAACCCATTCCGATAACGACTTTTGCGAAAAATAAAAAACAAAATAGCATATGTACCATGTAAGAAGATAAAAAAATAAAAACTAGTTTTGTTTGATGGATGACAAATTGAATCGAGGTGTTTAGAAGTAATGTGTTTATTACTTAAATTTCGTGCTCGGTATAGATATATAATATTCAAATATGTAATTTTTTTATTATTATTAGTATTATTAAAATTTTTTTTTTTCTTAAAGTAGAATAATTGTTAAATATAGAATTAAATTGCAATTGTATATACAATAGCTTTGTAGTATATTGGTGATATAAAATAATGTTGTAAATAATTACAGTTATGCTTATACAGTTGTATAAAATTAAAGTTATTCTAAATTTAATATATTTGGTTGATAATAGAATGTAGAATTAATTAATATCGACATGCACATTTGCATGCACATATAAGTAATAACTATTGTAAATATTGTGTTAAATTGTTTAAATAAAAGATGAGAAAAAAAAATGGAAAATAAGAAACTAATGTAGCTCTGATAATCTTAAATTTTATAATATAATAATATATAATAAATAATAGTTTAATTGCCATAATTTGTTTATTATCATATGATAAGTTTCTAATAATGTAAATAATTAAGTGAAATTTAATATATTTTGAATGTCATCATGCAGTTGTACATCCAAAAAATAAACAATAAAAAAAATAATTTTAAATTGTTTAAAATAATCATGAAGAAATGTTATGATGAAAAAATCAGATATTATGACGAAAAAAAATAATAAAAAGAAGTTTAGTTCCAATATTAATTTATAGGTTAGGTATATGAACGTAAAAATAAATGTGTTAATTTTTAATAAAATAAAGAAAATTTTGTGGATAATAAAATTATATAGTTAAAATTGTAAAAATTTGCTTAATTTTTTTAATATCATTAAAATTAGAAATTTTAAAAGTTTTACTTGTTGCGCTTTCCCGCAAAAAGACTGCATTATTTTTAACCCATAAGAATTCAAAATTTTTTGTTGTTTTAATTGATTTAGCTTCGTAATAAATCCGACTTTGAAGAGATGACAAATAGTGGCGAAAAACGATAGCATTATTTTTACCGCCCGAGCCCAAGTTGAATTCAGCAGAACATAAGGGTCCAAAAGTTTTTTTCTTTGCCAGTATGTAATTTTTTATTTGCTCAAAATTAAATTTTACTATATAAGTTAAAATTTAAATACTTTTGTTTTAAATAAAAACGCAAATTTTTATATTTAATTGAAGAGAACCTCTTCGGTTTAATTTCAAAAATAGATTATATTATTCTTAAGATTTGTTACAATATTTATATTAATATTTTTCTTCAAAAAGTACAGTTTTGCTTATAATTTATTTCTTATGAATTTAGATTAGTATTACATGGTTATCTAGATTGTCATTACATTTCCTAAAACTGATAATCTAGATGCTTCAATAAAATAACATTATTTCCTGGGTGTTCCAAAAAGATATTTTTTTGACCAATAAGCGAAATACTTTCAAGTGGAATTTCTTTTCTTTAAAACAATTAATATAAATTTCGCTTATCACACAAAACAACGTACAAAATTCTTAATGGTAAATTCTTATAACATAATTAAACCTAATTTCTTTTTAGAACACTTAAAACATCTGTTTTTATAATATTAAAAGAACCTTTACTTTTACAATATGAATTTATAATTTTTGTTGTTCTTTTTTATTTTTGGTGTTAAATTACAATTTTACAAATTTTATTTTTAATAGTAATTTTTTCTTATAGTAATATGTTTTGTTATTCTTTTTTTTTTTTTTTTATTATAAATTATTACAAAATGTTTTTGATAGTAAATTTTTTCTTATAATATTTTCATTCAAATATTTAAGTGCTGCAATAAGCAAAATATTGTGACATAATATTTCAAGTTCAAATAATAAGAATTTAAACAAAATACTAATTGTATTATTTGTTATTTAAAATTTAGCATTTGCTAGTTATTTTATTTATGGAATTATTATATGGAATTATTATTAATTTTTTTAGATTAAAATTGAATAATTGGATGGATATTAACTCTTCCCCCTTTAAATTCAAATGTCCTCATTTGATTACATGTTAAAATTTGGTATATTGAATGTTCTCGCTTTTGGTGCTATTGATGGTTTTCTTGCATGTGATTTTACTATTGATGCGTTTGATAGTGATGGTTGCGTAGTTGGTTGTGGTGGTGGTTGTGGGATGTAGTTTGGAGGTTGTGGTATATTTGTTTGTTTAACCTCAGGTGTTGATGTTGATATTATTGTTTCTTTGGGTAATGATGTTTGGATGCTTTCAAGTTTACTCTCAGATGCCTTGTCAAGTTTACTGTTAAATATTATTTTATTTGTTTATTTTGTATTTATGATTATTACAATTATTAGTATAAGAATGACTACGGCTGTTGGTCCTATACTAATGATGCTTAAAAGTTGGTCGCTTATTGTTTTCTCTTTTAGTGTTTCGATCTCTTTGGTATTGTTGATATGGATTTCCTGTAGTAACTCTAGTGATAGTTTTTGTTGTAGTTCGGTTTTCATAAATTGTGGTTGTAGTATGGCTGGTAAAATTTTTGTATTTGATACTTCGTTTGAGTAGTATTGATAATTTTTTCCACCTATGGTTATTGTTGAGTTTTTAATTTTTATGAGATAAGTTCCTTTAATATGTCTTCCTTCCTTGTCAATTATGATTGGCCCTTCAAATTGGTTGAGGAAAATGACATCGTCTGTCAGTAGTTCTATTGTTGGAATATGATGACTATTTGTTGCATTACATGTTGAATTTTTACCTTTTATGAGGTTTGGTATGCAGTCAGAGTTAGTTATATCCACCAATTCATTTTCTTTACAGATTGTTACATAATTTATTATTTTACAATTTTTTTCTTTTATTCCATATAATTTTACATTATTAGATAATATGTAATCATAATTAATAGTTATTATAGAATTTTGTTGTTTTACTGGTTTTATAATTAATTTGTCAAAAATATCATTTAAAGTTAATGGAATTTCAATTAAATAGAACAAGCAAGTACCGTTAGAAATAATTTTTACATTAGAAAAAACAAAGCAGAACACCTACAAAACGTAGAAATTATTTTAGGTCTGACATCCCATTTGAGGGGGAAAGGAGGACGAGTATCCAAAACGCAGTCAAAAAATACACCTATTTCTAGCAACTAAAAGACGCTTTAATTTCAGAGGAAGTATTACTAATCCATCCAGATTTCAACAAAGAGCGATAGGAGGAGTACTGTCCCAGGACAGAAAACCAGTCACTCTCCTCTCCAGATCTCTCAATAAAACAGAAGAAGCATATGCTACGAACGAGAAAGAGATGCTGGAAATCATCTGGGCTTTGACAGCACTTCGGTATTATTTATATGGTATTATTACAGCGATCATCAACCATTGACGTACGCGTTAAGTAATAAAAATGCAAACAGCAAATTAAAAAGATGGAAAGTTATTTTGGAAGAATTTAACTACAAATTAAGTTACAAACCAGGACAGACAAACGTCGTGGCGGACGCATTATCCAGATTAGTCCGTACATCTTCAGTTAATAGTTTATCCATAACTTGTTATAAAAAATCTACTAACAGATTCATTCAAACAGTTGAAGCGTCCATAAATGTTTTTCGAAATCAAATAATAATAGCAATAATTGACGAAGATTCTTATGAAGTACTTAATCCTTTCAAAAGTCATATGAAGCACATAATAAAACAAAAAAATTTTCAAGATAATAAATTAAAAAAGATTCTAAAAGAATATTTAAATCTAAATGTTGTAAATGTCATAAAGGGAGAGATATGTATTAGAGATCAAATTCAAATATTATATGAGAATCATTTTACAAATTACAAGATCAGATTCGGACATGACACAGTTAGGGACATTGAAGATGAAATCGAACAAAATGAGATTATCAGTTCAATACACCGACGGGCACACCAAAATGCATTCGAAAACAAGAAACCGATAATGCAAAATTACTATTTAATACAAATGAGTAAAAATCTTAACGATTTCGTGAAAATTTGTTCAATCTGTAAAGAAAGCAAATATGATAAAAACCTAACAGGCCAGAAACTCAACCCATTCCGATAACGACTTTTGCGAAAAATAAAAAACAAAATAGCATATGTACCATGTAAGAAGATAAAAAAATAAAAACTAGTTTTGTTTGATGGATGACAAATTGAATCGAGGTGTTTAGAAGTAATGTGTTTATTACTTAAATTTCGTGCTCGGTATAGATATATAATATTCAAATATGTAATTTTTTTATTATTATTAGTATTATTAAAATTTTTTTTTTTCTTAAAGTAGAATAATTGTTAAATATAGAATTAAATTGCAATTGTATATACAATAGCTTTGTAGTATATTGGTGATATAAAATAATGTTGTAAATAATTACAGTTATGCTTATACAGTTGTATAAAATTAAAGTTATTCTAAATTTAATATATTTGGTTGATAATAGAATGTAGAATTAATTAATATCGACATGCACATTTGCATGCACATATAAGTAATAACTATTGTAAATATTGTGTTAAATTGTTTAAATAAAAGATGAGAAAAAAAAATGGAAAATAAGAAACTAATGTAGCTCTGATAATCTTAAATTTTATAATATAATAATATATAATAAATAATAGTTTAATTGCCATAATTTGTTTATTATCATATGATAAGTTTCTAATAATGTAAATAATTAAGTGAAATTTAATATATTTTGAATGTCATCATGCAGTTGTACATCCAAAAAATAAACAATAAAAAAAATAATTTTAAATTGTTTAAAATAATCATGAAGAAATGTTATGATGAAAAAATCAGATATTATGACGAAAAAAAATAATAAAAAGAAGTTTAGTTCCAATATTAATTTATAGGTTAGGTATATGAACGTAAAAATAAATGTGTTAATTTTTAATAAAATAAAGAAAATTTTGTGGATAATAAAATTATATAGTTAAAATTGTAAAAATTTGCTTAATTTTTTTAATATCATTAAAATTAGAAATTTTAAAAGTTTTACTTGTTGCGCTTTCCCGCAAAAAGACTGCATTATTTTTAACCCATAAGAATTCAAAATTTTTTGTTGTTTTAATTGATTTAGCTTCGTAATAAATCCGACTTTGAAGAGATGACAAATAGTGGCGAAAAACGATAGCATTATTTTTACCGCCCGAGCCCAAGTTGAATTCAGCAGAACATAAGGGTCCAAAAGTTTTTTTCTTTGCCAGTATGTAATTTTTTATTTGCTCAAAATTAAATTTTACTATATAAGTTAAAATTTAAATACTTTTGTTTTAAATAAAAACGCAAATTTTTATATTTAATTGAAGAGAACCTCTTCGGTTTAATTTCAAAAATAGATTATATTATTCTTAAGATTTGTTACAATATTTATATTAATATTTTTCTTCAAAAAGTACAGTTTTGCTTATAATTTATTTCTTATGAATTTAGATTAGTATTACATGGTTATCTAGATTGTCATTACATTTCCTAAAACTGATAATCTAGATGCTTCAATAAAATAACATTATTTCCTGGGTGTTCCAAAAAGATATTTTTTTGACCAATAAGCGAAATACTTTCAAGTGGAATTTCTTTTCTTTAAAACAATTAATATAAATTTCGCTTATCACACAAAACAACGTACAAAATTCTTAATGGTAAATTCTTATAACATAATTAAACCTAATTTCTTTTTAGAACACTTAAAACATCTGTTTTTATAATATTAAAAGAACCTTTACTTTTACAATATGAATTTATAATTTTTGTTGTTCTTTTTTATTTTTGGTGTTAAATTACAATTTTACAAATTTTATTTTTAATAGTAATTTTTTCTTATAGTAATATGTTTTGTTATTCTTTTTTTTTTTTTTTTATTATAAATTATTACAAAATGTTTTTGATAGTAAATTTTTTCTTATAATATTTTCATTCAAATATTTAAGTGCTGCAATAAGCAAAATATTGTGACATAATATTTCAAGTTCAAATAATAAGAATTTAAACAAAATACTAATTGTATTATTTGTTATTTAAAATTTAGCATTTGCTAGTTATTTTATTTATGGAATTATTATATGGAATTATTATTAATTTTTTTAGATTAAAATTGAATAATTGGATGGATATTAACTCTTCCCCCTTTAAATTCAAATGTCCTCATTTGATTACATGTTAAAATTTGGTATATTGAATGTTCTCGCTTTTGGTGCTATTGATGGTTTTCTTGCATGTGATTTTACTATTGATGCGTTTGATAGTGATGGTTGCGTAGTTGGTTGTGGTGGTGGTTGTGGGATGTAGTTTGGAGGTTGTGGTATATTTGTTTGTTTAACCTCAGGTGTTGATGTTGATATTATTGTTTCTTTGGGTAATGATGTTTGGATGCTTTCAAGTTTACTCTCAGATGCCTTGTCAAGTTTACTGTTAAATATTATTTTATTTGTTTATTTTGTATTTATGATTATTACAATTATTAGTATAAGAATGACTACGGCTGTTGGTCCTATACTAATGATGCTTAAAAGTTGGTCGCTTATTGTTTTCTCTTTTAGTGTTTCGATCTCTTTGGTATTGTTGATATGGATTTCCTGTAGTAACTCTAGTGATAGTTTTTGTTGTAGTTCGGTTTTCATAAATTGTGGTTGTAGTATGGCTGGTAAAATTTTTGTATTTGATACTTCGTTTGAGTAGTATTGATAATTTTTTCCACCTATGGTTATTGTTGAGTTTTTAATTTTTATGAGATAAGTTCCTTTAATATGTCTTCCTTCCTTGTCAATTATGATTGGCCCTTCAAATTGGTTGAGGAAAATGACATCGTCTGTCAGTAGTTCTATTGTTGGAATATGATGACTATTTGTTGCATTACATGTTGAATTTTTACCTTTTATGAGGTTTGGTATGCAGTCAGAGTTAGTTATATCCACCAATTCATTTTCTTTACAGATTGTTACATAATTTATTATTTTACAATTTTTTTCTTTTATTCCATATAATTTTACATTATTAGATAATATGTAATCATAATTAATAGTTATTATAGAATTTTGTTGTTTTACTGGTTTTATAATTAATTTGTCAAAAATATCATTTAAAGTTAATGGAATTTCAATTAAATAGAACAAGCAAGTACCGTTAGAAATAATTTTTACATTAGCAAAATCTAAAGCTTCCTCGGCATTAGCATAAGGAAAATTTTCATTATCAAGTATTTTAGTTATCGTTTCTATTTCTATTTTTGATAGTATCAATGGGTTAATTACATTTAATTTTGCCCAATGTATTGCATATTTTAAATTAGTAATTTCTTCTTTTATCAACTTAAGTTTGTATTGTATTTGAAAAATTGAACGGTTATCAATAATTTTGTTAGTTTTTATATTTTCTAATATTTGGTTTGTAATTCTAGTTATATTGTTAATTCTATCATTATAAGTTTTGTTAATTATTACTTGTTTATTGTTATTAGTTAGTAAATTATTTAATTTATCTTGTATCATGACGTAATCATCATGATCTGGATTTCCAGCTATCCATTTCCATATAGAACCTATTTCATTTATGGATCTGGGTTTTCGGTGTATTTTGAATTCATCTAGTAACTCTTGTATTTGCTGTTTTTCATAAGTGAGATGTGGGTAAAGTGCGTGTGACCTAAGGTCATCCAGTATGGGGGTTATTTCATTTATTAATACCTGCAGATTACTTAAATCACTGATGTGTATTACTCTGAATTTACCCTTTGGTATTTTTGCTTTTCCCACATTGATGGTTACAGTGTGGGATCCAGTATAGTCCAATATTTGAATATCTCCGAACACCAAATTCAATAGGTACCTATAAGAGATTTAAGATTTAATGTTTGATTTATGTACTATTCTGCCTGTTGTGGTAATGATATGTGAATTCCTATCTCTTTGAACTATTTCTTTTTTATACCGATGTGTTAATTTTGATCCTAATCTTTTGTTTTGCTTAACAAATATAATTTCACCTACTTGGTATTTTTTTATCGGTTTTCTGTCTTTGTTATGATATTCTATGTCCTTTCTTTGTTTTTCTTTTATTTTTTCAATATTTGATAGTCTTGTTTTTTCGAATTCTTCAGGCGTAATGTTGGGAGTTCTACCAAAGAATAATTCTATTGGTTTTTTCCCTGTTACTGAATGTATCGTATGGTTATATTCATTAACTGCTCTTTGCATTAATTCTTCAAAGTTACGTTCTATTTTTTCTGCTTTTAGACACCTCATTATTTCTGCTAAAGTGGAATGAAATCTTTCCACTTGACCATTTACTTCGCTCTTATAAGGGGGTGTTGTGAAAATTTTTATTTTCAATTCATCTTCCATCATAGATCTAATTGAAGCGGAATTAAGAGATTTTTCATTATCTACTAATACCCATTCTGGAATTCCATAGTAGTATAAGATGTCTCTTAATGGTAACCGTATGTGTTCTGTTGATCTACTTTGAATCATTCTGAATTGTGCGAATTTTGTCAGTTTATCTATGGCAGTTAATGCTAATTTAGATTCAGTTGAAAAAATGTCCACGTGTACTATATGTCCTGAATAACTTGGTATTGGTGTTGATTGTATGTCAGGATTAGGAGGGCGTCTGTCATATTTATTCTCTTTACATATTGTACAGATTTTTACAAGATTATTTATTTTTTTGTTCATCTGCGGAAAGTAGTTTGATTGTAGTATTTGGCTTTTATTTTCTTTCGCATTTCTATGTGCGCGTTTATGGGTTTCTAATATTATTTCGTTCTGTTGTTCTATATTGGTAATATCTTGTACTATTGTTTTGGTAAATTTTATTTTGTACCTTTCAAAATGTTCTGTCTGAATTTGTTGTATCTTTTCTATAATTGATTCGTCCCCCATTATACCATTTTCCTTTTTTGGATCAAGGTATTTCTTTAAAATATTTTTTAATTCATTTTCTGTAAAACTTGGTCTCGTTACTATATGCCGAACATAACTTGTAAAAGGATTAGTTTCTTCATAATTTATTTCGTTTTCTATTTTTAAAATTATTTGATTTTTAAATGCATTTAATGGTACTTCTATAAAGTTAATAAAATTTTGAGTTGGTCTTATTGGTGTTGTTAATAAGTTTATCTCTGTTCTTTTAATTAATCTTGATAGTGCTTCTGCGACTACATTTGTTAAACCAGGTTTGTATTGCAATTCATAATTATACTCTTCTAAAATTGCCTTCCACCTCTTCATTTTGCTATTTGAATTCTTGTTACTTAATGCGTATGTCAGTGGTTGGTGGTCTGTGAAAATTACCACTTTTCTTGATGATCCATAAAGGTAATTTCTTAAGGATGTTAAAGCCCATACTATCGCTAACATTTCTTTTTCGTTTGTAGCATATGACTCTTCCGCTTTTTGAAGTGTTCTGGATAAGAATGTGATTGGTTTTCTACCTTGGGCTAATACTGCACCAATCGCATAATCAGAAGCATCTGTAGTGAGCTCAAAATCTTTGTTGAAATCAGGATATGTTAATACTACGTCTTTAGATATTAATGTATTTTTTAAGGTAGTTATTGCTTCCTTTGCTTTTTCATCTAAAATTATTGGTACTTTCATTGATTGTCTTTTTGATATGAATCCCTTTTCGCCTCTTAAAAGGGCTGACAAAGGTTTGGTTATTTTTGCATAATCATATATGAATCTTCTATAATAGCTTGTCATACCCAAGAAGGATCTAAGTTCTTTTAAGTTGTTAGGATCAGGCATATCACAAATTGTTTTTATTTTCTTTGGATTTGTTTTTATTCCTTCTGTTGAAATCACAAATCCTAGGAATTCTACCTCGGTTTTTAAGAATTCACTTTTGTCTAGTTGAACTTTCATATTTGCAGTTTCTAATGTATAGAAAATCTTTTCTAAATTTTTAAAATGTTCTTCTTCATTTTTGCCAAATATTATAATGTCGTCTATATAGACATAACAACATTTCCCAATATGATTCCTTAAAATATCATCTAGGGCTCTCTGGAATATGGCAGGAGCATTTTTTAAGCCAAATGGAAGTCTATTAAACTCGTACTTCCCATTATTGACGGAAAAAGCTGTTTTTTCAATATCACTTTCTCTTAGTGGTATTTGATGAAATCCACTCTTTAAATCTAATACAGAGAATAATTTATTTTCCCCTAAATTTGCTAGTACCTCATTAATCTCAGGAATTGGATACTTATCTGCTATTGTTATCTTATTTATTTCGCGGTAATCTATTACCATTCGATATTTTTTCTCTCCTGATGCATCATCCTTTTTGGGTACTATCCATACCGGTGAATTATATGGTGATCTTGAGGGTCTGATAATTCCATCCTCTAATAATTGTTTCATTTGTTTGTCCATTTCCATTTTCAGAGCCATAGGGTAAGGATATGATCTTAAATATATTGGTTCATCAGTAGTGGTTCTTATGTCTGCCACTACTGTGGTTGTATAAGTAAGTTTCTCGTCCGGATTAGAGAAAAGGCTTCTATATTTATTTACGATTTCGTTAATTTTATTTTTTTGATTTTCATTAAGATGTCCAGTCCTTATTTCGATGTTATTTACAAAATTCGAAATATATTGTTTAATTGGTATGTTTATTTTATTTTTTAATTCTAAATATCCTTCCTTTGTATGGATGACAGCATTTAATTGTTTAAGGGTATCATTACCGATAATTCCTTCGAATGATGTTAAATTTGGGAGTAAATAAAATTTTATTTTCGGTAGATTATTTTTAAATAAATCGACTTCTGCGTGGTGTGTTATTGTCACAACCCCACCTATAGAATTAGCTTGAAAATTATTTTTATTTGGTATAGCATTTCTTATGAATCTAGGATGTACGTAATTTTTATTAGATCCCGTATCTATTAATAATTTCATTGTTTCTCCATTCTCCAATGAATGTTCAATATACGGGAGAGAAGAATGGTTTAATCTAAAAAAGGATTGCAGTTACCCTTGCAGGAGCAATGTTGTTTTGGTTTTTCAAGTTCTTTCTCCTGAGAACATTTATTAACCTCCGTTTGATTAATTTCCTGGTATCCTATCTGCTTTTGTGTGTTTTGTGTATTTTTTCTGAAATTCCCTGAATTATTGTTATAATAGTTCCTTTCGTTCGGAAAATTCCCTGAATTGTAATAATAACTGCGTCCATTTTGATGATTATTATTGTAGTAGCCTCTACCACTTTGAAAATTAGGATTATTGTTATAATTACGTCCATTTCGGAAATTATTGTTATTATTGTTATTATTGGGTCTGTTCATATTAGACTGATATGATGCAGGTTTATCTTGTTGTTTATTTTGGAATGTATTTGGATGATTTGATCCATTTATCCTATTGAATGTTGGTCTATTATATTGGTTATTTTTGTAAAATTTATTTTGAAAATTTGGTTTATTATATTGAAAATTGGGTCTACTATTTTGAAATTTGGGTTTCCAATCACTGTTTTGTCTGTATGGATTTCCTCCATTTGATGTTTTTGCTAATTGCTGATTGTTATTTATTGTATTAGTTGTTCCGACTTGTTGTTTATTTATTCCTTCCAACTTTAAACAGTAATGTAGGGCTTCTGGAAGATCTTTCGGTTCCCTCATACTTATGAACTTCGCAAAGTCTCCATTTAGTCCCATGATGAAGGTTTCTAAAGCTTTTTCTTGGTAGTGCTCTGTTCTACCAAGTAAAGCTTCTGGTCTCAATCCAATTGATGGAAGTTTCTCTAATATTAATGCTAAATTTTCGTAAATTTCTTCATAAAAATCCTTTATACTACCCTTTCCTTGTTTTTTGAAGTCATCTCATTTTCTATGATACTAATGTCTCTATTATCAGCATAGTGTCTGTCTAGACAATCGACAATTCTCATCCAACATAATGGTATTTTGCATGCCACTAATTTTCTATTGGCTTCTCCGATAATCTTGTTTCTGATTGTAAATAAAATACCATAATATTTAGGAGTATTCCTAATTGGGTCATAAATCATTAAAATTTCTGCGACACTACTTCTCCATGAACTATACTCTCCTGGTTCACCAGAGAAATTCTTCATTCCCTTTATTACATCTGGTACCTTATCCATACCCTCCAAGTTATAAACATGGTTTGTTTCAATCTCTTCTTGATTATCTTCTTCCTCTTGATAATTAGTTTCCGTCTGAAACTCATGTTGACTTATTCTATTTCTCCTGTTTTCCCTTATATCCCCTTCTGCGTCTTCTATAATCGTACTTAAATTGGGTCTAGTCATTTCAGGAGTTGAAGATATTATGTCTTGTCTAGTAAAAGGTAGGGTAGGAGCCATTATAAAATATTTTGTTTAAGTAATTTAGGGTCACTAGGATATAAGAATTCTCCTAGATACAAAATTTAATTTTTATAATAAATACAAATTGATAAAGGTTAAATATTATAAATATTATTTAATTTACAATTTTCTTTAAGTATAATTTTATGGGCACTATGAGAAAAAACTTCTCCTAGATACAAAATTTAATTTTTATAATAAACGCAAATTGATAAAAGTGAAATATAATAAATGTTATTTAATTAATGAATTTTTAAATATGTGCTTGTTCTATATTCTTGCAATTCCCTTTAATAAATTTATAGTGAATTGTTTAAAAAAAAAAAAATATTTTTTATTTATAATATGTGATATCAAATATAGTTGAAAATGATTTTAAATAAATTTTTAACAATATAGTTGAATTTAAAATTTTAATTTTATAATTTAAATTTTAGTATGTTTAGCAATAATATTTTTAATTTTTATAATAATAACTTAACCAGTAATGTTAAGAATAAAGATAAATGTGTTAGTTAATTAGTTCTACAATATAATACTACTTTTAATCTATGGATCCAATCTACTTTTAAGTTTTTCTAAATTTTACCGGTGTAAGATTTTAATATATTTTTTTATGAATCTTTTTAATCTTTTCTTGGCCTTTATAATAATAATAATTTATTTAATTTTTATTTCTTTATGTCGACGAAGTGTAGAATTTTTATAAATCTTTTTAATCTTTTCTTGGCCTTTATAATAATAATAATTTATTTAATTTTTATTTCTTTATTTTATTTTATGTCGACGAAGTGTAGAAGTTTTACCATTCGTAAGCATAACTAAGTCTTCGCTCGCCATACATATGTGGCTAAATTTAAGAAATTTAAGTTAGCTTACTGGACGTCCGAGTTAAATTAATCGATTTTCCTTCTCGCTATACACATGTAGCTAAATTTACGGAATCTCGATTAAAACAGCGCTCCTTTATTATAGACGTGTTGTAAAACTTCTAAATTTTATAATTTTTTAAATTAATTCTTTCAATTTATTTATTCTTTTATCTTATATTTTTTTTTTTTTTTTTTCAATTCTCTTTCGATTTATTACTTATTATTTTTTTTTTTTGATATAATATTTTTCAATCTTTTTATTTATGGCTTTTAATTCATATAATTTTTTCAATAATTCAATACTTCATATTTCTCTTTTTTAATTTTAATTTTTAAATTTTTTGCTCTAAAACTTTTACTTTCTTTTTTTTTTATTCGCCCAATTAACTCTTTAAAATGGGCGGTGAAATCTTCAGTATCAGAATTCTCTGATACTATCTTTGTCATTATTAAAAGTTTTTACTTAAATTCTCTTGATTAGTATTTATTAAAAATACAGACTTACATAAACAGAATTATCGTTGACCTCATACCGGAACCGCTGCTTGTGTCAATAAAAAAATCCCTCGGTGATTTGATGTTCTTTCCAAAATGAATTGTTTCACAAGTTTTAATATATTGGTTTATAATAAAATGTCACTAAAAAGTTTCTTAATTGTTCACAATTTTTTCAATTTTTCAAAAATTTTCCTTTTATTTAATTTTTAAGATTAAGTTTTAATAAATTAAATTTCAGTAATCTTTTCTAATAAAAAAAATAAACTGTCACTAAAAGTTTTTGTTTTTTTTTTTTTTTTTTTTTTTTTATTATTATTCAAAATATTTACTAAGTCACTTTTATTTAATATTTATTATTTCTCTCACGAATTCTACCGGAAAAATTTTTTATTACGTTGTTTCTTTTATTATTTTACTAAACTCAAGAATTATTATACTGTGCCTAGTGCAGCCTCACACTAGGTAATGAAATAGATAGGCTAACTTCCACAGTATATTTTATAATTCTTTTCTTTGAGTTTTTCACCGAAAGGAAATTTTTTATTTTACGAAGCGCGGTCCCTGCTCGGGCGCCAGTTAAAATTTAAATACTTTTGTTTTAAATAAAAACGCAAATTTTTATATTTAATTGAAGAGAACCTCTTCGGTTTAATTTCAAAAATAGATTATATTATTCTTAAGATTTGTTACAATATTTATATTAATATTTTTCTTCAAAAAGTACAGTTTTGCTTATAATTTATTTCTTATGAATTTAGATTAGTATTACATGGTTATCTAGATTGTCATTACATTTCCTAAAACTGATAATCTAGATGCTTCAATAAAATAACATTATTTCCTGGGTGTTCCAAAAAGATATTTTTTTGACCAATAAGCGAAATACTTTCAAGTGGAATTTCTTTTCTTTAAAACAATTAATATAATTTTCGCTTATCACACAAAACAACGTACAAAATTCTTAATGGTAAATTCTTATAACATAATTAAACCTAATTTCTTTTTAGAACACTTAAAACATCTGTTTTTATAATATTAAAAGAACCTTTACTTTTACAATATGAATTTATAATTTTTGTTGTTCTTTTTTATTTTTGGTGTTAAATTACAATTTTACAAATTTTATTTTTAATAGTAATTTTTTCTTATAGTAATATGTTTTGTTATTCTTTTTTTTTTTTTTTATTATAAATTATTACAAAATGTTTTTGATAGTAAATTTTTTCTTATAATATTTTCATTCAAATATTTAAGTGCTGCAATAAGCAAAATATTGTGACATAATATTTCAAGTTCAAATAATAAGAATTTAAACAAAATACTAATTGTATTATTTGTTATTTAAAATTTAGCATTTGCTAGTTATTTTATTTATGGAATTATTATATGGAATTATTATTAATTTTTTTAGATTAAAATTGAATAATTGGATGGATATTAACTTATATAAGCATTCATCCGGCTTACCATCAGCTCTCTTAATTATCGGTGTTACATTTTTAATGATATCACTGGGCTTATCACTATTAAATTTAGTGAATATTTCGTGAAGTTGATTATTTTGCACTCCTACCGGTAATCCAGCTACTACTATATTATTTCTTCTTTCCAGTTGCTCTGATTTATCTACAATTTCCTCGATTTTATTTAATTTAGTTTCGATGGCCTTTGTATAATTTTCTATACATTCGATTCTTTTTTTTAAAGCTTCATTTTCTTTTTTTATAATCATATTTTCTTGCTGTGCTTTATCAAGCTTCTCAGCTAGGAATACCTGTGAATTGTGAATATCCAGTATTTAAAAAAATTGATCCCAATGTCTTAAAATACTGCGCCATTTTGTCTAGAATATTAAATGTTGAGTCAAATGAAGACAAATCATCCAGTTTTTATTGAGTCGTTTGTGACTATAACGAGTCGTTATCTTCAGAATCACCATCTTAAGATTTCGAATCATTATCTTCAGGCACCTTTACAAATGATTCGTTTAATTGCCTAGACATTGAGAGCACTGCCAATTTACATTACCACTTTTAAGAAGCTCAAAGGTATCATCTAATAGCTTCGCACATCTAGCACGAAACATATTGCAACATATCTTACACTTTACAACTTTAGATTTAGCTACTAACCTTTTTTTGCAAGAGACACATAGGGAAACCACTTTTTTATAACCCTTTATTGATAATTTTTTTTTAAGTTCTGTTTTGTTTTTAATGTTTTGATATTTTTATTTTTAAAAATTTTTGAGATTATTTAACTTTTATTTTTTGTTTTTTATTTTTTAATAGAGCAAAATGCTTAGAATTTTTATTTTTTAAATATTGCTATTTTAATTTTAAATTAAATTAACTTTTTATTGTAGCGCGAAAAATTATATGTTTTCACACGATGGACGTCAAACGTTTTCATAATTTTATAACAATTTTGGGAAATTTACACTAAAATTATATTAAATGCTTACGATGCATTTCGTAATAAAAAAATTATCCACGCGGCGTCTTTGTGCAGGTAGAATGAAAAATTTAAATAAAATTCACTTCTTAATTAACTTCTGAAAAGAAAGGTTTAGAATTTTTTCATAAAATATTATTTGTTAATTTATTTGTATTGCTAAAAGTGAAATCTGTAAATTAAAAGAAATAAAAAAACTATTGTTAAATAAATTAAAAGCTTTTATTATTTTGTGGCTTATATGAGCAAATAAAACTTACTGGCGCCCGAGTAGGGACCCGTTTAGTGGTAATTAAATTAGTGGAGTTTAACTAAATTAAAAGCTTTTATTATTTTGTGGCTTATATGAGCAAATAAAACTTACTGGCGCCCGAGTAGGGACCCGTTTAGTGGTAATTAAATTAGTGGAGTTTAACTAAATTAAAAATTTAACGCAAAATCAATAAAACAATATAAAAAATATTTTTTAATAAAAAAAAAAATCAAAAAACTAGTACTAGTATAAAAACAATTTATAATCAATAAATAAAGAAACAAAAATAAAATATCATAAAAAATTAAAAATAAAATAAAAGAAAAACCAGTCCTAAAAAATAATTAATTAAAATAACAAATAAAAGAAATAAACAATTTATTAAACAAAAAAAAAAAAAATATAAAAATTTTTTTATAAAAAATGAAAAAACTTGGTACCAAGAAACTAAAATAAAAATAAAAAAAATCATTTAGTGATTAAAATTAGATAAATCAAATAAAGTTAAAAATAAAACAATATTTGTACCACGTGCTAAGAAGAAATCCAGCTTAAGGAGGTGGAAACGAGGCCCCTTAGTAGAAAAATCAAGAAACTTTTCAAACAGGAGTCACCATCGCGGGAAATCTAATATACCAGAATTTTGTTGACAGCCAACAATAAGATCAATTATTCTCATGTTAGTCAGTAAAAATAAGAAAGAAAAAACTAAAAAAATTAAATAAATTTTTATATAAATTTTTGTGTACAAAATTAGTGGTTTCTGATTTAAAAAAAAGGAGATAAATTTTAACTTTAACTAGATATTTATTTAAACAAATTTTTGAAAATATTACATCATTAAATTTTTTTTTTTTTTTTTCTTTTTTATAAGTATTCATAAATTACAGTAAATCAATTAAAATTTAAATAAATAATATAAACATTAAATTAGCTACTTGGACCGTGGCCTGGGCTATATGGTCCTTAAATTCAAAATTTAGGAATCTCTTTAACGAGTTCCTGCACAAAATTAAAATCAAAAGTATAAATTAAATTTTTTTTTTTTTTTTTTCCTTATATTTAATAAAAATAAAACAAAAGGAAACAAAAACATAACAAAAAAGAAAAAAAAATAGCCAATAACATTCCCTCTAACAAAAGTTATAAAATTAAAGTAGTTTTAAGTATTTAACATAAGTAATTAATATAATAAACAATTCATCAAGTTATTGAATTAAATTCATTTAATTCTCCCTAACAACAAAACACATTCAATCCAAGATGCTAACTTTGCTACACAAATGTTCTAATCATTGATTTAAACTTAGGTAGATTTTCAATCCGTTTAAAATTTTCTGGCAGCTCATTATACGCTTTTAGACAATTATATACGACATTATTTGTTTGGTTATTAGTACGGAATAATGTAAGGTAGTAATTTGCTTTGTTACGAGTATTGCGGTTGTGAATATCGATCATTCTGTTTAGAATAAAATTATGCTTAATTTCATTATTAATAATCTTGAACGATAAGACATATAGTTCAAATTTACTTATGTTTGCTAAACTAATATATTGTCTACAGTATAACAAGCTTGTCGGATGTCGAATGGGGTATCGATTAATTACCTTTATACTTTTTTTATGTACGATATCTAGTTTGTTTAGATAGCAAATCAATATTTGATGAATTATATTGTACCATGTTAGTAAGGGAATGTTATAGATTAAGTTAATTTTTGCTATTGATTTTATTAAATTGTTCAAGATTAAACGAGAAAAAGAAATTAAATTTAATATATGAATGTAATAATTTTCAAAAGCAATGTTATAGGTTATGTTAAAAGTTAGAATTGTTACAAAATTGTTACAAAATATTAAAAAGTGTAAATTTATAGTTAATTTTAAACACAAAATAATAATATAAATAAAATAAATTTTTTTTTTTAAAAATGCAGAAAGTTTTGAAATGGTTATTATATGTAGTACAATGTAGTTATTTGCAGAGTTTTGTTTTAATAAAACTAATATCATAAAAATTTTCAATTCTAAATACCTTGGAGTTGTCAGTTTTTCGCAAGAAGATTTTATTATTTTTGATCCATAGGAATTTAAATTTTTCTGATATTTTAAGCTGCTTAGCCTCGTAGTATAATTTTGATTGTAGCGAAGTAAGATGGTGTCGAAAAAATATTTGTTTGTTTCCATATTTCTCCAGTCCTACATCCGTTGTGAAAAGATTTTTGTAGCTGAATTTCTTCGCCATTATTTCATTTTTATCTTTATCAGATTTCAGCTTGATCAAGTATAGAGTATTTTCTTCATTTTTATTATTTTTGGAAAACTTTTTTAAACTGGATACTTTTATGATGTTCTCCTTAGGAATGCTAGCTTGGATTTTTTTAAAAATAGTGTGTACAGTATCCACTGGATCCTCGATATTTGAAGGTAGACCAGAAAGTACTATATTGTTGTAATTTTTTTGCTGTTCACTTTCATCTAATTGGGATTGCAATTTATTTACGATGCTTTCCAGTCGAATTGTTCTATTCTCAATGACCTTTATTTCCTCTTTCAGCTTTTTATTTTCTTCCAGCACTTGTTTATTATACTTTACAAAGTCTTTTAGTTGATTTTGTGTAGCATCCATTTGTGCTGAGAAATAATTTTGAGATTTTTGAATCTCCAGCACTACAGTGACCAGAGCTTTCATGTACAAAGCTAGACTTTGCAAAGAGCAGCCATTAATATCAAATTCTGGTAAGTTGTCAGGAACATTGGTTTGAGATGAGTTAGTATCTTCGGTTTCATTATCATTAACTTCATCGTCATTATGTTCAATTACCAAAGTATCATTACCAGTAGGGGGACACTCATAGCACTTCCATGCTGCACTTCCTGATTTAATAGCTTCAAACAGTTCCTTCGACACGGATGCACATTTATTGTGGAAAAATCTATGGAAAGTTCCACTACACTGAACCCCTTTGGAATTTCCAGTAATATTGGTGGTACATGTTTTCGCCATTTCAATTAGTTTGTTTAATTTTTTACAATAATTTCAATAAAATAAAAAAAAAGAACTTTCTTTTTTACTTTTCCTTTATCTAAAATAGTCATTAAAAAAATTTTTATTAATAAACAATAAATAAATAAAAAACATATTATTATTACAAAAACATTATTTAATAAAATACAATATCGTGATCAATCTTTCTCGTCGACACTTGAGGTTTTGTAAAAACAAAAAAAAAAAATATTTTTTTATAAGATAAAGGAAAAGATTATACGAATTCATTTTTTGAAAGAAAAAAATTTTTTTTGACAAAACTAAAATAATAAAAAAAAAACCACCAATTTTCTTATTCCATACATAAAATAAAAATTAAATTAAATATTTTAAGAATTAAAATACATAGAATTAATATTTAATATTAGGTAAATGTTATTAGAAAAGTCTTTTTATACAGAATATTATAGAATATTTTGCTTATTTAAAAAACAAAATAAAAAAAAATATAAGTTAAAAGAATTTAAAAATTAAATTTAGGATCTTAAATTTTATTTTAACTGATTAAAAAATTTTAAATTAAGTAAATTTTTTTTTTTTTTTTTTTTTTTTTAAGCGCTAACTGTTCAACTGTTAGGCTAATAAGCCTGTCTATACCATAGGTACATGTTGGAACAGGGGTTCATATTATATTCGTGTTATTAGAATTGGTCTTATTGAATTCCACATACAATTTAAACATGAGATAGTACTAGGCCTTATAACATGTAGAAACGTCTTAGATTTTCAATATTTACAATTCTATTTTTTGTTTATATTGTAATATTTTATATTTTACTTATATGGTATTCTATATCTGCGAGTTATATTATTTAATTAAATTATTTGTTTATATTTTGCATTTATTTATATTTTTATATTAAAGTATTTTTTATTAAAGATTTATAACTATTAATTATTGATTATGCCATTAATTTGAACCCAATGGCGAATGGTAGCTGAGTCGAGTCGAAAACCAGAAAAGTTTTTTTCACTTTTACTAGAATTCGAACCCGGGCCCTTCCGCATGAAAGGTCGGCACTCAACCACTGTGCCACCCAGCTGTTTGAACAAATACAATTATTAAAATAAAAAAAGTAAATTAAACGAAAAACAAATTTTTTTTTATATATCGATTACAATTCAAAATATTTCCAAAATCAATTAAAGAATAAATTACGAAATGACTAAAATAAATAAAAGTACAAATATATTGCTCCCATTTTTACCCAGGAAATAAGGTCTTTGATGTAGTTTCACTCATAAATAAACAAAAATAAATAAGAAAATTTTTTCTCAATGGCAAATCCAAATAGACCAAAGGCACATAGCAAATCACCACGTTCTATTTCAACCCCGGAGATACCCCAAATGGTGGACGAAGATGAAACTCCAATTGTAGAAGTACCCCATGAAAACAGCTAAACAATAAGAGATACTATTAGAGAGATGGAGCGACATGAGACAAAAAGATTTCATGAATGTTTTGAAGAGGAATAAAGTGAAGAAGACTAGGGCGAAGAGGTAAATTTGGAGGAGGATATAAACCTAACAGGAATGGATAGAATTGCGGACGTCGTTAAGAGTTTGCAAAAATTCTCAGGAGAAATTAACGAGCATGGCGCATGAAAAAAAGGCGTCAAACGAATATTAAAAATTTATGATTATTTTAGAAGCACCCCGAATTACTGTGGAATTATTAATACTATTAGAAATAAGATCATAGGAGAAGCTAATGTGGCCCTTTTATCTTTCAACACGCCATGTAAATGTTCAAAAATTGTAAAATGCCTCGATATGCATTATCCTGATGATAGAGATATAGGAACTCTAGAATATCAAATGACGACGATAAATCAAAGAAATCTCACGGTTCATGAGTATTATAAAGCAATTTATCAACACTTATTCCTCATCTTGGAAAAACTTACATCTATAAGTTTAACCGAAGATTCAATTGCAACTTTCACACGATATTATAGAGAAAAGGCTTTAGATGCATTCATAAATGGTCCTGATCGACACCTATTCGATTTGCTGATTATGAGAGAACCCAAAGATCTGCCACAGATACACCGCCTTTGTCTCAAGCTTTACAATGCCAAAAAAAGATCAACTCATGTACAAAGAATCCAATCAGTAGCAGTATCTCAAAGACTTCAACCAGCAATAGGTTGAATAGGTCGACCCCAAGGATTTTACAATACACCTAATAGATCTTTTGGACACAACCCATTTTATAAGTCATATTATAGAAATAATCAAAACCCTAATTATCAAAATCAACTAATATTATATCCAAGTAAACCTAAATCCGAAACCAGAACCTCAATAAGCCGATTGCCAACATCTAACAATAATAATCAAAACGATAGACAAAATTATAGACAAAACAATTACGGACAATTTTCTGCCACCAATAAAAACCAAACATTAAGGCACAATGGTCATGGGTATAATAAAAACGTTCATGGATACTATCAAAATAGACATGGATTCCAGCGAAACAATTACGGATCAAAAGCTAACAATTTTTTAGATTAAATGGCTCATGACTCCCTTACTTAGAAATCAAAAAGGAGAATGTGATATAATAACAAGTAAAGAAACAGCGTTGCAACCGACTTAGAAATACCCTACACCTATTTGGTTCAATATTAATGACATATCCATAAGTCATTTTAACGCCATAAAAGCTGTTATTAATTTGATTGAAAGACATAGCTAACCAAATTAACTTTATAATACTAAAAACATTTTCTAATTACACTATCTCTTAAAAAATATTACAAATTCTTACTAATTTATTTATTTAAAAATATTAAAAAACAAAAAAACTTGTTATAAATTAAAATATGTTTATTCCAATTCAATTACAAAATGAAAAAATTCTAGTTATTAAATTTTGTGATAAAAAGCTAATCAAAGCATAATATATTTAATAATCCAAATTTTTCCAAATTGCAATTATTTTAAATGGCTAGTTAATATACCTAATAGAAAAGCTTATACGCAAACTATGCAATAAATGTATTTCTAAAATACAATTACAAATTTACACCTTTTCATATAATTCATTTAAATATAAAAATAAATTTTACATAAATGCAGCAAGTACCTTTGAACATAGCTGAACCACTACAATTAAGTCTAAATTTGGGGGACACATAGGAAATAGGCAATATATTCTTTGGCTTCGAAATTATACACGTTGGGCCTCAAATCGATCAAAAGCTTCTAGAATCCGAACTCATTGACCAAACTCGACCAGAACCAATTCCAATGGTACTTTCATTACTAGTAACCTATAGTTTAAATTTCATCAAAATAGCGGCATTATTTTTTGAGTGATGGTGTTTTTAAGATATATATTTGTTAGCCCTTGAACTTTTCAAGGGTTCCAGAACCCGAAATTATGGTACGATTTCGCCCTTATGCAGTCTCCGTCATACTTTCAATACTAGTTAACCCTTGTACACAATTGGAACGTTCTATCTTAATTTTAAGTTACTAGTTTTATTAATTTCGATGATATACTTTTACACATTGGCGGGTCTAAGAAAGGTACAAAATTAGAGGGACACGCAGGAAATAGTAAAGAACACCCATGTGCCAAATTTGAAGCTTCTACATTTGTTTCAAGTTACTATCTTTATTAATTTCGAAAATATGCTTTAAGGTCCTTGGAATTGAGTGGCTGGTCCACACCCACTACTCCAATGGGGCTCAAATTTCAAGGACATTAAGGAAAACGAAAGCGACACTCTGAAACCAAATTTGGAGGTTCTATCTTCATTGGTTTCGGAATTATGCTAGTTTGGCTTAAATTCGATCAAAAAGTTCTAAGTTCCGAACCCTTTGTCCAATCCTCACCGTACGCAATTGCCGCCGGAGTGTCCTTACCAATAACCTACAGCACAAATTTCATGAAGATAGCGTCATTAGTTGTTGAGTTATCGTGATTATTTATATATGTTCGTCAGCCCTGAAATCGATTAAAAGGTCCAGAATCCGAATCCTTGGGCTGATTTCGCCCTTATGCAGTCCGCGCTTAACTTTAGGCACTAGTTAACTCTTGTACACAATTTGAACGTTCTATCTTAATTTTAAGTTACTATTTTTAATAATTTCGATTATAAGCTTTTAAAATTTAAGAGGTCTAGGAGGGATACTGAACCACCACTCCAATTGATCCCAAATTAGGGGGACACGCAAGGGATAGTAAAGAACACCCTTGTGCCAAATTTGAAGCTTTTACATTTTTTTAAGTTGTTATCTTTATTAATTTTAAAGATATGCTTTAAGGTCTTCGGAAATGTATGGCTGGTCCCCGACCCACTACTCCAATAAGGCCCAAATTTCAAAGACATTAAGGAAATAGGAAGGGACACCCTGATACAAAATTTGGAGGTAGTATCTTCTTTGTTTTCGGAATTATGCTCGTTTGGCCTAAATTCGATCAAAAGGTTCTAGGTTCCGAACCCATGGTCCAATCCCGAACTTACGCAATCCCCGAAGGAGTTTTATTACTAGTAACCTACAGCACAAATTTTATGAAGGAAGCCTCATTTGTTGTTGAGTTATTGTGATTTTTTATATATGATCGTTAGCCCTTCGATTCATTAAAAGGTCCAGAATCCGAACCAATAGGCCGATTTCGCCAATATGCAATCCCCGTCGTACTTTCAGTCCTAGTAACCTACAGTTAAAATTTCCTCAAGATAGCTCCATTATTTTTTTGAGTTATCGTGCCTACGGACGGACGGACGGAAGGACATGGCTATATCGACTCAGGAGGTCACGCGGATCACAAATATATATACTTTTCCATATCTAGCTCGCTTCCTTTACGTGGTTACAAACACCATACCAAAGTTAATATACCATATTACGTATTCTATAGGTTTAGGGTATAAAAACTACGTTCAACAGAAATACATATAAAATCCTATACCTAATGAAAAACCATTTTACATTAATTCAATAGGAAACAATATTAAAATTACACATCATGCTCAAATTAAATTAAAGTCAAACTTACCTAAATTAAAATTTTACATTTTACTCGATTTACTTTCCTTCGACGGGATAATAGGGAACGATTCGTTGAGGGAATTAAAAGCAATAATAAACACAGAAGAAAGTTATATGACAATATATCCGAACGACAAACTAATTTTAAAACAACTTTTAGCAGAAAGTATTAACAACTTAAACGTACGAATGGATCATTTGGAGCCTTCACTGAAATCAAAATTGGAAAAATTATTTAAAAAATATAACAACCTTTTTGTTGATCCTAATCAAAAGTTTGCTTTTACAATAAAAATAAGGGGAGAAATCCGCACCAATACGGATGAACCAGTATATTGCAGAGCATATCCGTACTCTATGGCATTAAAAGATGAGGTTGAGAAACAAATAGAAGAATTATTACAAGGCAGAATTATAAGAACCTCAAAATCCCCGTATAATTCTCCTGTATGGATCGTCTCCAAAAAGGAAGATGCTTCAGGGAAATGCTATAACAATACCCAACAAATACCCCATCCCGGAAATAAACGAAGTTATTTCAAATATCGGGGAGAGTAAATGTTTCTCAGTAATTTATCTGAAAAGCGGATTTCACCAAATTGCGCTTAAACGATCAGACATAGATAAAACGTCGTTTTCCATAAACAATGGCAAGTTTGAATTCCTGCGTCTACCTTTTGGCCTAAAGAATGCACCGTCCATTTTTCAAAGGTCCTTAGATAACATTCTAAGACGACATATTGGAAAACGATGCTACGCCTACAGTGACGACATAATAATTTTTGGAAAAAACGAAGCACCTACAAAACCTAGAAATTATTCTAGGTCTAACATCCCTTCTGAGGGGGAAAGGAGGACGAGTATCCAAAACGCAGTCAAAAAATACACCTATTTCTAGCAACTAAAGCCTTCAAGCAACTAAAAGACGCTTTAATTTCAGAGGAAGTATTACAAATCCATCCAGATTTCAACAAAGAGCGATAGGAGGAGTATTGTCCCAGGACAGAAAACCAGTCGCTTTCCTCTCCAGATCTCTCAATAAAACAGAAGAAGCATATGCTACGAACGAGAAAGAGATGCTGGAAATCATCTGGGCTTTGACAGCACTTCGGTATTATTTATATGGTATTATTACAGCGATCATCAACCATTGACGTACGCGTTAAGTAATAAAAATGCAAACAGCAAATTAAAAAGATGGAAAGTTTTTTTGGAAAAATTTAACTATGAATTAAGTTACAAACCAGAACAGACTAACGTCGTGGCGGATTAGTCCAGATTAGTCTCTACATCATCAGTTAATAGTTTATCCATAACTTGTTATAAAAAATCTACTAACAGATTCATTCAAACAGTTGAAGCGTCCATAAATGTTTTTCGAAATCAAATAATAATAGCAATAAGTGACCAAGATTCTTATGAAGTACTTAATCCTTTCAAAAGTCATATGAGGCACATAATAAAACGAAAAAATTTTCAAGATAACAATTTAATTAAAATCCTAAAAGAATATTTAAATCTAAATGTTGTAAATGTCATTAAGGCAGAGAAATGTATTAGAGATCAAATTCAAATATTATGTTAGAACATTTTACAAACTACAAGGTCAGATTCGGCCATGACACTGTTAGGGACATTGAAGATGAAATCGAACAAAAAGAGATTATCAGTTCAATACACCGACGGGCACACCAAAATGCATTCGAAAACAAGAAACAGATAATGCAAAATTACTATTTCCCACAAATGAGTAAAAATCTTAACGATTTCGTAAAAATTTGTTCGATCTGTAAAGAAAGCAAATATGATAAAAATCTAACAGGCCAGAAACTCAACCCATTCCGATACCGACTTTTGCGGGACACACTATTCATCTAGACATCTTTTCTACCGAGTCCAAATTGGCTATTACTGCGATAGATAAATTAACGAAATTTGCACAAGTGCTAGTATAAGTAGATCAATGACTTCAAGCTAGCTTTGAGAGATATACTTTTTTATTATGGAATTCCAGAATATGTAGTAATTGACAATCAGAGGTCTTTAAACGCCGCTTCTAAGATTGAACAAGAACTAAAGATTAAGGTATACACAGTACCGCCTTACAAGAATGAATCAAACGGACAAGTGGTGAGACTGCATTCTAATCTGTCCGAAATAATGCGATGTCTAAAATGCGAAGGAGAAGATCGAAGTTATGAAGATTTGTTGCAAAGGGCAAGAAAACCGATGGAACTCTTTCTTGGACGTGTTCCAAACCTAACACCAGAAGAATTCGAAAAACTCGCATCAAAAATATAGAAGTTCTAAAGCAGAAACAAGTAAATTATCTCAAATTTCACAACAAAAAAAAAAGAAATCAATTATACAATATGCAAAAGGCGAAACTATCTATGTAAAACACAATAAAAGACTCGGTACAAAATTAACATTTCGATATAAAAAGGAAATAGTTAAACAAAATCGAAATTCACCTGTTTTAACTGAGTCGGGGAGAATAGTAAACAAATCAAATATAAAATCCTAGTTTATATGCCAATTCTCGCAAATTTCATTATTTTAAACAAAAAAAAAAATAAAATAAAAAAAAATCCACTTCTTTTTCCTCTTTTCTATTTTCTCAAATTTTCAAGTCTTCATATTTATTATAGGTTTTCACTGGGCAGAAGTTTAGCTGAAGTACAAATATTGGATTACTCAAGATCATACTTCATCAACATCGAACTGGGAGTAGCAAAACTCCAACAAAGAAATTACAGACTCATACACATAACCGATCTCAGTGTAATTCAAAATTTTTTCAATTATTTGAAGTCAGTGATGTCAGACGAAAATGTCAAAGCTCATCCATTACATCAATATCTCCAGTATGAGACACTACAAATGCAACAATATCTAGACGAATTCAGACCTCGGAGAGTAAAAAAATCACTCAACTTTCTAGGAAGCGCGTGGAAATGGATTGCAGGAACACCGGACCATGACGACTTTATTGTAATAAAAAAAACATGAATAATTTATTAGAAAACAATAATAGACAGACAATAATCAAAAAACTCCATAATAATAGAATTAATAACATTACCCAAATTGAAAATAAAATTTTAGATAATATTCATATAGAAAAAAAATTAAGTAATCAAAACGCTATTAGAATACAAAGTAAATTAAAAATTATTAAAGAAGAAATAGTAAATATAAAGTATGCCATACCCTGGTCAAAAACTGGTATTATAAACTCCATATTATTGTCTAAGTCCGAAAAAAAAACATTAACTAAAGTTCTAGATAATGAAAATTTTCCTTACAGTAGTTCGGAAGAAGCATTAAATCTCGCTAATATTAAAATTATAAAAAATGAAACTTGCTTATTCTATCTTGTAGAGATACCGCTAACAAATAAAAATATTTATAGAAACCTTTTGCTAAAATCTGTAAAAAAAAATAATAAAATGTTAAAATTAGATATTGAAAATGTATTAATAAATGAAAATTAAATGTATGGAATAAACGGAAATTGTAGAAAAATAAATAAAATATTTATAAGTAACAAACAAAACATTGAAATTGTAAATTCTACTTGCACAAAGAGACTCATAAAAGGAAAAAATTCGAAATGCAATTTAATCAACAGTCATCATATCCCGTACATAGATGAAATAGCCAGTGACATGCTCCTAATAAACGACTTCAACGGAATAATTCGATTCAACCAGGAAAATAGAACACTCAACGGGACTTACGTAATAAGGTTCCATAATGCAACAATAGAGATAAACAATCAAACTTTTACATCGCTATTGACTCAACAACTAAGATCTTACCACTAATTCTGCAACCGAAAATAATGGAAGTAGAATTACACAACATTTATCATTGGAATTTTTAAACGAGATACACATCAATAACACAAGGGAAATTCAATTAATAAAGGACGAAAGGACAATAGAGCGCACCATTAGCATTGAGTTCCCTATCACTATCATACTTGTTCTACTAACAATCGTAATAATTATGACACAAAAAGAGGGGGTTAAATTTATAATCAACAACAACAACGAGGAGCATGACAACAAGGAAACAACTACAAATTTGAAAGAAGATAAGACCATTGACATCAAGCCGATTAAAATAACAGAAGAACATACAAAACCAACCGTAGTAAAGAGATGTTCCATTATCGAAAGCCAAATAGGGACATTTGATTGATTTCTCTTTCATATAATTTTGAAAGTGTGAATTAAAAAATTCCTTACCCTGATCAGAGTAAATGTTTTTTGGTATAACCTTAGCTCTAATAATAATTGATTTTAAGGCATTTAAAACATTTTCAGCATTTTTTTTTTCACAGGTTCAGTATAGGCATATTTGGAAAAACTGTCAACATATATTTATAACCTTGATTAAACTTTGCATATGGTTTCATTTATACCACTATGTACCATTATTTAAGGCACGCTCTTGACATTTTGTTTTAAAAATGTTAAAGGCAATGATATAATAATTATTATACATAAAATGATAGACCAAAGCATGGTTTAAACTAATCAACTGATTGAGTTTAATTTGATTTTATACTTTTATACATGAGTATACAGAAACGGAGGAATTTATATCTCCCTTTAGACCCTTTCAGATAGTTGAATCGGAAGATGAAGCAGAAGAAGTGGAAGAAGAAATTGCTGAAGATGGGGAAGGAATATTTTCAGATATTCTGCAACATATTCTTTTACATTTAACTCAGCAGATACAGTATAAATCAACTGCTTGACTAAAATCAAATGGTAAAACAGTTCTGCTTCTTCTCTGTTAATACTTATGCTTTTCTATTCACAGTTCTTTTATCTTTCTGCATATCGAATTTTGCGTTAAATTGATAATAAAATTTATTCCATTAAATAACTATATAAATCAAAACAAGTAAAGAAACCGTCAGTCGATGCAACCGACTGAAAAATACCTTACACCTATTTGGTTCAAATTTAATGAGATATCCATAAGTCATTTTAAAACCATTAAAAGCTGTTGTAAGTTTGATCGTAGGACATAGCTAACCAAATTAATTTTATAATACTAAAAACATTTTCTATTACTTTATCTATTCAAAAATATTTCAAATTCTTACTAATTTATCTATTTAAAAATATTAAAAAACAAGTAAAGAAACAGTCAGTCGGTGCAACCGACTTAGAAATACCCTACACCTATTTGGTTCAAATTTAAGGACATATCCATAAGTCATTTTAACACCATAGAAGCTGTTACTAATTTGATCGTAAGACATAGCTAACCAAATTAACTGTATAATACTAAAAACATTTTCTAATTACCCTATCTATTAAAAAATACTACAAATTCTTACTAATTTATCTATTTAAAAATATTAAAAAACAAACAAACTTGAAATAAATGAAAATATATTTATTCCAATTCAATTACAAAATGAAAAAATTCTAATTATTAAATTTTGTGATAAAAAGATATCCAAGGCATAATATATTTAATAATCCAAATTTTTGGCTTCGAAATTAAACTCGACCACAACCAATTCCCATGGTACTTTCATTACTAGTAACCTACTGTTAAATTTCATCTAAATACAGGCATTATTTTTTGAGTTATGGTGTTTTTATACCCTACACCTATAGAATAGGTAAAAGGGTATATTAACTTTGGTATGGTGTTTGTAACCACCTAAAGGAAGCGAGCTAGATATGGAAAAGTATATATATTTGTGATCAGCGTGACCGCCTTAGTCGATATAGCCATGTCCGTCCGTCCGTCCGTCCGTCCGTAGGCACGATAACTCAAAAAATAATGGAGCTATCTTGATGAAATTTTAACTGTAGGTTACTAGGACTGAAAGTACGGCGGGGATTGCATATTGGCGAAATCGGCCCATGGGTTCGGATTCTGGACCTTTTAATCGGTTTCAGGGCTAACGAACAATTATAAAAAATCACGATAACTCAACAACTAAGGACGCTATCTTCATCAAATTTGTGCTGTAGGTTACTAGTAGTGAAGATACTTCGGGAATTGCGTAAGGTCGGGATTGGACCATGGGTTCGGAACCTAGAACTTTTTGATCGAATTTAGGCCAAACGAGCATAATTCCGAAACCAATGAAGATAGAACCTCCAAATTTAGTATCAGGGTGTCCATTCCTATTTCCTAAGTGTCTTGTGAATTTAGGTCCGATTGGAGTAGTGGGTCGGGGACCAGCCACACATTTCCGAAGACCCTTAAAGCATATCTTTAAAATTAATAAAGATAACAACTTGAAAAAATGTAGAAGCTTCCAATTTGCAACAAGGGTGTTCTTTTACTATCTCTTGCGTGTTCCCCTAATTTGGGATCAATTGGAGTGGTTGTTCTGTACTCCTCTCAGACCTCCCAAGTTTGATAAGGCTTATAATCGAAATTACTAAAAATAGTTACTTAAAATTAGGATAGACCTTTCAAATTGTGTACAAGGGTTACTACTAGTACTATAAGTATAGCGCGGACTATATAAGGGCGAAATCAGCCCAACGGTTCGGATTCCGGACCTTTTAATCGATGTCAGGGCTAAGGAAACATATATAAAAAATCACGATAACTCAACAACTAATGAGGCTATCTTCATGAAATTTGTGCTGTAGGTTATTGGCAGCGAAACTACGGCGGTGATTACGTACAGTGAGGATTGGACAATGGGTTCGGAACTTAGAACTTTTTGATCGAATTTAGGCCAAACGAGCATAATTCCGAAACCAATGAAGATAGAACCTCCAAATTTGGTATCAGGGGTGTCCCTTCCTATTTCGTAAGTGTCTTTGAAATTTGGGCTCCCATTGGAGTAGTGGATCGGGGACCAGGCCACTCAGTTCTTAGGCCCTTAAAGCATATTTTCGAAATTAATAAAGATAGTTACTTGAAACAAATGTAGAAGCTTCCAATTTGCCACAAGGGTGTTCTTTACTATTTCTTGCGTGCCCCCCTAATTTGGGATCAATTGGAGTGGTGGCTCAGAACCTCTCTTAGACCCCCCAATGTGTAAAAGCTTATCATCGAAATTAATAAAACTAGTAACTTAAAATTAAGATAGAGCGTTCCAATTGTGTACAAGGGTTTAACTAGTATTGAAAGTATGACGGGACTGCATATGGGCGAAATCGTACCATAATTTCGGGTCCTGGAACCTTAAAAACACCATAACTAAAAAATAATGCCGGTATTTAGATGAAATTTAACAGTAGGTTACTAGTAATGAAAGTACCATGGGAATTGGTTGTGGTCGAGTTTAATTTCGAAGCCAAAGAATATATTTCCTATGTCCTATGTGTCTCCGAAATCTAGACTTAATTGTAGTGGTTCAGCTATGTTCAAAGGTACTTGCTTGCATTTATGTAAAATTTATTTTTATATTTAAATGAATTATATGAAAAGGTGTAAATTTTTAATTGTATTTTAGAAATACATTTATTGCATATTTTGCGTTTATAAGTTTTTCTATTAGGTATATAAACTAACCATTTAAAATAATTGCAATTTTTAAAAATTTGGATTATTAAATATATAATGCTTTGATTATCTTTTTATCACAAAATTTAATAATTAGAATTTTTTCATTTTGTAATTGAATTGGAATAAATATATTTTCATTTATTTCAAGTTTGTTTGTTTTTTAATATTTTTAAATAGATAAATTAGTAAGAATTTGTAGTATTTTTTAATAGATAGGGTAATTAGAAAATGTTTTTAGTATTATACAGTTAATTTGGCTAGCTATGTCTTACATAACAGCTTCTATGGTGTTAAAATGACTTATGGATATGTCCTTAAATTTGAACCAAATAGGTGTAGGGTATTTCTAAGTCGGTTGCACCGACTGACTGTTTCTTTACTTGTTAAGATATATGTTTGTTAGTCCTTGAACTTTGCAAGGGTTCCAGGACCCGAAATTATGGTACGATTTCGCCCATATGCAGTCCCGTCATACTTTCAATACTAGTTAACCCTTGTACACAGTTGGAACGCTCTATCTTAGTTTTAAGTTACTAGTTTTATTAATTTCGATGATAAGCTTTTACACATTGGAGGGTCTAAGAGAGGTTCTGAACCACCACTCCAATTGATCCCAAATTAGAGGGGCACGCAAGAAATAGTAAAGAACACCCTTGTTGCAAATTGGAAGCTTCTACATTTGTTTCAAGTAACT
>OY720444.1:40424047-40659047 GCA_963082915.1 Dolichopus griseipennis | reverse complement strand
TGCTTCCGTTCTTAAAAAATCCACGCTTCGTCACTGCCCTTTACCTATTCTATAGGTGTAGGGTATAACAAAACAACTTGAAATAAATGAAAATGCTTATTTATTTCAAATAAAAACAACAAAATTGCAATTATTTTAAATTGTTAGTTTATGTACATATTGGAAAAGCTTATAAACGCAAAATATGCAATAAATATATTTATTAAATACAATTACAAAATTAGAAAAATATAAAAATAAATTTTACATACATGCAGCAAGTACCTTTGAATATAGCTTAAGTATCGTACACAATGTCTTAATTATATATAACCTATGGTAATAATTCAATAAAATATATGATAAAATAAAAATTAAAAAAAAAGGAATTTAATCGTTTATTAAAAAAATGTTTGGTTTTTAATTTATAAAATATTATACAATATATATAATATTTTAATGCTTTATGGTAAAATTCTAAGTCTTTTAAAATATAAAAGTATTAAATAAAAACGGAAATAGGAAAGGGTTCATTCCTATTTTATCAAATTTATAGTGTTTCAAATTTAAAATTTCTATCTTCAAGAATTTCGAAGATAAGCTTTTTAATTTTGGGATTTCTTAGGAGGCACCTGAACCACCATTACAATTAAGTCTAAATTTCGTCTAAATTTCGACAATTAAGTCTAAAATTCTTTGGCTTTGAAATTATACTCGGTTGGCCTCAAATCGATCAAACGCTTTTAGAATTCGAACTCATTGTCCGAACTCGACCAGAACCAATTGCCATGGTAGTCTTATTACAAGTACCCAAAGTTTAAATTTCATTAAAATTGCGGCATTATTTTTTGAGATATGGTGTTTTTAAGATAAATGTTTGTTAGCCCTTGAACTTTTCGAAGGTTCCAGAACCTGAAACCATGATACGATTTTGCCCATATACAGTCCCCGTCATACTTTCAATCCTAGTTAACCCTTGTACACAATTGGAACGTTCTATCTTAATTTTAATTTACTATTTTTAGTAATTTCAATTATAAGCTATAAGCACAATTCTAATTATAAGCACTCCAATTGATCCCAAATTAGGGGGACACGCGAGAAATAGTAAAGAACACCCATGTGCCAAATTTGAAGCTTCTACATTTTTTCAAGTTGCTATCTTTATTAATTTTAAAGATATGCTTTAAGGTCTTCGGAAATGTGTGGCTGATCCCCGACGCACTACTCCAATGGGCCCAAATTTCAAGGACACTAAGGAAATAGGAAGGGACATCCTGATACCAAATTTGGAGGTTTTATCTTCATTGGAATTATGCTCGTTTGACCTAACATACGATCAAAAAGTTCTAGATTCTGAACCCATGTTCCAATCCCAACTGTACGCAATCCCCGCCGTAGTTTCATTACTGGTAACATACAGCACAAATTTGATGAAGATAGCGTCATTAGTTGTTGAGTTATCGTGATTTGTTATATATGTTCGTAGCCCTTGGAACGATTTAAAGGTCCAGAAGCCGAACCCATGTGCTGATTTCGCCCATTTGCAAGCCCCGCCGTACTTTCAGTCCTAGTAACCTACAGTTAAAATTTCATCAAGATAGCTCCATTATTTTTTTGAATTATCGTGCCTACGATACGGACGGACGGACATGGCTACATCGACTCAGGAGGTCACGCTGATCACAAATATATATACTTTTCCATAT
This sequence comes from Dolichopus griseipennis, assembly GCA_963082915.1. Taxonomy (NCBI): domain Eukaryota; kingdom Metazoa; phylum Arthropoda; class Insecta; order Diptera; family Dolichopodidae; genus Dolichopus; species Dolichopus griseipennis. The sequence continues at coordinate 40,657,359 of OY720444.1, read as the reverse complement.
CTAGCTCGCTTCCTTTAGCTGGTTACAAACACCATACCAAAGTTAATATATCCTTTTACCTATTCTATAGGTGTAGGGTATAACAAGGGCAAAATCAGTAAGTGAACTTGTCATTGTAATTCAAGATATTAAATTTGAATCGGACGAAGTCCAAGTTTATTATAACGATCAGAATTTCATGGATTTAAGAAATGTTGATATTTGATTAGTAAAACAAATGACTCAGGGCATTTTGCTAGATAAAATATATTGTGAAAGAGATTGGGTAATATAGTAACCATAATGAGACAACGACGATATGAAGACACATGAGAAGAGTACAAAAACAAACAAAGTTCAAATAATAATAAAAATTATTATATAGCAAATATTCAATCAAATCCGAATAATTTTTACCAAAAGTCAGGAAACCTTAGTTACAATCCCGGAAAATATCGCCATAAACAGGATTATAATAGACAAAAACAGAAAGAATTTAGGCAGAGTGAACACTCAAATAATGTGGAATTGTCTTCCGAGGCTAGTACCTAAAAATATGAATTAGCCTGGGAAGACTTACCAGTAATACAATTGACAAAAGAAAACAGAAAATTTTTTTCTTTAGTAAATACTGGACCTACATTAAGTATAGTAGATGATAAAATATTAGGTTTCAAGGAAATAAAAATACAATCAATTCACTTCTCAACAATAAATGGAAAAGACTGCATTAATTTCAAAGTGCTTACTCCAGCTCCTAAAGATTTGGTTTCTTTAGTAAGGTCAAAGCTTTCAAAACAGAATATAAAAAGTTTTACTTATTACAGAATGTTTTAAAAGCGCTTTTGATAGATAGTCTTATAGATATCCACCTCAACACGAGGTAGAAGTTAGAAGTCAGATAAAGGAAATGGAAGAACCGGGCATAATAAGAAAAATAAATCTAGAAATTCCAGTCCTTTAATAGTTGTACCAAAGAAAAACTTTGATTCCGATAAGAAAAAATTTAGAATTGTGATAGACTATCGGCATTAATTTACTATAAATATACCTGTAATAAATTAGAACGATCAGAATAAAGTTGATTCAAAACAAAATAACTAGTTTTTATTTACTATTAATTCTGTGAATCAAGCCTTTTTCCTCTGATCAACGCAAGGTGAGGCTGTCTTTGGCACAATAAAGTAAACAATAAAATACAAGAAGATTAACTCATCAACTAACTAAAAAGAGAACTAACTGTTAAATGAAAATCTCCGTATAGGTTATATAATCATTATTAAAATTCAAATAAATTTTGCAACCCTACAAAAAAGTTATAAATAAAAATTTTTTCCTGTAAAAGATTATAACATTAGAATAAATTGTGTAAAAATTGATTTTGAGAATTTACAATAATATTATAAATATTAAATCACTGAAAGAATGTTAAAATGATAACATTAAGTATACTTTTAAGAATTAAAAAAAACTAAACAAAACAAAATACATTAATTATATTTTTATACGCTACATCTATGAAATAGGAAAAGCGTATATAAACTTTGGTATAGTGTTTGTATAGGAAGCGAGCTAGATATGGAAAAGTATATATATTTGTGATCAGCGTGACCTCCTATCGATATTACAAAACTTTAACTCAAAAACTAATGGTGCTATGCTGATGAAATTTTAAAGGCGGGACGATCGGTTCGGGTTCTGGGACCTTCGATCAGTTCAAGGGCTAACGAATATATATTCAAAAATCACAATAACTCAAAAACTAATGACGCTATTTTGATGAAATTTCAACTCTAGGTTACTAGAAATGAAAATACCGCGGGAATTGCTTATGTTCGAGATCGGAGAATGGCTCGGATTCTAGAAGTTTTTGATCGAATTGAGCGAAACGAGCATTATTTCGAAACGGGGTACATGTGTTTTTTCTTATTTGCTTTGCGTCCGTGAAATTTAGAATGAATTAGAATAGTGGTTGCGTACCACTTCCACTACTCCCAAGACCTTAAAGCATATATTCGAAATTAATAAAGATAGTAACTTGAATAAATATAGAAGCTTGTGATTTGGTACAGCGGGGTTTTTCTTAATTGTTAGTGGCTTAGGTGCTTCCGAAGAAATTTCAAAATGATAATTGTAGTAGTGGCTTAGCTGCTTCCGAAGAAATTCCAAAATGAAAAGCTAATCTTCCAAATTAAAAAATATAGAAACTTAATTAGAATTGAAGAGAAATTAGAAAAATCTGATACCCGATTCTTTCCTATTTCCGTTCTTATTTAACACTTTTATATTTTTAAAAGACTAAGAATTTAACTATAAAACATAATTAGTATTATATTTTATATATTAAGAACAAAATATATACCTCTAAGTTTTTTTTTTTAAATTTTTACTATATCAGATATTTTATTGAATATTATAATAGGTTAAATTATTATACAATGGTACTTGCTGCATGTATGTAAAATTATTTTTATATTTAAATGAATTATATAAAAAGCTCTAAATTTGTCATTGTATTTTGGAAATACATTTATTGCATGTTTTGCATTTATAAGCTTTTCTAAAAGGCAAAGATACTAGAAACGTGAATTATTTGAATTACTAAATTTTCCGACAAAAGGTTTATCAAAGCATTAATGTTTTTAGTTTATATTAAAAACCATTAAAATATATAAACATATATGTATATATTATTACAAATTAATATTTCTTTCGAATACCTTAAAGGTTTAATGAAAATTAAAATCAAAGATAGGAGATTTATAATTTAAATACTTATTTTTAACAGAAGTGCTCAAAATTCGACATCGTAAATATAAAAGATGAGAATTAATCAATTCAAATCCCAATATTTTCAATTTTAAATTATTATATTATATTATATACTCTCTTCTGGTTCAAGGTGTAGGGTATTTTTAATTTACTTGTTAGTATATTTTTTAATTATTAGTATTAAAATATATTGTAACTATAAGTTTCAAATTTTGCCATTACTATTTTACAAAAAGACCATTGCTATTTCGATAATGTCTATCAGTAGAGAACAAGTCCAAGAGCTTATTGCTGTTATTGATATAAAATCTGACTACAACTATTTAAAACTTGCAACTTTGTAGTAATTTTCCACCCTATCTCTATAATTCCTGGTGCGCGAAAATCTAATACCATTCAAGAATTATTCAAATCACTACCGGAATTTCAAGGTGATCCAACGACGTATCAGGCCTGGAGAACCGCCTCAAAATTTGCGTTTTACGAAACAAGGTAACTGGGTCCGCAAACGCAATTTTAGCGGCATTCAACACCACACTGAAGGGTTGAAGCAATCCTTGATCGGCTAGACCAAACGTACGCTAACAAACGATCGCTACATGTCTAAGAAAACGATATCAATATCGAAATATTATGACACTGTAGACAAACAGTTAACCCTTTTAATTAACAAAAAATATAATGACAAATACCGGCGAACAGCTCTTAGGGTATTCATATCGGGCCTTCATCGTCCATTATGTGATATACTTTTTTCTCTTAGTCCTACTGATCTCCCTACAGCCCTTGTTACTACACAAAAATTATAGGTCAACCACAGAAGGTACGAATTTGCTCGAACATTTGCGGTTGGTAATATTAAAAACAAAAGACCATTCCAGACGAAAGCTCAATATCAAAAAAATTACTTTAAGAATTTCAATCAGGCAACACCAATGAAACTTGAGAAGTTCCCAGTCGACTGGAGAAATTCCCAGCCCAGAAGAGCCCAATAGTTTATCGTAAAGTTCATCGCAACGAAACAATCAAAACCAACTATAATTTAAAAGTGTAAACAGTCCTATAAAACGCCAACGCAATACTTTTTACATTTCAAATAGATGATCTATTCAAAAATTCAAAAAACTAAACTACATGCCTATTTCCGAAATTAAGCATGAGGATCTAGAAACCGACCATAGATCAATAGCTTCTTCTAATTTCTAGTATGAAAATTTGCAAAAAGTTTATCCCATTGACGAAGTTCATATTTTACTAGTGATTGCGAATTAATTTTATAATAAAATTATCAATTCTTATGATTTTTGATTCCTTGTTTGATACACGACTTTTTTATTTGCGAGAAGTGAAATAGGCGATTTAACGGTAAAATTTTTTCAATTTTTCTTCCACGGTTTCACATTTACTGCCGAAACAAGATTTCACATTTACTAAAGTTCACTTTAAATTTCCATGTTTTGCAATAATCTTGTACAATGTTTAACATTTTTTTAAATTCAGTATACTGAATGCTGTTTACAGTGTCATTCGCAGAGTATATTATTATGTCGTATGCGAACGCTAGGGCATAATTATTACCCTTAACTCGGTCTAACCAAAGTAAAATATGTGCTATGTAGATCGATAAAAGAATTGGCGCGTTAACAATACCTTATTGGAGACCATTTCAATTAAAAATGTTTTATTAGACTTAATAAGTACTATTAAACGTACTGGAAATTTAATCAATTTGAACTTTCTTTAAATCAATGAGAGAGACACCAACGCCTAGTTTTTATTTTTAAAACATCAAATATCAGAAGTTAATTTAGTTATAGTGTTAATTGTACCGTGTTTGTGTCTGAACTCAAACTTCTTATCAGGTATGAGGTTTTGAGTGTACAATGCTCGAAATTTTATCATTTAATTTTATTTTATCAAGAGATGAAAATCTATATTTTGGTTGGAAATATTTCAATTGACCAAAATTTTATTACTAAGAACAAGAATAATTTTGATTTAATTTAGTCTGAAATTTAGCCCAATTTACTTTTGTATTATAATCTGGCAAACGAAAAGACTATTCGTGATAGATATCCCATACTCGACACTTTGGTAATTTTGATGGTCTGTAGGAAAACTTAGAAAAATCTAAGTTACTTAACTTTATTTGCCAAAAAAACATCTTTTAGTGTTAATAACGGAAAGTACGAATTCTGTAGATTACCGTTTGGCTTGAAAAATGTACCTAGCATTTTTCAGAGAGCTAAAGACTACGTTCTACGAGAATATATTGGAAAATTTATGACATAATCATCTTCTCATCTGATGAAACCACTCACTTGCAAAACATAGAAAGCGTCCTCAAAAACTTTATGAAGTTGGTTTTATAATTTGACTTTATAATTTTTTAAATCAGAAGTAAAATTTCTAGGATTTTTTTGTCTTAAAACGGAATCACAACCTGCCCCAATAAGGTTAAAATGCCAAACTCCTAAGAACCCTAAGAACCTTACGAACCTACGCCTAGGAAAGCTTAGCAGGTAATTAGCAAAGGCTTATAAGAGACAACGCCAACATTGTTAAACTATTGACAAAATTCTTACGAGATGAGAACGGACACGTAAAAACGCAAAAAAAGAATTTGACCAAAATTCCTTATCCGCATTCGAGAGAGTGAAAAATGTTTAAGCATCAGAAGATATATTCTGTATCCCGCTTATATTACACCCTTCGAACTCACCACCGATGCATCCGCCGCACTAATATTCATATTCATACTGACCATCAACTGTTAATATTTGCTATTTCGAACAAAAATTCGAATACAAATAGTTAAAAGGTTCCGAGCATTCATAGAGAAAGAGAAATCTTCTCGCACATTCCATTGCAACCTAGAAAAAGAAAATAATGTGGCTGATGCTCTTTCAAGACAATATAATATCAATATGAACCAAAGTGAAACAGACAATACTTTTCACAGTGAACTTTCAAGTACAAACATACTTAAAACAATTCAATGTCCTTTTTGAGTTTGACAGGTAATTATCTTTGAATCTACAAACACCAATAAAAACATTAAAAAAATATTTCAAAAATTTATCAGACAAACCATTAATTTCAATAACATAGACTTAAAGAAAAACCTATCAATACACCAACATTGCAAAGTACAAATAGAACAACTAAAAAATAAATTGATAAATTCTCAAAAAAAACTCTAAATAGATTTAATAGTAACAATAATACAAAAACTTATAATGCAGGCGACAAAGTCTTACTACGTACAAATAAACGTTTAGGAAACAAATTTTCTAAAATTTTTATAGAAAAAACAAAAGAAAAAGACTTAGGCACAATCGTTTTAATATACGTAATGCCTTCGCTAATTTTTTTTTAGATTACTTTCCTTTTCGATCCGGCTAATCACAGCCAGGATACTGGACTACACGTCGGCCCACTTTATTGCACAGTGAAAAGTAGGGATATACGAAGACTCCCTATTATATCGTTCATCTTGGCACCGAAGTATCTTAGAACAAAAAATAAACGAAAACTCGCCATAATACGTACTCTAGAAATTTCAAAAAGGAATAACCAGATCCTTTGACTTTCTTGGTAGCGCTCTAAAATTTTTAGCAGGACAACCTGACCACGACGACTACGAATACCTACTCACAAAAAATAATATGCTAATTGAAAACAATAATTGATAGACGAAAATAAACTCCGTTCTAGAAGAAAAAATAAACGAAATTAGGCACGAGATTAACACACTACGACAATACAACGATTTACAATTTCTAATCAACCGAAATAATTAACCATTTAAACACTACCCCACTAATAGCTGTATTGGCAAGAAGTAATATTGTAAATCCATTTCTTTTAGACGATATTGAAAAGAAGATCAATCTCGAAAAATTGCCAATAAGCATTAACAGCTTATTTACTGTAACCAAAATAAAATTTTACTATTATAATAACTACTTATGTAGTTCACTTTATTTTAAAAATACCACGGCTAAATAAACTTTGAAATTTCATGATAATGTACCCGGTGATACGAAATGGAACTATCATCAATCTTGAAACCAATAAAGCAGCAGACTGCGAGAACCACTCACCGCCACTAAAAGAAACAAAAATACTACTTCTCTAAGCCTATGTCAGCAAAGTTATTCAAAATACGTCACACAACTACTAAACCACAATTAAGTCATAATAAAAGGAACATTTTTATATTTAAGAAGTCAATACGGCGAAGTTAATACGGTACTTAATTACACACGTTAAACAGCCAAATGAGGACGTTCAAATTTAACACGGAGAGGAGTTAACACACGCATCTGAATCAACTTCATAACACCATAACATTAAATCAATTTCATAATACAAAATTAAACCGACCAGAATAAGGTAGATTCTAAACAAATCAACTCGTTTTTTTTTACTCTTACTTTTGTGAACCAAGCCTTTTTCCTCTGATCTACTCAAGGTGAGGCTGCCTTGGACACATTAAAGTAAATAATAAAGTACAAGTAGAATAACTTATATAATAGAACACCTTTTGGTTTCAAAAATGCACCGCCTACGTTTCAAAGACTAATAAATTAAATACTTACGGATTATATTAATAAGAATTGCGTAGTTAGCTACACGATATTTTAAAATTGAGTACATCACTAAAAGAACATGTAAAAGCTATCTCAGATATTTTTAAAATATTAGAAGATAAAATTTAAAAGTATAAGTTGTTAAATACAATTGTATTAAAAAAGAAACAGAGTTCTTGGAAAACGTACTAACAGAACAGGGAATCAAATTAAATCCAAACAAAGTTAAAGTAATAGAAAAAATTTCAAGATTCTAGCTCCTTTAGTTTTTGAGTTATCGTGCGGACGGACGGGCATACATAGCTAAATCGATTTTTTTTTCGATTCTGATCCGATCCATACACTTGAGTCTATATCTACCCCCCTCCTTCTCTGCGTTACAAACGTAATGGCAAATTTATTATACCCTTTGACTATATAGTCATACGGGTATAAAAATAGAGCTTCCAAGAACAACAATAAAAAGTTTTTTAGGGCTATCAGAGTATTATAGAAAATTGTTAAATATTATGCTAAAGTATAAAATATTGTGCGAAAATAAATACTAAAGATCCAAATTATATTGATACATTTGAAAAATTAAATACGTTTACTATTACACGCTCTATACTTAAGTATTCAGACTTTGAAAAACCATTTAATCTTACTACAGATTTAATATCAAATTCATACATCAAATTAGCCTATAGGAGCTGTATTATCACAAGTAGGGTTTTTCCATATGTTTCGCGTTAAGAACATTGAGCAAGAATTATTCAGCAACGGATAAAGAATATTTAGCAATAATGTGGTCTGTTGGCTATTTAAGGCCATATTTATATTGAAATAAATTTAAAATTTTAAAGGACTTTAACCGATAAAGTATTTAAATGATAAATATAAAGTAAAAGATCTAAAGAAAATAGACTGGTCAATTTTCTTAGTAGAATTGAACAAAGAAAAGATCATGTTACAATTTCAGATAAATATCTTAATAAAGAAGAATAAGAATCCGAATTAGAGACTTATATAATATAGAAAATGAAAAGGAAATAAATGTTATTTAAATGACTGTAGTTCAAACAAATATATTAGTATTAAAATAAATTCCTTTCAATAATAGCAGAAAATTTAAGAAAAAAGAAAAAATTATATTAATATAAAAGAGACAATACAGAAACTTAAAATTCGCTTATATAAAATGACATGTAAAATAACATACCTTAGAAGAAATGGAAGATGATGGCTACAATATATTCCGCAGAAGAAGAGTTATTAGACCATATTCTGATATGTAAATGTAAAAATATAAATAAAAGCAATAAATAAATAAAACTAACAATAAAATAAAAGAGGAAGGAACAATATTAGGTAGAAAAATTATATAAATAGCACAATATGACTTAACTTTACCAAAAAGTAAAAACAGAAGCAAATAACCAGATATCTTTTCACTATGTTAGATTCAGGTATACAGAAAACATATAACCAAATTGAAAAAAGGACTATACTACCCTTATTATTAGAAGTAGTACAAATAGTAATTAACCAATGTCAATATGTAAAGAAGTTAAAAATTATCGTAAAGCAATAAAATCAAAATTTTGGGAAACTGAGATACCATTAACAATAAATGAAAATAGTTTTTTAACATTGATAGATAAGTTTCCGAAATTCGCGGTAGCCTATCATCTAACAGATAGGAATCATATAACAATAATAGAAAAATTAGAAGAACAGAATATTTTGCAGAATAATAAAACTTAGAAAAATTATCGCAGAGCTTTGTATATTGAAGAATATTTACAAGAGGAAAATATCAATTTACATTTAACAAAACTTAATAATCATACAGATAATTCAGACACAGAAAAATTGCATAATACTATGGCTGAAAATTAATACAAAAAAGATATATTAGCTAATAGATTATTAAATTAATAAATTAATGTAACAAGCAGGAAGAAATTACAATGATAGGTTTCATTCAACAGTAAAAAGTACTTAAAATGAATTATAAAATTTTAAAATAGTTTTAGAAAAAATAAAAATAAATATATTAAATGCGAAGGAGAGAACTAGAAAAAAAGCTAACGTAAAAACAGATGAATACAAAGAAAATAGATCATATGTATATGTACCTATTAGAAAAGCTTATAAATGCAATATATGCTATAAACATATTTCTAAAATACAATAATAAATTTAGAACTTTTCATATAATTCATTTAAATATAAAAAAATATAAATTTTACTTGCATGCAGTAAATACCTTTGAACACAATTTAAGTATCGTACCATAAAATTACATATAAAAATTTTTTTTAGTATGTACTGATTTTTAAATATTTTTCAATAAAGATAAAACCTTTAAATTTGGTATCAGTGTGCCTCTTCCTATGTCCTTAGAGTCCTGGAAATTTAAGATCAATTGGAGTTGTGGGTCGGAGATCATCCACAACGCTCTGAAGACCTTAAAGCATATCACTGAAATTATTAAAACTAGCTTAAAATTAAGATAGAACATTCCAATCGTGTACAAGGGTTCACTAGTTTTGAAGAACGGCGCAGACTGCATATAGGAGAAATCCGAACATGGGTTCGGATCCTGAAACTTTTTCATCGAATTTAGGCCAAACGAGCATGATTCCGAATCCAAAAAAGTTAGAACCCCAAATTCGGTATCAGGGTGTCCTTTTCTATTCCCTTAGTGTCCTCGAAACTTGGAACCAATTGAAATAGTGGGTCGGGGACCATCCACAAAGTCTCGAAATCTCTACTATTTCCTATGTGTTCTACTTTTAGAAGAACACCTACGTGTTAAGCTACTTTTTTTATTAATTTCAATGATATGCTTTAAGGTCTTCAGAGCGGTGTGGATGGTCCCCGACCCACTACTTCAATTGGTCCTAAATTTCAACGAATCTAAGGGCATAGGAAGAAGCACACTGATACAAAATTTGAAGGTCGCATTGGTTTCGGAATTATGCTTGTTTGGCCTAAATTCGATCAAAAACTTCTAGGATCCGAAACCATGATCCGATCTCGATCTCGAGTTACGTCACAGTCGGTAAGCCTCATCAATATAATAATAAATGAACCTCCAAAAAAGAAAACTTAATTTCATATATAATGTATAAATAATAATGTATCAAAAATAATTGCTTTAAAAATAGGGTTAATTTTAGCAAAAAATCAGATTAATGTAAATATTAATAGTACTTGCGATGAACGAAAGTTCAGAATAAATGGAAATTATATCTTTAATTTTAATAATTGCTCAATAAATATAAATGGAAATGTTTTTAATAGTAATTTAAGAGAATTCAAACAAAGTTTTACGTTATCAAATTATTTAAATATAAAACGTGAGATGAAAATATCAGCTTCAATGACATAATATTAGAACAAGAAAAAAATATTGATGAAATAAAAGAAATAAAATATTATAAAAATTTTCACTACATTTATTTAAGTCTCATAATTTTTATAATTTTAATAGTAATAAGTAATAACCATAACTATATTTTTACTAGTATTCTTTAAAAAATTCAAAATATTTAAATTTGCGACTCGGGAGAGTCTTAATCTTAAGGAGGGAGGAGTTACGTCACAGTCGGTAAACCCCACCAATATAATAATAAATGAACCTCCAAAAGAGAGAACTGAAGTTCATAATTATGAAATTTAAAATATAAACAAATATCTACAAAAGAATAATTTCACATTTTTACTTTTTGTTTTTCTTTCTTCTTTTTCTCCATTTCATACAAAAATGTAATTACTGCATTTTTGTATACTAAGCATAATTACGGTCAGTTGCATTTGAACCACTTTCAACTTTTATTTTAAATAATATAGTAAAAAAAAGATATCAAATACAAAAGTCCACACAATAATGGTCAATTGCACTTGAACTAATTTTAAACATAATTGCGCTTGAAATTATTTTAACGTTATAATATAGCAATATGAAACCGAACATATGTTGAACTTTTTCAGTCCGAACATTAACCAAATAATATATCGATTTTGTAATAAGTAAAATAAGTAATTTTCTTTTTGTAATTCGATACTGAATTTTGTTTCAAAAGATATTTATATGTAATATATTATAATTAGTACCTATTAAAATAAGAAAATTGTTTTTGCAAAATAAAAATAAAGATTTTGTATTTCTAAAATAGGAACATTAAAAAAGTTAGTCTTAAGACCACATTCAAATAATAAAGTTGAATAATAAAATTTTAATTTAAATTTAAAATTTTTTGGTGTTTGGGGTTTATTTTTCAGTCAAATTGTTTTTACTATCTAAAGATAGAAAATTTTGTGATACGAACCGTTAGTTCAAATATTTAAATATTTAATATTAAAAAAAAAAAAAAAAAAAAAAAAAAATAATAATAATAACATATCTTCATTAGTTATTAAAATAACTATATATAACTCTAACAGCTTAATAATCTAACAAATAGAGTTTAACAAATAAAATAATAAAACTAAAAACTACTAATTAAAGTTATATACATAAATTTAAAAAAAAAAAAAAACAGAAAAAAATGAAAATTTAAACAAAAAAAATAAAGAAAAAAAACATCTTTTTTTGTGCTTCAAATATAATATCAATACAAACAATTAATGCCAAAAATTAGACAACGAAAAAACAATAATAGATTAAATTTATATACTATCAGTGAAGAAATAGAAAATAGTAATGAAATAAGCGAAAAAATAATTAATAGTGAAACAAATATGCAGAATCCAAATACATCAACATTTACAATTTCTGCAAATGATATATTGAAGGATGCTCAGAGGATTCATGAATTCCGTGGTGATGGTCAATATGCATTAACATCATTTCTGAGGGAAGTAGATGCAATTCTCCCTCTAATTACAGGCCAACAGGCAAAAACATACATCTACCAGATTTATTATAGTAAATAAAATCCAGCGTCCAGCGTTGGATGTCGAAGAAAATTAAGAACAAATGCAGATTGGAACCAGATAAAAACATCTTTAATCACTAATATTGGAGTCAAGGAAAGTTACCATCAACTATGCCATCAAGCCTTTGCAGTAAAAAATTATCAGATTAGAGAATATAATAAATACCTATTATATAATATAATAAATACCTATTGTATAATATAATATAGAATAATATTTTAGTTTTAGTACTAAGGAAATTAAATGAAACATTTGAATACGATATAAATAAACCAGCAGAATTTTCTGCTGATAATAATGAAAAATTCATTTTAAATATATTTTTAAGTAACATAGATGCAAATTTGGCATCAATTATAATAACTATAAACATTACAAAAATACGAGAAGCTTTTGACTCGCCAGAAAGTTTAGCTATGATCAGAGGTTGGCATAAATTTAGTAATAATTCCAATAAAAATTTTAAAAATATGAATAAAAAAAATAATTTTAATCAAAACTATAACAATTGTTATCAATACCTACCATAAAAATGTAGGACGGACAGGACAACAATTCCGACAGAACACAGTGACACAAAATCAAATATCTAAAAATAATAACCAAAGTACTTACCTAAATAACAATAGAAATAATAACCAAAGTTCTTACTTAAATAACAATAGAAATAATAACCAAAGTACTTACCAAAATAACCATAGAAATTATAACCAAAGTACTTACCATAGTAACCATAGAATATAATAACCAAAGTACTTACCCAAATACTTCTAGAAATAATTTCCAAAATACTGACCGAAACAAACTCTGGACAGTCAAGAACTAGCCGAAATAGTCGGTTTAACAATAATAGAAAATTTGAACGATCAGAGCCCATGGATACTTCCGAACAAGTTGAAGAGGAGGTAAATTTTCTTTCATTGCCTCCCAAATTAACTTACCAATAGTATTACTTACCGTTGACAGAACAAAGCTAAAATGCTTAATAGATACTGGGTCCTCCACATCACAACTTAATGAAATCCAGTTACTACAATATAGAAGAAAATTTTCGAGAAATCCTATTAGTTTTGCCACTTTAAATAATGAATTATCTGTGAAAAAAGAAATTAAAACGGACTTACCTGTAGAATTTAATGAAGAATAAGTGTTTCGATGCAATAATAGGTCAAAATTTACTAAAACCATTAGGTGGCCGTAATCGATATGGAAAAAGAAGTCCTAAAAATTAACAATAATGAAATAAAATTCATAAACAGTTCCATATATCATAAACAGTCCATATAAGTTTGATGAAATCCATCAATTAGAAAAAACAAATCTAAATGATGATCAGTTTAAAATTCTTTTTAAATCATTAAATAAAGAAAAAGATAAAATATTAGAAAAATTATTAAACTTAAACAAAGATTTTTTTTTTAAAGAAGGTGATCATTTAACAAGTACTCCTAATATTCAACACCAAAACGTAGTGACCACCGATAGGCCTATATATTCTTAAATATATAGAAAGCCTCTTGTTCATGAACAGGATATATCTTCTCAAATCTCAGATATGCTGAAGCTAGAGATAATAAAAGATTGAGGTTCTCCTCATAACAGCCCATTATGGATAGCACCTAAAAAACAAGACAATTCAGGAAAGGAAAAATGGCGTCTTGTTGTAGATTACAGAAAATTAAATGAGGTTACCATAGATGATAAATTTCCTATACCCAATATAGAAAATATATAACTTTGGATTTAGCTAAAGGATTCCACCAAATCTTAGTGAAAAAAGAAGACCGTCCGAAGACAGCCTTCTCCACACCTTTTGGACATTATGAGTACGTAATGGATTAAAGAATGCTCCGGCAACTTTCCAACGTCTTATGAATAATGTTCTTAAGGAATATATTAATAAAATATGTGTTTGTTACCTCGGTGATATTCTTATATTTTCTACTTCTTTGGAAGAAAATTTAATTAGTATAAAAAAAATATTTAACAAACTTAGAGAAATTAACTTAAAAATCCAGGTAGATAAATGCAAATTTTTTGCAAAACAAACCGAATATTTGGGTCACATTTTAACACCAGAGGGAGTAAAACCCAACCCAAAAAAAGTGGATGACATTTTAAAATTAAAACTTCCCACTACACAAAAACAGATAAAATCATTTTTGGGAATTACGGGATATTATCGTAAATTTATTAGGGATTATGCCAAATTGGCAAAACCTTTGACTAACTACCTTAAGAAAAATAGTAAAATAAATATAAAAGACTCTAATTATATAAATGCATTTGAGAAATTAAAAAGAGTAATAACAGAAGATCCCATATTAAATTACCCAGACTTCAACAAAAAATTTCAATTAATAACAAAAGCTACTAGTGCTTTCGCTATTGGTGCTACATTACAACAACAATCTCACTCCATATGTTATGCTAGCAGAACTTTAAATGATCATGAGAAAAATTACTCTACAATTGAAAAAGAATTGCTTGCCATTGTTTGGGCAACCAACTACTTTATACCGCATCTATATGGCAACAAGTTTCTACTTTTAACAGACCATTAACTATTAAAATGGTTATATGCCAAATCGCAAGGAAAAGACATTAATCCAAGATTAAATAAATAATTATTAAAATTAGGAGAATATAACATGAATATTGAATATACAAAGAGCAAGGAAGATAAAGTGGCAGATTTTCTTAGCCGAATAGATACAAACAAACACGAGATGAATTTGATAGATACAGAAAATATAATTAGTTCTGATAACGAATCTCAAACAATATCTAGTACAAATTACTCTCTTGAAAACAATGTGGATTCATCTGACCTACAAGCATCACACAGATTGTAATGATGAAATTCTATCTCAATTAAGTAATAGCACCTAATTATTCAATGCAAAATAATATTAACACCTGTGAATTTGAAACCGTTTCCGAAAATGACGAAAACTTGAGCAACGGGACAGTACAATCTCAAGAAGAAGAGTTAAATGATCATTTTTCAATTCTAGATGCAGTTGTAAACAGATTCAAAACCCAAATTATTCTCACCTACAGTAAAAACAAGGACGTAGAAATAATTCTTGGTAATAAAAAGATACTTATAAATTCAGATAATATGGAAAACAATCTTAGTGACATATGTAGAAGTCACATAACAAAAGGTAGAATAGGCATTTTCTCTGAACTGAATCACCATAAATACAATATAGTACAAATAGAGCTAATTGAACTATATGGAAGCTTTCAAAACATAAATTTTGTTAGGTGTAATTTTTTCTAAAAGCAATGACTACAGAAGAGGAACCTTTAAACAGATACATGAATATCACAAGAACGAAACAGGACGTACCGGTATAAATGAAAACTATGAAGGTTTGAAAAAAGCGATATATTTTCCGAAATTAAAAAATTCTATTCAAAAATATATCAATAATTGTGACATATGTAATCGAGTAAAATATAACAGAAAACCAATAAGAAAGAAAGTCCAAATGACAGAAACACCTAAAGACATTAAAGAAATTATACAAATGGACATATACACTAATTCAAAACAAAACTTTTTGACGTTCATAGACCATTTTTTTAAATATGCTACCGCTTTTTACCTAAATGATAGGAATAATCAAACTATAATATAAAAACTAAGAGAATTCAAAGCAAACAGAGGACATTTCAAACAAGTGATGATAAAAAACCAAGGGTTTTTAAAAAAGCACATTTTCAAAACAATATAGTGTTTCATACTAAGTATTTTATCGGAATATAATGTTGAAGCTTCAATATTAACGTTTAATTTCGGAAATATGTACGTTAGTGACTAAGTTACTGCTTACTTATAAAAACCGTAAATTTTTAATTTTTAAGCCCTATTAGCTAATGTATGGGGAAGGTTGCCAAATTTCTCAAGGACCTAACTTCATCTAACAGGTATTCAAGTTACAGGTGCTTAAAAATAGCAAAATTTCAATTTTCGAGCCCTTATAGCTTCTAAAAAGGGGGCTTGACAAAAAAATTTTGTTAACCAACTCCTACTAGCTTTTGAAGACCTAACTTCTCCCAAAATTTCAAGGCTCTATCTTAAACCGTTTAAGAGATATGTGGGACCAAAAATTTTGCAAAAATTGAGTTTTATATAATGCTAAATTTTAGTACCGTATGGCAACCCTATAAATTCGATCGACATATTTTTGTTGAGTCTATAAAAGCAGCTGTCTTATACCGTTTTTCGATTGAAAATAAACCTAACAGAACTCATGTAATATCATTTTAAATATAGGGCTTTTTTGGAAATTGCAGGGGCTGTAGCTTTGGAACCCTTCAAAATTAAGAAAAACCTTTGACACATGTTGAAATATAATTATAGAGCTTTGAATTTTGTATATCTCTAAAAAAAATTTGGACAGGTATTCAAGATACAGGTGTTTAAAAATAGCAAAATTTCAATTTTCAAGCCCTTATAGCTCCTAAATAGGGGGCTTGACAAAAAAATTTTGTTAACCGACTTCTACTAATTTCTGATTATCTAACTTCTCCTAAAATTTCAAGACCCTAGTTTGAACCGTTCAGAAGATATGTGTGGTCAAAAATTTTGCAAAAATTGAGTTTTGTGTAATGTTAAATTTTAGTACCGTATGGCAACCCCAAACATTTGTCTGTCAAAAATTTATAAAACTTATGAAACCAGCTATCGTTTGCCGTTTTCAGATTGAAAATATATCTAACAGAACTCTTGTTATAACCATTTAAATATAGGGCTTTTTCCAACTTTGGGGGGCTGCCCCGTGTCAGGTGGGGCTACAGAAAAAAATTCTTCTACGAAATTATTTTTTTTGCAAAAACTACCCATGGTTAAAATTTCTTTACTCTATTTCAAACGGTGTAAAAGTTAGAAAGTAAAATACGGACGGACGGACGGACGGACAGACGGACGGACAGAGTGAAGCTATATAGGCACATTTTTACAAAATTTTTTGAAAATGTGCTAAAAACTAATCACCGATAATGAATTTAAGGGTATTAAAAATTTTCTTAAAAACGAACAAATTGAACTTCACTTAGTAAAATCTAACAATCACACTGGAAATTCTGACATTGAACGTTTTCACAGTACTATTAGCGAAAAAATTAGAGTTCTAGGTATTGTTAATAAAGAACTAAATATTATCGAAAAAATATATAAAGCAATTGAGTGATATAACAACAGTTACCACTCAGTGACAAAAGAAAAACCTATTAATGTTCAAGAAGTAATAAAAACAAAATGTATGATTCTTGGCTGACAGAAAAATCTAGATATATAAACAAACTTAATTTAAAAAGAGAAAATTATACCGAAAACAGAACTGAAGGTTACATAAAAAACTGTAAGAGTGTTAGACATAAGGCACAACCCAAATTCATAAAATCTAAGCTTGAAAATATACATACATCAAATATTAAAAGAAATTACCTCTTAATGCTAGCAACAATACCGATGCTAACCCAGGCCCATCTCACATTTGAAAAAATCGGGTCAGACTCGGGATACACAGAAATCAAACTGGAGGATGTAGAATTAGTTAAAAATTATAATTCAATCCTACATATAATTAACCCCAAAGAAATTTCGGAAATACTAAACAAATTAGAAGGTAATATAAATTTAGCAGATGTACAAAATAAACAAATTTTAACTCACCAATTAAATGTCGCGAGAAATAAGATTAAAACTCTAATCCCACTCAGACACAAACGGGGTCTAGTAAATTTCAAAAATGGCTATATGGCTAACAATGGACAATTCTGACCGACAAAGATATAAAAGATTTAGTAAAATAAAAAAAAACTGTATTTTCAAAGGAAACTGTTTAAAAATGTTCAATAATGTATCAAAAACAAGTAAAGAAACAGTCAGTCGGTGCAACCGACTTAGAAATACCCTACACCTATTTGGTTCAAATTTAATGACATATCCATAAGTCATTTTAACGCCATAAAAGCTGTTATTAATTTGATTGTAAGACATAGCTAACCAAATTAACTTTATAATACTAAAAACATTTTCTAATCACACTATCTCTTACAAAATATTACATATTCTTACTAATTTATTTATTTAAAAATATTAAAAAACAAAAAAACTTGTTATAAATGAAAATATATTTATTCCAATTCAATTACAAAATGAAAAAATTCAAGTTATTAAATTTTGTGATAAGAAGCTAATCAAAGCATAATATATTTAACAACCCAAATTTTTCAAAATTGCAATTATTTTAAATGGCTAGTTAATATACCTAATAGAAAAGCTTATACGCAAAATATGCAATAAATGTATTTCTAAAATACAATTACAAATTTACACCTTTTCATATAATTCATTTAAATATAAAAATAAATTTTACATAAATGCAGCAAGTTCCATTGAACATAGCTGAACTACTACAATTAAGTCTAAATTTCGGGGACACATAGGAAATAGGAAATATATTCTTTGGCTTCGAAATTATACTCGTTCGGTCTCAAATCGATCAAAAGCTTCTAGAATCCGAACTCATTGACCAAACTCGACCAGAACCAATTTCAATGGTACTTTCATTAGTAGTAACCTAGAGTTTAAATTTCATCAAAATAGCGGCATTATTTTTTGAGTTATGGTGTTTATACCCGTATGACTATATAGTCCAAGGGTATAATAAATTTGCCATTACGTTTGTGACGCAGAGAAGGAGGGGGGGTAGATATAGACTCAAGTGTATGGATCGGATCAGAATCGAAAAATAAATCGATTTAGCTATGTATGTCCGTCCGTCCGTCCGTCCGTCATCACGATAACTCAAAAAGTAAAGGAGCTAGGATTATGAAATTTTCACAAATTCGTTTTTATGCAAAAAACGGAATCGAGTTTTAAATTCAGCCATTTTGGTCCACGGGTTCGAGTACCTGCCATACAACTTCTAATTTTATATGAGCATTACTCTATACCTATGGAAGCTGCGTGTCTGAAATTTTGCCGAAAGTAGTTTAGTATAATGGCCAAAGTTACTGCAAAATTTGGTTGCTCTACTGCAGAGGGTTCGAGTAGCTGCCATACAACTCCTTCTTTTATATGAGCTTTACACTACACCTGATGAAGCTGGGTGTCTGAAATTTTTCAAAAAATAGTTTAGTGTAATGGCCAAAGTTACTGCAAAATTTAGTTGGTCTACTGCTGAGGGTTCGAGTAGCTGCCATACAACTCCTTCTTTTATATGAGGATTACACTACACCAAATGAAGCTGGGTGTCTGAAATTTTGCGGAAATTAGTTTAGTATAATGGCCAAAGTTACTGCAAAATTTGGTTGCTCTACTGCAAAGGGTTCGAGTAGCTGCCATACAACTCCTTCTTTTATATGAGCATTACTCTACACCTAATAAAGCTGAATGTTTGAAATTTTGCCAAAAGTAATTAACCGGATGATATAATGTATATGTTACAGTCATACGGGTATCCCAGAGTTGACACAGTCTACTCTACTACACTCTTCCTCGTTTTAAGATATATGTTTGTTAACCGTTGAACTTTTCAAGGGTTCCAGAACCCGAAATTATGGTACGATTTCGCCCATATGCAGTCCCCGTCATACTTTCAATACTAGTTAACCCTTGTACACAATTGGAACGTTCTATCTTAATTTTAATTTACTAGTTTTATTAATTTCGATGATAAACTTTTACACATTGGGGGGTCTAAAAGGGAAACCGATTAAAAGGTCCAGAATCCGAACCCATGGGCCGATGTCGCCCATATGCAATCCCCGCCGTACTTTCAGTCTTAGTAACCTACAGTTAAAATTTCATCAAGATAGCTCCTACGGACGGACGGACGGACGGACGGACATGGCTATATCGACTCAGGCGGTCACGCTGATCACAAATATATATACTTTTCCATATCTAGCTCGCTTCCTTTAGGTGGTTACAAACACCATACCAAAGTTAATATACCCCTTTACCTATTCTATAGGTGTAGGGTATAATAATTGCTTTAAAAATAGGGTTAATTTTAGCAAAAAATCAGATTAATGTAAATATTAATAGTACTTGCGATGAACGAAAGTTCAGAATAAATGGAAATTATATCTTTAATTTTAATAATTGCTCAATAAATATAAATGGAAATGTTTTTAATAGTAATTTAAGAGAATTCAAACAAAGTTTTACATTATCAAATTATTTAAATATAAAACGTGAGATGAAAATATCAGCTTCAATGACATAATATTAGAACAAGAAAAAAATATTGATGAAATAAAAGAAATAAAATATTATAAAAATTTTCACTACATTTATTTAAGTCTCATAATTTTTATACCCTACACCTATAGAATAGGTAAAAGAGTATATTAACTTTGGTATGGTGTTTGTAACCACCTAAAGGAAGCGAGCTAGATATGGAAAAGTATATATATTTGTGATCAGCGTGACCGCCTTAGTCGATATAGCCACGTCCGTCCGTCCGTCTGTCCGTCCGTCCGTCCGTAGGCACGATAACTCAAAAAATAATGGAGCTATCTTGATGAAATTTTAACTGTAGGTTACTAGGACTGAAAGTACGGCGGGGATTGCATATGGGCGAAATCGGCCCATGGGTTCGGATTCTGGACCTTTTAATCGATCGAAGGGCTAACGAACATATATAAAAAATCACGATAACTCAACAAATAATGACGCTATCTTCATAAAATTTCTGCTGTATTTTACTAGTAATGAAACTACTTCGAGGACTGCGTAAGTTCGGGATTGGATCATGCGTTCGGAACCTAGAACTTTTTGATCGAATTTAGGCCAAACAAGCATAATTCCGAAACTAATAAAGATAGAACCTCCAAATTTGGTATCAGGGTGTCCCTTCCTATTTCCTAAGTGTCTTTGAAATTTGGGCCCCATTGGAGTTGGGGGTCGGGGACCAGCCACACATTTCCGAAAACCTTAAAGCATATCTTTAAAATTAATAAAGATAGCAACTTGAAAAAATGTAGAAGCTTCATATTTTGTGTTCTTTACAATCTCTTGCATGTCCCCCTAATTTGGGATCAATTGGAGTGGTGGTTCAGTACCCCTTTAAACCTCCAAAGTTTTAAAAGCTTATACTCGAAATTACTAAAAATAGTAACTTAAAATTAAGATAGAACGTTCAAATTTTAGTACTTAAAGTAAAGCGCGGACTGTATAAAACCGAAATCAGCCCAAAGGTTCGGATTCTGAACCTTTTAATCGGTTTCAGGGCTAGCGAACATATGTAAAAAATCACGATAACTCAACAACTAATGACGCTATCTTCATGAAATTTGTGTTGTAGGTTATTGGTAATGAAACTACGGCGGCAATTGCGCACGGTGAGGTTTGGACAATGGGTTCGGAACTTAGAACTTTTTGATCGAATTTAGGCCAAACTAGCATAATTCCGTAACCAATGAAGATAGAACCTCCAAATTTGGTATCAGAGTGTCGATTTCGATTTACTTAGTCTCCTTGAAATTTGAGCCCAATTGGAGTAGTGGGTGGGGACCAGCCACTCAGTTCCGAGGACCTTAAAGCATATTTTTGCAATTAATAAAGATAATAACTTGAAACAAAAGTAGAAGCTTCAAATTTAACACATGGATGTTCTTTACTATTTCCTGCGTGTCCCTTTAATTTTGGATCAATTGGAGTGGTGGTTCAGAACTTCTCTTAGACCCACCAATGTGTAAAAGCTTATCATCGAAATTAATAAAACTAGTATCTTAAAATTAAGATAACACGTTCCAATTGTGTACAAGAGTTAACTAGTATTGTAAGTATGACGGGGACTGCGTATGGGCGACTTCGTACCATGGTTCCGGGTTCTGAAACCCTTGCAAAGTTCAAGGGTTAACAAACATATATCTTAAAACACCATAACTCAAAAAATAATGCAGCTATTTTGATGAAATTTAAACTCTAGGTTACTAGTAATGAAAGTACCATGGGAATTGGTCCTTGTCGAGCTCAATTTCGAAGCCAAAGAATATATTTCCTATTTCCTATGTGTCCCCGAAATTTTGACTTAATTGTAGTGGTTCAGCTATGTTCAAAGGTACTTGCTGCATTTATGTAAAATTTATTTTTATATTTAAATGAATTATATGAAAAGGTCTAAATTTGTATATGTATTTTAGAAATACATTTATTGCATATTTTGCGTTTATAAGCTTTTCTATTAGGTATATAAACAAGCCATTTAAAATAATTGCAATTTTGAAAAATTTTAATTATTAAATATATTAGCTTTTTATCACAAAATGTAATAATTTAAATTTTTTCATTTAGTAATTGAATTGGAATAAATATATTTTCATTTGTTTCAAGTTTTTTTGTTTTAATATTTTTAAATAGATAAATTAGTAAGAATTTGTAATATTTTTTAATAGATAGAAAAAAAAAAAAAAAAAAAAAAAAAAAATATTATATTTTTTTTTTTTTTTTTTTTTTTTAATAGATAGTGTAATTAGAAACTCATAAGAAGCTGATGACATCCAAGCTAATAACAAGAAGAGCAAAGTTGCAAATATACAAAACCATCATACGCCCAGTAGCAACTTATGGAAGTGAAACATGGACCATGAATAGAAATGAAGAAGAAATGTTAAGAATATTTGAAAGAAAGATATTTAGAACTATTTATGGTCCAATACGAAATGAAAACGGCGAATACCGTAGAAGGCACAATTCAGAGTTATATGCGCTAGCAGAGAACGAGGACATTGTAAAACATATAAAGTCCAGTAGATTAAGTTGGGCGGGGCATGTCATCAGAATGGCGGAAAATAGAGCACAGTACAAAATTTACAATGCTAGACCATTGCTTAACAGAGCAAGAGGTAGGCCTAGAAGCAGATGGGAAAATAACATTGAAGACGATACCAGAAAACTAGGGGAAATAAACTGGAAAACCACCGCGAGAAACAGAGATGAATGGAGGAAGATAGTGAAGAAGGCTAAAACTCACCAGGAGTTGTAACGCTAAAAGATGATGATGTGTAATTAGAAAATGTTTTTAGTATTGTAAAATTAATTTTGTTAGCTATGTCTTACGATCAAATTAATAACAGCTCTTATGGTGTTAAAACGACTTATGGATATGTCCTTAAATTTGAACCAAATAGGTGTAGGGTATTTCTAAGTCGGCTGCACCGACTGACTGTTTCTTTACTTGTTATAATTTTAATAGTAATAAGTAATAACCATAACTATATTTTTACTAGTATTCTTTAAAAAATTCAAAATATTTAAATTTGCGACTCGGGAGAGTCTTAATCTTAAGGAGGGAGGAGTTACGTCACAGTCGGTAAACCCCACCAATATAATAATATATGAACCTCCAAAAGAGAGAACTGAAGTTCATATTTATGAATTTTAAAATATAAACAAATATCTACAAAAGAATAATTTCACATTTTTACTTTTTGTTTTTCTTTTTATGCTTCTTTTTTTCCATTTAATACAAAAATGTAATTAGCTACATTTTTGTATAATAAGCATAATTACGGTCAATTGCATTTGAACCACTTTCAACTTTTATTTTAAATAATATAATAACAAAAGATATCAAAAACAAAATTCAGAACAATAATGGTCAATTACACCTGAACTAATTTTAAACATAATTGCACTTGAAATTATTTTAACGTTATAATATATACCGAACATATGTTGAAATTATTTAGTACCAAATAATATATCGATTTTAACAGTGCTATTACTTTAGTAGATACAAAAAAGGTTTTAGTATTAAATAAACTTACAAAATAATTACAAAATTTCCTAAGAGATGGCTCTGTTTATCAGTATAAACATTATTTTCGACAATTTTTAGTACAAAAAAAAAAAATTATTTTATCAAGGTTTATTTAAATTTTGGATATCCAAAACACAAGAAAGTTAAACCAAAAAATTAATAAATCATAGTATGCCATGTTCTGATTAAATAGAAATTTTCAGATCAAAGTTTGTTAAAGCCGTTGACGAAATATTTGAATTTGAAAGTTTGTTGCATATGTGCAACATTGTGTAAATTTCAAATAAAAAAAAAAATTTTTAATATTTAAGTTTGTTGCATATGTGCAACATTGTGTAAATTTCAAATAAAATAAAATATTTTTATATTTGCAAAATTGTGTAATTATTATTGAAATAAAGAAGGTAAAGTTTGTTTGATAACTAATATCATCATAAATAGTGTTCATGGTTGAATTCCTTTTTATAGTTGAAATATGGATTATATAGAAATAATTCAAAACGGAAAGAAAAAACGATATTCCGATAAAGAACTTGAGAAATTATTGGATATTCCCTTGGATAGTGAGGATGAAAATGAAAGATATGATGAAAATTAATTAGATTTTAGTTCCGATGATGATAATTTGGATCCTGATTACATACCTGATATTGGAGATAATGTTGAAGAAATTCAAAATAATACTGACGAAATTCAAGATAATGTAGATGAAATTGAAGACAATGTTGACGAAGCCAACAAAAATGATACTGTGCAAATTTCAGGTATGAAAATTTTTCTATAAACTAGCTACCTACATAACTATGCGGTAAAGGTATGTATGTAGGTACATTATATTGTTTATAGATACCTAAATTCTGTACTTTCATAATTTACTATTTTGTGTAGATGTTCCAACAACAGAAAAAATTAGTAAACATTCATTTGCCAGAACCATATGGAAACAAGATTATTTGCAGTTGTCCGGAGAAGAGATAAAGTTTACCGGAAATTGTGATATGCCTCAAGAGATTAAAAAACTAGTAACTCCATACCAATTTTTTAAATACTTTTTTTCTGAAAATATTTTGGATATAATAATAGCAGAATCTAATTTTTATGCCAGACAAAAAAATCCAAATTCTACATTTAACTTAATTAGAGACGATTTACATAAATTTATTGGTATATGTATCATAACCTCTGTTACAAAAAATAGTAATTTGAGAGATTACTGGAATGACGCAATAGGTAATACGATAATTAGAGAGACTATGTCACTTAATTATTTCGAAAAAATTCGTGCCAATTTACATTTTCAAGATAATACAAAAATAAAAGTTGTAGGAGAACCAGGATTTGACAAACTTTTTAAAATAAGACCTATAATGAATGAAATTCAAAAAAATTTTAAATCTATTCCACCCGAAGAGTGCTTATCAATAGATGAGCAAGTATGTGCAACTAAAGCTAAACATAGTTTAAGGGTATATAATCCAAACAAACCTCATAAGTGGGGTATTAAATTTTATAATCTTTGCGGCGTTTCAGGCTTCTGCTATAATTTTGAAATGTATACGGGTAGAGAGAATAATCCAGAATTTAGATTAATGGACGAACCTGATTTAGGAGCAAGTTCAAATGTTGTAGTAAGATTAATGAGACATGTTCCGATTAATATAAACTACAAATTGTACTTCGATAACTATTATACATCTTTACAGCTTATGGTGTACTTAAAAAATCGTGACATTTTCTCTTTGGGGACAGTAAGAAGAAACCGAATACCCAATTGCAAATTTCCTTCGGATAAAAATTTTGGAAAAAAGGATCGTGGAACATCAATGGAATTTTTATGTGAAGTTGATAATGTCAAAGTTACTTCTGTAATTTGGAAAGATACGAAAAATGTTATACTTTTTTCGACAATATCAGGCATCAATCCCGTATCAACAATAAAGAGATTCGATGGGAAGATTAAGAAGTTTATCGAAGTACCTTGTCCTAACATAATACGTATGTACAACAAGCACATGGGGGGAGTAGACTTGTTAGATAGTCATATTGGTAGACACAAGATTCCAATGAAATCCAAGAAATGGTATTTCAGAGTTTTTTACCACTTACTGGACTTGTGCATCATAAATGGTTGGATAACGTTCAATAATCTAGTTGAAGAACCGAACCAAAAGCTTATGCAAAAAAAATTTCGCATTGAAGTAGCTAAAGCCCTTTGCATGCTTGGACAACAAAAAGAAACTAGAGGCAGACCTTCTGATATTCAATCAAAGATAGATGCAAAAAAACGAAAATATCCGAAGTCGATTGTACCTCCTAAGGATGTTAGGACAGATCATATCGATCATTTCCCTCAATGGAATGAGAAACGTACGCGATGCAAAATTCCAGGATGTAATGGCTACACATTCGTATCCTGTTCTAAGTGCAATACTTTCCTTTGTTTTAATAAGGACAAAAATTGTTTTGTTTTATATCATAAATAAAAAAATTCATATTATTATTAAAATAACATATATATAAAACAGTGTACATTTTTTATTACCTCTTACATTTTGTTGCATATCTGCAACATACTAAAAAATGCTCCCCAAAACCCACAGGGAACCAAAATGACAACTTTAAAATTATTTTTGGTTTGCATTCGTAAAAATAAATCTAAAAAAAATTATTTCGTGTGAAAAAAAAAAATCATGCAAGGGTTAACATATCCTGATTTCAACAAAGATTTTGAGCTCACTACAGACGCTTCTGAGTATGCGATTGGTGCGGTATTAGCCCAAGGTAGGAAACCAATCACTTTCTTATCCAGAACACTTCAAAAGGCGGAAGAGTCATATGCTACAAACGAAAAAGAGATGTTAGCAATAGTATGGGCTTTAACATCCTTAAGAAATTACCTATATGGATCGTCAAGAAAAGTGGTAATTTTCACAGACCACCAACCACTGACATACGAAGGCAATTTTAGAAGAGCATAATTACGAATTGCAATACAAACCTGGTTTAACAAATGTAGTCCTAGATGCACTATCAAGATTAATTGAAAGAACAGAAATAAACTTATTAACAACACCAATAAGACCAACTCAAAATTTTATTAACTTTATAGAAGTACCATTAAATGCGTTTAAAAATCAAATAATTTTAAAAATAGGAAATAAAATAAATTATGAAAATTCTAATCCTTTTACAAGTTATGTTCGGCACATAGTAACAAAACCAAGTTTTACAGAAAATGAGTTAAAAAATATTTTAAAGAAATACCTTGATACAAATAAACAAAATGGTATAATGGGGGATGAATCAATTATAGAAAAGATACAACAAATTCAGAGAGAATATTTTGAAAAGTACAAAATAAAATTTACGAAAATAATAGTACAAGATATTACCAAAATAGAACAACAGAATGAAATCATATTAGAAACCCATAAACGCGCACATAGAAATGCGAAAGAAAATAAGAAGCAAATACTACAAACAAACTACTTCCCGCAAATGAATAAAAAATAAATAGTCTTGTAAAAATTTTTGCAATATGTCAAGAGAATAAATATGACAGACGCCCTCCTAATCTTGACATACAAACAACACCAATACCAAGTTATTCAGGAAATACAGTACACGTGGACATTTTTTCAACTGAATCTAAATTGGCATTAACTGCCATAGATAATCTAACAAAATTCGCACAATTCAGAATGATTCAAAGTAGATCAACAGAACATATACGGTTACCGTTAAGAGACATCTTATACTTCTATGGAATTGCAGAATGAGTAGTAGTAGATAATGAAAAATCTCTTAATTCCGCTTCTATTAGATCTTTGATGGAAGATGAATTGAAAATAAAAGTTTTCACAACACCCCCTTATAAGAGCGAAGTAAATGGTCAAGTGGAAAGATTTCATTCCACTTTAGCAGAAATCATGAGATGTCCAAAAGCAGAAAGAATATAACGTAACTTTGTAGAATTAATGCAAAGAGCAGTTAATGAATATAACCATACGATACATTCGGTAACAGGGAAGAAACCAACAGAGTTATTTTTTGGTAGAACTCCCAATATTACACCTGAAGAATTCGAAAAAACAAGACTATCAAATATTGAAAAAATAAAAGAAAAACAAAGAAAGGACATAGAATATCATAACAAAGAACGAAAACCGATAAAAAAATACAAAGTAGGTGAAATTATATTTGTTAAGCATAACAAAAGATTAGGATCAAAACTAACACATCATTATAAAAAAGAAATAGTTCAAAGAGATAGGAATTCACATATTACCAAAACAGGCAGAATAGTACATAAATCAAATATTAAATCTTTTATTGAAATTGGTGTTCGGAGATGTTTGAATATTCGACTATACTGGATCCCACACTGTAATCATCAAGGTGGGAAAGGCAAAAATACAAAAAGGTAAATTCAGAGTAATACACATCAGTGATTTAAGTAATCTGCAGGTATTAATAAATGAGATAACCCCTATACTAGATGAGCTAAAGTCACACGCTCTTTACCCATATTTCACTTATGAAAAACAGCAATTGTACAACAGTTACTAGATGAATTCAAAATACACCGAAAATCCAGATCCATAAATGAAATAGGTTCTATATGGAAATGGATAGCTGGAAATCCAGATCATGATGATTACGTCATGATACAAGAAAAATTAAATAATTTACTAACTGACAACAATAAACAAGTAATAATTAACAAAACTTATAATGATAGAATTAACAATATAACTAGAATTACTAACCAAATATTAGAAAATATAAAAACTAATAAAATCATTGATAACCATTCAATTTTTCAAATACAATACAAACTTAAGTTGATAAAAGAAGAAATTACTAATTTAAAATATGCAGTACATTGGGCAAAATTAAATGTAATAAACCCATTGATACTATCAAAAATAGAAATAGAAACGATAACTAAAATACTTGATAATGAAAATTTTTCTTACGCTAATGCCGAGGAAGCTTTAGATTTTGCTAATGTAAAAATTATTTCTAACGCTACTTGCTTGTTCTATTTGATTGAAATTCCATTAACATTAAAAGATACATATGATAAATTAATTATTAAACCAGTAAAAAGACAAAATTCTATTATAACAATTGAGCATGATTACATACTATCAAACAATGTAAAATTATATGGAATAAAAGAAAATAATTGTAAAAAAATTAACTATGTAACAATTTGTAATGAAAATGAATTGGTGGATATAACTAACTCTGACTGCATACCAAACCTCATAAAAGGTAAAAATTCAACATGTAATGCAACAAATAGTCATCATATTCCAACAATAGAACAACTGACAGACGATGTGATTTTCTTCAACCAATTTGAAGGGCCAATCATAATTGACAAGGAAGGAAGATATATTAAAGGAACATATCTCATAAAAATAAAAAATTCAATAATAACCATATGTGGAAAAAATTATCAATACTACTCAAACGAAGTATCAAATACCATAATTTTACCAGCCATATTGCAATCACAATTTATGAAAAACAAAATACAAAAAAAACTATCACCAGAGTTACTACAAGAAATCCATATCAACAATACTAAAGAGATCGAAACACTAAAAGAAAAAACAAAAAGCGACCAACTTTTAAGCATCATTAGTATAGCACCAACAGCCGTAGTCATTCTAATACTAATAACCATAATAATCATAAACACAAAACAAAAAAATAAAAAAATATTTAACAGTAAACTTGACAAGGCATCTGAGATTAAAAGTTATAGCTACTACACCACTGTATACTATTACATAAATGTTACGTTGATACACTACTGTAAAACATAACATAAATGTTAAATTTATTTTCCTTAAATTCTTTTAAGAATTTTATGTGAAAATAATTATTTCTAATTCACTCGAATATCATATAAAAACTATAAAACTACAAAAACTTAAAACTATAAAAATCATAATTAAATTATTACACGTTTCGCGAATATCATATTCTACTACAATTTCCGTTCTCACGAAATAACAAACATTCCAACAAAATATCGCAGACGCAAAGTCAGCGATATTATATTATAAAACACCTAATTACCTGTTGTAAAAATGTCAGTTATTCAGAAACAAAATAGATACCAGTACGTTTGGGGTTCCGCGAAGTTTTTTTTAGTAAACTTCAAAATAAATATAACATATAAAGTATTTATTGTGTTTTTTTTTTTTATATAATAAATATATAAACTTTAATTGGCGACGAGGATGGGATCCTCTAATATATTTTTAAGAAAAAATATAATGATTATAAAATCTTAATCGAGGAATTTTTCCCAATAAACATAAAAAAATATAATAATTCAAAATTAAAACTTAGTACAAATAAATTTCAATAAATTAAAATTAAAACCTAGTGCAAAATTTTGTTTATAAATTAAAATTAAAACTTAGTACAAAAAAAATAAATTAAAATCAAAACTTAGTAAAAATTAAAACTTAGTGCAAAAATTTTTTAATAAATTAAAATTAAAACTTAGTACAAAAAAAAATAAATTAAAATCAAAACTTAGTAAAAATTAAAACTTAGTGCAAAAATTTTTTAATAATAAATTAAAATTAAAACTTAGTACAAATAAATTTCAATAAATTAAAATTAAAACCTAGTGCAAAATTTTGTTTATAAGTTAAAATTAAAACTTAGTACAAAAAATAAATTAAAATCAAAACTTAGTAAAAATTAAAACTTAGTGCAAAAAAATTTTTAATAAATTAAAATTAAAACTTAGTACAAAAAAATAAATTAATATTAAAACTTAGTACAAAATCTTTTAATAATAAACTACAAAAACAAACAAAAAAAAATTATTAAAATTAAAACTTAGTATACAAATTTTTTTTTACTAATAAAAAATAAATTAAAATTAAAACTTAGTACAAAATTTTTTTTATATAAACAATAACAATTCTTAAATAAAGAAAAAACATTAATAAAGACATTATAATAAAATTTGGTGTGTATTCCTGAGAATTTTTTTTATTGCTGTTGTAACTGTGCGTTCATATAAATTATTATTGCTGTGTTCCTGCATAGTCAAATTATATAGTCCGGTATTGCTGCCTTGCTGTTTTGCTGTTGCTCATCTTAATTCCAGTTCAAGGTACCGTCAATTTTTAATTTAATTTTAGTTATTTATAATAAAACTATTGTTTCAAACTTTGCTTGTGTAAATATAAAAACAAATATATAATTGTATTGTTAAATAAAAATCCTAAATTTTTATAAATTTTAAAGTCATAAAAAGTTTTCATTCATACTATAAGTCAAATGTTTTTAATAATTACTGTAACTTAAATAGTTTTGTTTTACAAAATATATACAGTTTATTTTTTTAAAAAAAAAAATTTTAAAATCTTTGTTATAAAAGTTCCTTTTCTATGTAAACATATTAAAAGGAATAATTTCATAAATTTTTCAATTACGAAACTATATAAAATATTTAATTTTTTTATAAACTTGCCTTTTCTATTACGAAAAGCAAATTCTTATAATTTGTACTACATGTATAGTTTAATCGTAATTTTGACTTATAAATTGTTTAAAAATTAAAATAATCCTTGTTTTTAATAAAAAAAAAGAAGAATCATAAATTAAAACAATTTTTTTATTTTTTTTGATCTTGCAAAAAAAAAAAAATATAATTGAAGTAATTGAAAACAAATAAAATAAAAATATAATAATAATTTAATAACTTTATATATAAAATTTTGCATTGACTTCTCAAAAATTTTTATATGTGTATATTATATATTATTATATACTTATATAATTATAAATTAAATTTTTCAAACATTCATCATAAAATACATAATATTTTCAAATATTAAATAAACTGTTTTTATTATTATCAAAACAAAATTATTACTAAAACGTACCTAACTCTAACTTACTCTTCCAAACAAATTATCTTTATTGTTAATAATGGCTAATGAACCAAATAGACTAACGATAGACCCTCTAAAATACTTGAGTAACCTACCCGAATTCAATGGTAGCTCAAGTTACCTCCAAAATTTCTGCGACCTAGTTGATAGAGTCATTCCCGTCATCAGGACATTCGACGATGTTTCTCAAGTATTAATGACGGACGTAATTAAAAGTAAAATAGTTGGTAAAGCAAGGGATACGTTAGAAATTAATTGTCAAGCCAGGACTTGGGCCGCGACAATAGGCATAATAACGACAATAGGCATAATAACAACAGATATAATAATACCAACAATAACAGACCCCAAAACCAAAGGGATCACAATCAATATAATAACAATATCAATCGACAACCTCGAAACTATTATAATAGACCTTCCGCTGACCAACAACAAAACAATTATAATCATAACAACAATCATAATAACCGACCAAACCAACAAAACAATTATAACCATAATAACAATTATAATAACCGTTCAAACCAACAAAACTACGAACCTATGGATACTTACGAACAAGATATCCAAAATTTTCAATACTCTGCCTCGATAAAATCTTACCACATATAATAGTTAAAACTAAACTTACTCCACTAAAATTTATTATCGATACTGGAGCCACGCACTCCATAATCAACCCTGGATTGTGTGATCCGAAATGGAAAAAACAAATCAACAATATATCTCTCAAAACGCTCCAACATACCGTCAATGTTTCTGAAATGGTAGAAATACCTTTATTCGAAGAATTAGGAGATCCTTCGAATAAAATACAAATGTTCGTTTGTAATTTTCACAATGAATACGACGGCCTTTTAGGAAATAATATCTTAAAAAAATTAAATGTTAAGATTGATTATAGTAATAATTACTTAGAAATTAAGGACAAAAAAATTCCAATATATTTTAAAAATTCTAATAATACTAAAACTTACCTTCTTGATACCCAAGGAGAATATTTCCTTGATATACCAGTCAAACAGAAATCCGGCTTAGCATATATATCAAATAAAACTTCGGACGATAACAAAATTATAATCAAAGAAGGTGTTTACGAAGTTAAAAATAGTAAAATTAATGCAAATGTTAAAATCCTAGACAATAACCCTAAAAGTATCACATTTAATATGTTAAAAACTGAACCCGTCACCGATGAAAATTTCTATTTTTCAAATGACGTTAAAACTGTACCATTACTAGAGCAAATTCGTACAAACCACTTAAACCCCGAAGAAATCCAAAATTTACATAAAATTATTAAAAGATTTTCTGGTATATTTTATAATGAAAAATCGGATCTTCCCTTCACAAACGCAATAAAACATGAAATTCGTACGAGCGATCATGTACCTATTGCCGCCAAGACATACCGATACCCATATATACATAAAGAGGAAGTGAAACAACAAATTTCAGAGATGTTGGAAAAAGGAATTATAAGACCAAGTCAATCTCCATATTCTGCACCAGTTTGGGTAGTACCCAAAAAACTGGATGCAAGCGGTCGACGTAAATGGAGACTCGTAATTGACTATAGAAAGTTAAACGAGGTTACAATTGACGATAAGTACCCCATTCCCAACATCGATGAAATTTTGGAAAAACTTGGAAGATGCCAATATTTTACAACATTGGATCTTGCCAAGGGTTTCCATCAAATTGAAATTGATAGGAAAGATATTTATAAGACAGCATTCATCGTGGAAGGCGGTCACTACCAATTTCTTCGTATGCCGTTTGGGTTGAAGACAGCCCCAGCCACCTTTCAGCGACTTATGAATAATGTCCTAGGTGACTACATTAACAAAATTTGTTTAGTCTACCTAGATGATATAATTATCTTCTCCACCTCTTTACAAGAACATCTAGAATCCCTCACAAAGATTTTCCAAAGACTGAAAGATACGAATCTTAAAGTCCAATTGGATAAATCAGAGTTTTTAAAAAGGGAGACCGAATTTCTCGGTCATGTAGTGTCAAATGAAGGTATAAAACCAAACCCTCAAAAAATATCGTGTGTCCAACATTTCCCAATTCCTAAAAATCCTAAGGAGATCAAACAATTCCTTGGCCTCACAGGATACTATAGAAAATTTATAAAGGATTATTCAATGATCGCAAAACCTATGACTAAATATCTTAAGAAAGATATGAAAGTAAATATTGAAGACCCTGAATACATAAAAAGCTTTGAAACGCTAAAACTAATGCTCACAAACGATCCTATTCTTCATTACCCCGACTTTTCCAAGTTATTTACTTTACAAACCGACGCAAGTAAATATGCTCTGGGTGCTATTCTTTCACAAAATGGTCATCCTATTTCTTACGCTAGTCGTACGCTCAACGACCATGAGCAAAACTACAGCACTATCCAAAAAGAGCTTCTAGCAATTGTGTGGGCAACGCAATATTACCGTCCATACCTTTTCGGTAGGAAATTCTTGATCGAAACAGACCATCGTCCATTAACCTGGCTCTTCTCAATAAAGGAACCAAATTCAAAGCTTGTCCGTTGGAGATTGAAATTAGCAGAATATGATTACCAAATAAAGTATAAAAGAGGAATTCAAAATGGAAACGCAGACGCGCTTTCAAGACTTATAATTAACTTTAATGAAGCCGAAAATTCCTTTATCACTGAATCTAATTGTCCTATAAATATTTATAGAAAACAAATCATCATCAAAAAAACCAACTCTGGTTCATTAAAAATCAAAAATCTAAAAATTTTCAAATCCGATAGAAAAATTATCTATACAAAATCACTCGAATACGACACTATAATAACGATAGTAAAAAATCATTTTGATATGAATAAAACCAACGCAGTTTTAATTGAAGATGTAACCTTTGCTAACAACTTTACTAATACCGTAAAAAACCATTTTAACAATACAATAATAAATTCAAAATTGTCAAATGCGGAAAACTACTTAAAGACATTACAGACTAAAGCGAACTGACACAACTTGTTGAAAATGAACACCTCAGAAATAATCATAGAGGTATTAATGAAAATTTTATGCAACTTAGAGAAAAAATTTACCATCCCAAATTAAAAGAAAGAATAACAATATTTGTCAACAATTGCGAAATATGCAATATTGAGAAATATGACAGGAAACCCGCCAAACAAAAGTATAAAATTACTGAAACTCCTAGTAACCCTAGAGAAATAATACACGCAGACGTCTTCTATACCCTAAATAAAAATATGTTTTTAACAACAATCGACAAGTTTACAAAATATGCACAGGCAATAAAAATTGAGAATCGAAGCTGGACAGAATTTAAAAGAGCCCTGACCCAATATCTCAGCAATATTGGGAATATTCAAAATTTAGTTGTCGATAACGAATTAGGTCTAAAAGCTCTCCCATTGCAAAAATTCTTAGAGGATGAAAACATTAGCATACACTTCACCTCTAACAATAACCATACATCTAACGCGGACGTCGAACGCCTTCACAATACAATAAACGAACACTTACGCCTTTTAAGACATGACGATAAAGTAGACGAAGACTCCGTAGAAGAAAAAATACACAAAATAATAAAATTCTATAATAACTCTATACATAGTACGACTGGAAAAAAACCAATAGACTTCTTTCACGGTTCTATAACGCCAGACCAATACCCAGAAATAAAACAAAGAATACTTAAAATTAAAGAAAATACCATTGAAAAATTGAATCAAAATAGGGAAGACGTTAATATAGAAACAGGACCGCAATTTATAAAAGAAATAACGGGAGGGAAAAACCACCGCAAATTTAGGAAAATAATAGCTGAACCCTTAGACGAAAACCATATTATAACTCCAGACGGATATAAATTTTATAAATCTCACGTAAAGAGACGAGAAAAGCACCAAAACAATAATAAACCTACAATTAAAGCAAAAGTTAAAAGAAAAAATAATAATAATAGAAATTTACGTATACTTCCAAAAACGAACCATGACAATAGGGACAGTACTTCAAATCGGGACATTACTGACAACAACCCTGGCCCAAACAATAGAAATACAGAACCTTAATCAAAATAATGGCTACATCACCATAAAAACAGGCGAACTTAAAATTATTAAAAACTTTGAAAAAATTCTGCATATAATAAATACTACTCAACTAGATATAGCAAAAGATCAAATATACGACAATATTAAAATAATAGAACGAAATTCAAAACCAAATGCACTTGTAATAAATACCGTGGTTGAAAACTTCAATTTACTAGATTCTCAAATTAAAAGACTGAGACCAAATATAAGACACAAACGTGGACTTCTTAATGTAGTTGGTACAGGTCTAAAATTCCTTACAGGCACAATGGACAGTGAAGACGAAATCCTTATAAAAAACGCAATAGATAAATTATCTCAAAATAACCATGAACTAATAACCGAAACAAACAAACAAGTTATTATAAACAAACAAATATCCGATCAAATTCATAATATAACCAAACATATAAATAACCAGCAAAAATTAATTTCCGAAATTCTTTCAAATTATACAAATGGAATCAAAATAAATTACTTAGAAAGAGAAGTAGAAATTTTTGAACAACGTACCAAATAAACCACGATATAAACCTTCTACGAAATCACATTGATAACATCGAACAAATCATTTTGACAAGTAAACTCAATATTCTCTCGAAAAATATCTTAACAGAAGACGAATTAAAACTTATACATGACATAGAAACTTACCAAGATATCAAAGTAACAGTAGCATATTATAGTGACCAAATCATAATTATCGTTTTTATCCCAAATTACTCTAATACAAAATATTCTAAAATTTTAATTGAACCTATGCCAAACATTGAAAACTTTACTTAACTTTACTTTTATGTATTACTTAAAGAAAACAATATTTTAATAGATGACAAGACCACCATATACAGTAATAATGTAAAGGAAAAACAAAAAAGCAACCTAATTGAATTAAATGATGAATGTTTGAACCACATACTAAATTAGGAAGGTAAACCTAAGAAGGTAAATAAGAAGGTAAATGTAAAATGCAAAATTTAAAAGAAGAAATAACTAAAGAAATACTACCAGGTCTTGTAATAATAAAAAATTTTAATAACATTAACAACTTTTCACAAAATTGTAATAAAAATTTAAGGTTATTTAGAAATAGTTTAGTAAAATTTGAAAACTGTAAAATTATTATACAAAACAAAGTATTTACAAATGAATTTCAAAAAATTTACGATAAAATGTATTTCCATATTTCATGGCAAAAATATTGAAAAAGAAACATATAACTTAACTAATTTTGAAGAATTGTATTTAAAAGAAATAGAAAATAACAGAAAAGAAATTAAAGAAATAAAAATTACAAATCCTACTTATAATTTATTATTAAGTATATTTATACCAATCAATATTTTTGTACTAATAATTATTGTAATCTTTATTTTTTGTAAAATCAAAAATAAAAATAAATTTAAGATTGTAATACCTAAACAAAAATCTTCGTCGGAGCCTCAGACAAACGGTGGGGGAGTTATAGCTACTACACCACTGTATACTATTACATAAATGTTACGTTGATACACTACTGTAAAACATAACATAACATAAATGTTAAATTTATTTTCCTTAAATTCTTTTAAGAATTTTATGTGAAAATAATTATTTCTAATTCACTCGAATATCATATTTCGAGTTAATTAAAATGTTAAATAAAATTCTTAAAACTATAAAAATCATAATTAAATTATTACACGTTTCGCGAATATCATATTCTACTACAATTTCCGTTCTCACGAAATAACCAACATTCCAACAAAATATCGCAGACGCAAAGTCAGCGATATTATATTATAAAACACCTAATTACCTGTTGTAAAAATGTCAGTTATTCAGAAACAAAATAGATACCAGTACGTTTGGGGTTCCGCGAAGTTTTTTTTAGTAAACTTTAAAATAAATATAACATATAAAGTATTTATTGTGTTTTTTTTTTTTATATAATAAATATATAAACTTTAATTATTAAACTTGAAAGCATCCAAACATCATTATCCACAGAAACAATACTATCAACATCAACACCTGAGGTTAAACAAACAAAAATACCACAACCTCCAAACTACATCCCACAACCAATATTGATGATTGTGTAGCCAACTACACAATCATCAATATCAAACACATCAACAATAAAATCACATGCAAGGAAACCATCACTAGCACCAAAAGCGAGAACACTCAACATACCAAATTTTAACATGTAATCAAATGAGGACATTTGAATTCAAAAGGGGGAAGAGTTAATATCCATACAATTATTCAGTTTATTTAAAAATTTTTTATAATAATTCCATAAATAATATTAACTAGCAAATACTAAAATTTAAATAACAAATAAGTATTTTTCTAAATTCTTTATTATCTGAACTTGAATTATTATATCAAAATATTTTGCCTAATTAGCACTTAAGTATTTGAATGAAAATACTACAAAAACTAATATCAAAAACAAATTTGTAAATTATAAGAAAAAATCTATAAAATAAAATTTGTAAAATTGTAATTTAAAACCAAAAATAAAAAAATAATAAAACAACAAAAATAAAATAAAAAATTTCATATTGTGAAGAAAAGGTTATTTTAAAACAGATGTTTCAAGTGTTCTAAAAAGAAATTAGGTTTTATTATGTTATGTAAGAATTTTTTACGTTGTTTTGAATGATAAACGAAATTTATGTTATTGGTTTAAAAGAAAGAAATTCCACTCCACAAAGGATTTCGCTTATTGTTAAAAACAATATCTTTTTGGAACATCTAGGAAATAATATTATGTTAATGAAGAATCTAGATTATCAGTTGTAGGAAATGTAATGATAATCAACATAACCATGTAATACTAATCGAAATTCTTAAGAAATACTAATTTAAATTATAAGCAAACTGAACTTTTAAAAGAAAAAATAATAATATAAATATGGAAAAAAATGAAAAAAACAGACAGAAAAAACAAATTTTTACGTTGTTATTTTATAGAAAGTATAAATTAAATTAACTTACAAATACCCAAATAGAAGAGGTAACAGAAATTGAATACTTAGGAGAATACTTATAATAACTAAAGATGGTGGTGCAAACAGTGTCATAGAACATGAAATAGCAAAGGTAGAATAGCTTTCGGAAGGCTGTTGGCAGTATGGAAATTAATACACATAGCCATCCACACAGTTCCGAAGACCTTAAAGCATATCATTGAAATTAATAAAAAAAGTAGCTTAAAATTAAGATAGAACTTCCAATTAGGTACAAGGGTTAACTTGGATTAAAAGGACGACGGGGACTGCATATGGGCGAAAATCGACCTTGGGTTCGGGTTCCTGAACTTTTGATCGGTTCAAGGACTAACGAACATATATTTAAAAAACGCGATAACTCAAAAATTAATGGAGCTATGATGAAATTTTAACTGTAACTAGTACTGAAAGTTCGGCGGGAATATTGGCGAGATCGGAATATTAATTCAGGTTCTGGACCTTTTGACTGGACTAAGGGCTAAAGAACATATAAAACGAGGAAGAGTGTAGTAGAGTAGACTGTGCCAACTCTGGGATACCCGCATGACCGTAACATAAACAATTTCAAACATTCAGCTTTATTAGGTGTAGAGTAATGCTCATATAAAAGAAAGAGTTGTATGGCAGCTACTCGAACCCTTTGCAGTCGACCAACCAAATTTTGCAGTAACTTTGGCCATTGCACTAAACTATTTTTGGCAAAATTTCAGACACCCGCCTTCATTTGGTGTAGTGTAATCCTCATATAAAAGAAGGAGTTGTATGGCAGCTACTCGAACCCTCAGCAGTACCAAATTTTGCAGAACTTTGGCCATTAAACTAAACTATTTTTTGCAAAATTTCAGACACCCAGCTTCATCAGGTGAAGTGTAAAGCTCATATAAAAAAAGGAGTTGTATGGCAGCTACTCGAATCCTCTGCAGTAGACCAACCAAATTTTGCAGAAACTTTGGCCATTATACTTAACTATTTTTGACAAAATTTCAGACAAGCAGCTTCCATAGGTATAGAGTAATACTCATATAAAATTAGAAGTTGTCTGGATTTAAAAAGCGATTCGGGTTATTGCATAAAAACGAATTTGTGAAAATTTCATAATCCTAGCTGCTTTATTTTTTGAGATTATCGTGATGATGGACGGACATACATAGCAAAATAGATTTATTTTTCGATTCTGATCCGATCCATACACTTGAGTCTATATCTACCCCCCTTCCTTTTCTGCGCCACAAACGTAATGGCAAATTTATTATACCCTTTGACTATATAGTCATAAGGGCGTAAAAACTAAGGATAACTCAATAACTAATGGCACTACCTTAATGAAATTTGTGCTGTAGGTTACTAGTAATGAAACTACGGCGGGCATTGAGTACGATCGAGATCGGACCATTGGTTTAGATCCTAAAACTTTTTAATCGAATTTAGGCCAACCGACCATAGATCCGAAACCAAAGAAGATTGACCTTTCAAATTTGGTGTCAAAGTGTCTCTTCCTATTCCTTTAGTATCCTCAAAATTTGGAGCCAATTGGAGTAGTGGGTGGGGGACCGTCATTATTATTACGAAGACCTTAAAGCATATCCTCGAAAGTAATAAAGATAATGATTTCAAACAAATGTAGAAGCATCAAATTTGGAACAAGGGTGTTCTTTACTATTTCCTACGTGTTCCCCCAATTTATGATCAATTGAAGTGGTGGTTCAGTTACCTCTCTTAGACCTCACAAGGTTTAAACGCTTATCATTGAAATTAATAACAAGTAAAGAAACAGTCAGTCGGGGCAACCGACTTAGAAATACCCTACACCTATTTGGTTCAAATTTAAGGACATATCCATAAGTCATTTTAACACCATAAAAGCTGTTATTAATTTGATCGTAAGACATAGCTAACCAAATTAACTTTATAATACTAAAAACATTTTCTAATTACACTATCTATTAAAAAATATTACAAAATCTTACTAATTTATCTATTTAAAAATATTAAAAAACAAACAAACTTGAAATAAATGAAAATATATTTATTCCAATTCGAAAAATTTATTCCAATTACAAAATGAAAAAATTCTAATTGTTAAATTTTGTGATAAAAAGATAATCACAGCATAATATATTTAATAATCCAAATTTTTAAAAATTGCAATTATTTTAAATGGTTAGTTTATATACCTAATAGAAAAGC
This sequence comes from Dolichopus griseipennis, assembly GCA_963082915.1. Lineage (NCBI taxonomy): Eukaryota > Metazoa > Arthropoda > Insecta > Diptera > Dolichopodidae > Dolichopus > Dolichopus griseipennis. The sequence goes on along the minus strand of OY720444.1, from coordinate 40,616,052 downwards.
TTATAAACGCAAAATATGCAATAAATGTACTTCTAAAATACAATTACAAATTTTTAACTTTTCATATAATTCATTTAAATATTCAAATAAATTTTACATAAATGCAGCAAGTACCTTTGAACATAGCTGAACCACTACAATTTAGTCTAGATTTCGGAGACACATAGGACATAGGAAATATATTCTTTGGCTTTGAAATTAAACTCGACCAGAACCAATTCGCATGGTACTTTCATTACTAGTAACCTAGAGTTTAAATTTCATCAAAATACCGGCATTATTTTTTGAGTTATGGTGTTTTTAAGATATATGTTTTTTAGTCCTTGAACTTGTCAAGGGTTCCAGAACCCGAAACCATGGTACGATTTCGCCGATATGCAGTCCCGTAATACTTTCAATACTAGTTAACCCTTGTATACAATTGGAACGTTCTATCTTAATTTTAAGTTACTAGTTTTATTAATTTCGATGTTAAGCTTTTACACATTTGGGGGTCTAAGAGAGGTCCTGAACCATCACTCCAAATGATCCCAAATTAGCAGTCATGGGGGCACGGAAGAAATAGTAAAGAACACCCTGGGCCAAATTTGAAGCTTCTACATTTGTTTCAAGTTACTATTTTTATTAATTTCGAAAATATGCTTTAAGGTCCTCGGATCTGAGTGGCTGGTCCCCGACCCACTAGTGCAATGGGGCTCAAATTTCAAAGACACTTACGCAATAGGAAGGGACACCCTGATACCAAATTTGGAGGTTATATCTTCATTGGTTTCGGAATTACGCTAGTTTGGCCTAAATTCGATCAAAAAGTTCTCAGTTCCGAACCCATTGTCCAATCCTCACCGTACGTAATCACCGCCGTAGTTTCATCACCAATAACCTACAGCACAAATTTCATGAAGATAGACTCATTAGTTGTTAAGTTATCGTGATTTTTATTATATGTTCGTTATCCCTGACACCGACTAAAAGGTCCAGAATCCGAACCCATGGGTGATTTCGCCCTTATACAGCCCGCGCTTTACTTATAGTACTAGTTAAGTTGTACACAATTTGAACGGTCTATCTTAATTTTAAGTAAATATTTATAGTAATTTCGATTATAAGCTTTTAAAACTTGGGAGGTCTGAGAGGGGTACTGAACCACCTCTCCAATTGATCCCAAATTAAGGGAACACGCAAGAGATAGTAAAGAACACCCTTGTGGCAAATTGGAAGCTTCTACATTTTTTCAAGTTGTTATCTTTATTAATTTTAAAGATATGCTTTAAGGTCTTCGGAAATGTGTAGCTGGTCCCCGACCCACTACTCCAATGAGGCCCAAATTCCCAAGACACTTCGGAAATGGGAAGGGACACCCTGATACCAAATTTGGAGGTTCCATCTTCATTGGTTTCGTAATTATGCTCGTTTGGCCTAAATTCGATCAAAAAGTTCTAGGTTCCGAACCCATGGTCCAATCCCGACCTTACGCAATCCCCGAAGTAGTTTCATTACTAGTAACCTACAGCACAAATTTGATGAAGATAGCGTCATTAGTTGTTGAGTTATCGTGATTTTTTATATATGTTTGTTAGCCCTTCGATCGATTAAAAGGTCCAAAATCCGAACCCATGGGCCGATTTCGCCCATATGCAATCCCCGCCGTACTTTCAGTCTTAGTAATCTACAGTTAAAATTTCATCAAGATAGCTCCATTATTTTTTGAGTTATCGTGCCTACGGACGGACGGACGGACGGACATGGCTATATCGACTAAGGCGGTCACGCTGATCACAAATATATATAACTTTCCATATCTAGCTCGCTTCCTTTAGGTGGTTACAAACACCATACCAAAGTTAATATACCCCTTTACCTATTCTATAGGTGTAGGGTATAAAAATAGTAACTTAAAATTAAGATAGAAAGTTCCAGTTGTGAACACAGGTTAATTTGTATTGAAAGTATGGCGGGGACTGCATAAAAGCGAAATCGGACAATGGTTTTGGGTTCTGGAACCTTTAAAAAGTTCAAGGACCAACGAACAGAACATCATGGTTGTGTTCAAAGGTATTTCCGGTATGTATGTTAAATTTATTTTTACATTTAAATGAATTATATGAAAAGTTCTAAAATTGGCATTGTATTTTAAATATACATATATTGCATATTTTGCATTTAAAAAGTTTTTTAATAGGTACAACTTATTTTTTCAATTTTGAAAAATTTGAATTATTAAATTTTGTGATAAAAAGCTAACCAAATTTTTTTAATTTTGTAACTGAATTTAAAAAAAAAATGTATTCAAAATTTTTTTTAAATTTTTTTTTTTTAATATTTTTGAATAGATAAATTAGTAAGAATTTTTAATATTTTTGAATAGATAAAATAATTAGAAAATGTTTTTGGTATTATAACGTTAATTTGGTTAGCTAGGTCTTATGATCAAACAGTAAAAGCTTTTATGGTTTTAAAATGACTTATGGAATTCTCATTAAATTTGAACCAAATAGGTGTAGGGTATTTCTAAGTCGGTTATACCGACTGATTGTTTCTTTAATTGTTTTAATATATTTATTAATCCTATTACCGTTTTTATGTCCTCCTTCTATGAAATAGGGAATAGATTATGATTGATTATGTTTGGTATGATAACCAGCTAAAGGAACCGAGCTAAAAATGGAAAAGCGTATACATTTGTGATCAGCGTGACCTCTTGAATCGATATAGCTATGTCCGTCCAGCCGTCTGTAGGCACCATAACTCAAAGCTAATGGAGGTATCTTGATAAAATTTTAACTGTAGGTTACTAGAACTGAAAGTACACCGGGTATCGCGTGCGGTCAAGATTGGACCTTGGGTTCAGATTCTATAACTTTTTGATCAAATATAGGCCAAACGAGCATAATTCCGAAAGCAATGAACACAGAACCTCAAAATTTGGTATCGAAGTTCACCCTTCAAACTCTAATTTTTCCTATTTGTGTTCTTCTTTAACACTTTTGTAATTTAAAAGGCTACGACTTTTTCAATAAAACATATTATGTATTATATTTTATAAATTTAAAACAAAATATTTTTTTATTAAACGATAATTTTTTTTTTAAATGTTTATTATACCATATATATTTTATTGAATTATTACCATAAGTAATATATAATTAAGAAATTGTGTATGATCCTTAAGTTGTATTCAGAGGTGCTTGCTGTAATGTATGTAAAAATTATTTTCATATTTAAATGAATTATATGAAAAGTTCTAAATTTGTGATTGTATTTTAGAAATAAATTTATTGCATATTCATTTTTAAGCTTTTCTAATATGTGCATATACTAAGAATTTAAATTAATTTCAATTTTGAATAAAATTACAATAAAACCATCAAGTTACATAAACCTTAATATATATATTATCACAAATTAATATTTATTTCTAATAACTTTGAGTTATGATTGTAATACTTATTATAACAGAAGTGTTAAAAATTCCTTATCATTAATTAATTTCTCTTCGGTATTTTTTATACCCTACACCTATAAAATAGGTAAAGGGGTATATTAACTTTGGTATGGTGTTTGTAACAACCTAAAGGAAGCGAGCTAGATATGGAAAAGTATATATATTTGTGATCAGCGTGACCGCCTGGGTCGATGTAGCCATGTCCGTCCGTAGGCACGATAACTCAAAAAATAATGGAGCTATCTTGATAAAATTTTAACTGTAGATTACTAGGACTGAAAGTACGGCGGGGATTGCATATCTGCGAAATCGGCCCATGGGTTCGGATTCTGGACCTTTTAATCGATCGAAGGGCTAACGAACTTTTATAAAAAATCACGATAACTCAACAACTAATAACGTTATCTTCATCAAATTTGTGCTGTAGGTTACTAGTAATGAAACTACTTCGGTGATTAAGTAAGGTCCGGGATTGGACCATGCGTTCGGAACCTTGAACTTTTTGATCGAATTTAGGCCAAACGAGCATAATTCCGAAACCAATGAAGATAGAACCTCCAAATTTGGTAACAGGGTGTTCCTTCCTATTTCCTAAGTATCTTGGGAATTTGGGTCCTATTGGAGTACTGGGTCGGGGACCAGCCACACATTTCCGAAGACCTTAAAGCATATCTTTAAAATTAATGGGCGAAATCGTACCATAGTTTCGGGTTCTTAAACCCTTGACAAGTTCAAGGACTAACAAACATATATCTTAAAAACACCATAACTCAAAAAATAATGCCGGTATTTTGATGAAATTTAAACTCTAGGTTAATAGTAATGAAAGTACCATGGGAATTGGTTGTGGTCGATTTTAATTTCAAAGCCAAAGAATATATTTCCTATGTCCTATGTGTCTCCGAAATCTAGACTTAATTGTAGTGGTTCAGCTATGTTCAAAGGTATTTGCTGCATTTATGTAAAATTTATTTTAATATTTAAATGAATTATATGTAAAGGTCTAAATTTGTAATTGTATTTTAGAAATACATTTATTGCATATTTTGCGTTTATAAGCTTTTCTATTAGGTATATAAACTAACCATTTAAAATAATTGCAGTTTTTAATAATCTGGATTATTAAATATATTATGCTTTGATTATCTTTTTATCACAAAATTTAAAATTAGAATTTTTTCATTTTGTAATTGAATTGGAATAAATATATTTTCATTTATTTCAAGTTTGTTTGTTTTTTAATATTTTTAAATAGATAAATTAGTAAGAATTTGTAATATTTTTTAATAGATAGTGGAATTAGAATATGTTTTTAGTATTATAAAGTTAATTTGGTAGCTATGTCTTACGATCAAATTAATAACAGCTTTTATGGTGTTAAAATGACTTATGGATATGTCCTTAAATTTGAACCAAATAGGGTTAGGGTATTTCTAAGTCGGTTGCACCGACTTACTGTTTCTTTACTTGTTTTTTTTTTCAATTATATTCACTACTAAATTACTTATAGAGTTTTTTTTGTTTTATTAAAAATTTGTACAAATAATTATTGTATATACAAAGCAATATGTTCAAAACTTTTATTATTATATACTAAACCTTTGAAATAAGAAAGAGTATATTAACTTTGTGTACGGTGTTTGTAACCACCTAAAGAAGACGGGCGAGATATGGGAAAGTACGATAATTCAAAAACTAATAGGACTTAAAGTACGGCGGGGATTGCATATGGGCGAAATCGGCCGGCCCATCGGATTCTGTACATTTAAATCGTTCTAAGGGCTATAAAACAAGTAAAGAAACAGTCAGTCGGTGTAACCGACTTATAAATACCCTACACCTATTTGAGTCAAACTAAATGAGAAGTCCATAGTCGTAAGATTAGTTAACCAAATTAACTTTCTAATATTAAAAACTGTTTCCAATTATTTTATATATTCAAAAATGTTAAAATTCTTACTAATTTATCTATTTAAAATGTTAAAATAAAAAAAAACTTGAAATAAATATTGAATAATTTATTAGAATTCAGTTACAAAATTAGAAAAATTTTGTTGTCTTTTTATCACAAAATTAAGTAATTAAAATTTTTCAAAATTGAAAAAATAAATAAATACTATAAGCACCTATTAGAAAACCTTATCAATGCAAAAAAAAAATATGCAATAAATGTATTTCTAAAATACAATGACAATTTTAGAACTTTTCTATAACTCATTTAAATTTTACAACATGAAGGAAATATCTTTGAACACAACTTAAGTATCGTACACAATTTCTCAATTATATATTATGGTAATAATTCAGTAATATATTAGACATAATAAAAATTACAAAAAAAAAAATTTTATCGTTTAATAAAAAAAATTTTTTGTTTTTAATTTATAAAATATAATATATAATATGTTTTATAGTAAAATTCTTAGCATTTTAAAAATATAAAAGTGTTAAAAAAGAACGGAAATAGGAAATAGTGTACCAAATTTAAAGTTTCTATCTTAACCGAAGATTAGCTTTTTAATTTTTGGATTACCTAGGAGGCACCGGAACTACCACTAAAATTAAGTATAAATTTCGGGGACACAAAAGAAATAGGAAAAAACACCGCTGTACCAAATTTAAATCTATATTTATTAAAAATTACTATGTTTATTAATTTCGAATATATGGTTTAAAGTCTTGTTAATAATGGGGGTGGTACGCAAATCACTATTCCAATTCATCCAAAATTTTACGGACATAAAGAAAATAAGAAAAACACTTCTGACCCAAATTTTATGGTTCTATCTTCTTTGTTTTCGAAATTATGTTCGTTTGATCTCCATTTGATCAAAAGCTTCTAGAATCTGAAGCCACAGTCCGATTTCGATCATAAGCAATCATCGCGGTACTTTCATTACTAGTAACCTACAGTTTAAATTTCATTAAAATAGCGTCATTAGTTTTTGTGTTATGGTGTCGTTTTTAAAACCATAAATGCTTTTATTAGTTTGGTCGTATGACATAGCTAACCAAATTAAATTTATAATACTAAAAACATTTTCTAATTACTTTATCTATTCAAAAATATTAACAGTACTTAATAATATCTTCAAAACTAAGGAAGTATTTAAAAACTAAATCTATTAAAAATATTAAAAAACAAAAACACTCAAAATAAATTTTAAATACAAATTGTTAGTTTATGTACCTAGTGGAAAAGCTTAAAAACGCAAAATATGCAATAAAATAATTTCTAAAATACAATGCCAAATTTAGAACTTTTAATTATATGAAAATAATATACTCTAAGGTAATATACTACTACTATATAATATACTCTAAATTAATATACTACATAAGAATAGGCACACTGATACCAAATTTGGAGGTTTTTTCTTCGAAATTAATAATGATAATAACTTGAACTAATGTGGAAGCTTAAAATTTTGCCAAAGTATTTCCTTCCTGTTTTCTAAATTTGCGATTAATTGGAGTGGAGGTTTAGGTACCTCTCATAGACCTCCTAAGGTTTAAGAACTTATAATCGAAATTAATAAAACTAGTTACTTAAATTTAAAGTAGAACGTTCGAATTCTGCACAAGGGTTAACTAGTATTGAAAGTATGGCGGGGTATTGAAAGTTCGGGTTCTGGAACATCTTATCAGTTCAAGGTCCAACGAACATATATTCAATAAACAAGATGACTCAAAAACTAATGACGCTATTTTGTTGAAATTTAAACTCCAGTTTACTAGTATTGAAAGGATCCCGGGGACTGCTTATGGTGGAGATCGGACAATGCGTTCGGATTCGAGAAGCAATTGGTCGAGTTGAGGCCAAACGAGAATAATTTCGAAACCAAAATAGATAGAACCTTGAAATTTGGGTCAGAAGTGTTTTTTCTTATTTGCTTTGTGTCCGTAAAATTAATTCCTTAATTATTTTTAAAAACCATCAAATTAAATAAACTTTTATATATATATTATCACAAATTAATATTTCTTTGGAATAACTTTGAGTTTAGTGAAAATTAGAGACAGAGATAACAACAGCATTATGATCCTAATACTTTTTTAAAACCGAAATGATCAAAATTCCTTATCAGAAATATAAAAGATGAGAATTGACCAATGCAAATCACAATATTTTAATCTGAAATTAATCTTTTCCATACCTGTAATCTGAATTACGTTATATTTCTAGGTAAACTAAATGGTAATCTATCAATTAAATCTAACCAGAATTTTGCAAATTAAAAGAATTAAAATATTAAAAATTGATTTATATATAACATTAAAAAATAAGTTAATTAAGAGAATAAATTTAAAAATTAATTAAAATTGAAATAATTGATCAAGGGTACTAAATCATTTAACAGTAAATACACTACAGGAAAAAATCCTGAAAATAAGTAATTGCTGTATGTATACGTAACATTTTATTGGATAAAAAGTTTTAAATATGTAATTTTATGAATTCATTTATTTCAAGTTTTTTTTTTATTTTTTTTTTTATTTTTTAATATTTTTAAAAAGATAAATAGTAAGAATTTTTAATATTTTTGAATTGATGAAATAATAAGAAAATGTTTTTAGTATTATAGAGTTAATTTGGTTAGCTATGTCTTACGATCAAACAAACCAAAGCTTTTATGTTTTTAAAATGGCTTATGGACATTAAATTTGAACCAAGTAGGTGTACGGTATTTCCTAGTCGGTTGCACCGACTGACTGTTTCTTTACTTGTTTCTTATTTTACTTTCTCACTTTATATATTTCACTTTGCTTTACATCATTAATTTTTTTAATAATTTAATTTACCTATTTTTCTTAATTAAAAATTTTTTAATAACAATTATTGTATCTTAACACGTTTCACATAAATTCTGACAAATCAAGCACAAATTTCAAATATTATTTAAATATATAGTAATTTTTATATACAATCTTGCTTTTATTGATTAGCTAACAATGTTTATCCAATTTATTCAAATTGGTTTTCTTTATTAGAAATAAATATATTATAAATTTTTGATGATACAGAGAACGTAGAAAACCATTATAGAATGGAACATTAGCTTCATTATGATTCAAATTCAATGAGCTTAAAACATCAAAATAACTTTAATATATTGTACTTAAATATGCAAAATTTAAGAAAAATATTGTTTGATGTAGAAACTTTAATTGAAAGTTTTAAATTTGACGAAGATATAATTGTTTCAACTGAGATATGGCTGCTTTTTTCTTAAATATTTTCTTTAATCTACCAGAGTAAGCCTCGTATTTTATGATCGAGAAAAACCTTACAATGGAATTACTATCTACATAAAAAACCACTTTCCTAGTAATATTAATATTAGTAAGAAATTTGAAAATACCCAAACATTGGGAATTAAGATAATGAGGGAAAATTTTAATATTATTGGCATATAAGATTACACGAGACGAACCTTATGAATTTTATTAATCGAGTTGATGAGCTAACTTCAAACCTTAAAAAAGCTATAATACTACGTAATTTTAATCTAGATTTATTAAATGTGAGCAACTTTGAAATAATATCGTATAAAAATATGTTTTTAATTAAAGGCTTTCTGTTTTGTAATTAGATATCTGAAACATTTGCAACTAGATGTGGAACACAATTAAAAACAAAAATTTTGATCATTTTGTAACTGATATGGTAGAGAAGGAATATCATATACATGTTCTAAACTGTTCTTTGTCTAATCATCAAATGCTTTTTATCAGTATTGATTGGAAGTGCAAAAAAGTAATATCGTAAAATATAAAAAGGTTTAAAACTACACTAACGTTGATACTGATGATTTCTGGTTAAGCATTGAATCTTACAATGAAGCTAATTAAATCATTGTCTTATGAAATCATAATCTTACTTCTTTAATATATATTAGTACGTTCAGTATATCGAAATAAAAAATATTAAAAAAAAACACATGGATGATTGAAGAGACTCTAAAAGTAATGATTTAACAAAATACAGGAAAAAATATGTGGGAAATAAACGCATTAATAACTTATATATTAACTATAGAGATAGGATTAAAAAATTAGTCACTGAGGAAAAAAAATACTGCTCGGACAGAATATCTTTACACCCTAGTGATATTAAAAGACTGTAGAATTTAAAAAAAGGGATAATTTTTAACACTGATTCCATCGAAAATGAAAAGCAAATCTCTTGTAAATGTAACAAAAGTAATTAAAGTACCTAATACTACCCTTGATCATATTTATATGAACCCATTAAGACGTACTATCTTCTCAAACTTTCAATTGACTGAAACAAATTAATAAATTATTTAGTAACGGTATTATTTCGAATCCTTTTCATGTGGAAGATCTCAGGTTCAAACCCCGGTAAGACCCTATCTAAAAAAAAAATCGTAAAATTGTATAATTTATCGTATTAGTTTATATCGTAATATAAAATAAGATTTAATAAAAATATATAAATAATTCTTGTCTAAGATTATAGGTGACGCACAAAGTTAACATTTGGGCATTCATATTTCATAACCTTATACAATAGGTACAGCCGAGTAATCAACGGCTTAGTGAATATTATGATTAAAGGAACTGAAGCCAAGTTTAAAATAAACTTGATGAATGCCCTATACTTAAAGGAGTGGAAAAGGATTAAAAAAAAAATGATTTCGCATAAACTTAAATCGGCCATTATAATTCTAATATATAAAAGCGGAAGTAATACAGATTGCTCAAACTACAGGCTCATTTCTATTTTATCAGCTATTTCTAAGATTTTTGATAGATTGAATTATTTTATTTCTAATAAAATCTAATACTTCAGTGGCATGTCTTAATCTAACCGACTTTATATCGAAAAGTATTAAAAACAAAAAATATACAAGTTGCGTATTTCTTGATCTAAAAGAAGCATTTGATTGTGTTTTCCACCAATAATTATTGCTAAAACTTTAATTTTACTAGGATACAACTAAAATCATATTTACAAAATAGAATGCAAAGAGTTCGTATTAATAACACATATAGTTTGAAAAGGTTATTTATAAAGGTGTACTGCAAGGCTCGATTTTAGGACCGGTTTTTTTCAGATATATATTAACGATCTAAGTTTAACAGGAGATCTACGATTATATGCAGATGATGCGGTTTTAAAATAGCTAAAGCTAGTGAAGAAAGTACAAAACTTTCAATTTAAAATGATCTTGAAATAATTCCAGAATGGTTGAATAATATAAGGTTAGTTTAAATGTAAAGAAAATAAAAATAATTATTTTCCAAAATAAATCAAAACAAAAAACGTTTTGAAAATGACAATATTGAAATTGTCGAAACTTTAATTGCTTATAATTAAATTTAAACTACAAATTAAACTGGTGCAATCACATTGATAATGCAATAAAAAGTATAGGAACATACATATTCATCCTACATAGATTAAAAAATTTTCTTTGTAAGGAAGCTTTATATACGATATATGCATCTTACATAAAATCACACATAGTAGATGTACCCCAATTTGGGGTAGAGCTGTGAATGTCTATCTAAACAAGCTAGATAGGTACATAAAAAAGTATAAATATTATTAATCGATACCCCATTCGACATTCGACAAGCTTATTATACTGTAAAGAATATATTAGTTTAGTAATATAAGTAAATATGAACTATATGTTTTATCGTTTAAGATTATTAATAATGATATTAAGCATAATTTCATACTAACCAGAATGATTGATATTCACAACCGTAACACTCGTAACAAAGCTAATTACTACTTTACATTATTCCGTACTAATAACCAAACAAATAATGTCGTATATAATTATCTAAAAGCTTATAATGAGTTTCCAGATAATTTTAAACGGATTGAAAATCTACCTAAGTTTAAATCAATGATTGAAACCTTTGTGTTAATCTAAATTTTGAATTAAACAAACCATACAGCCCAGGCTACGGTCAAAGTAGTAACTTAATCCTAATGTTTTTTATGTCAAATATTAACTGATTTATAAATACTGTTAAAGAAACTGAAGTATCTGTTATTGGAACTGGTAAACCTAACGGTTTATGTACAATATTTCCCTCGTAAATGTCAATAGTATTTTAAAACTTGATTTAAAAAAATAGTGTTGCATCTAGATTTACTTATATGGAGCAAAATACATGTATGTATAATAAATAGTCTATTAAATTTTGATTTATATAAATGTATATCTTGTGCGATAGGTAGTGATTTTAAGTTAGTTTTATTTTATTGGAAAATAAATTTGTCATATGTCGTGTCACTTATTTGGTGTGGATAATTTTATTTTAAACATTATCTCTTTTACTGCTTTTGTTCATTTTTATGTGAAAAATATCTTATATTGTTTTCCTATATATTTTTCTTTACAATTTTTTTGTTTAATAGCATAGTATGATTGGTTTTTTTGTTATGTTCATCATATTATAATCTTTCAATAATTTATTTAAGTTTGTGTGAATATAAAAAGTCGCGTTAAGGAAGAGAAGGCAAGAGAAGGTCTATTTGTTGCGTGTTGAGAACACGCAACAAACAGACAAACAGAAAGCTTTTTTTGTAAAGAATTGAAAATTACAGGATTTGATGAAATCTCATACGTTATGATCAAGAAAGCAGATACAATATTTTAGACCAGGCTGACGCTGTTTTTTAACAGCGTATACAAGAATTCCATCATACCGCAAGCATGGAAAACGGCAAAGGAAATTTCAATACCAAAGAAAGGCAAAAACCCCAAAAAATATGATATCTATAGGTATATCTTGCTGCTATCGACGATAAGCAAAATCTTGGATAAAATGGAAACTAAAAGATTAAACTGGTGGGCCAATAAATTTATGAACCAAAATAGCGGTTGCAATAAATGGACAAGCATACACCACATCCTACAGTGCGGTATCTTATAAGGGTAGCCATTGCTGGTGCTGGTTAGCTGTAGCACTTAAAAAATTAGAAGAATGCGCAGATCAACATGGAGCAATTGTCTCCCCTAAACAGAGGTCATGCACGTATGCCGCAAAAGAAACACCTGCAGTCATCAACACCAACAACAAACTGCAGATGATCCAGCAAATAAGAAAAATGAATCACTTAATAGTTATCATCAGCAAATAGATCCAACAATAGTTATCAAAAATGAAGGAAGAATCAATCTCGCATGGATCCCAAACCATGTGTTAATAACGAGAAACACGTATGCAGATAGAGAAGCGAAGATATAAACAAAAAGCCCGATAATCACCTTTAGGATCACCTCAACCAAATATGCTAATAAGATAAGAAAAATAAGGTAAGGAGTTTGTGTTTCCATACTGAGTGTCTCACATACGTAATAAAATTTTCAAATAATCGAGTTATGATTATTTTTTATATGGATTTTTCTAACTTGTATATGCCGATGTTACGTCCAAAACCGAACACCTTTACAAAAAGTCTATTATATTATAAATACATATTTTTCTGTAGTATCGATATAAATAAAAAAATCTTAAACATTTTTAAGACAATAATAATTTTTATATAAAATTTTGTTATATTTTCAAAAATTTAAATTAAAATACCTAGAGCCCAGTTAAAAACTTAGTCTAAGAAAATTTAAGTTTAAAAATCTATATTATGTCGTTTTCGGTAGTTAAAAATACTATTGATCGCAAGAGCATTTCCAATTTTGTTAAAAAAAAGAGGTAGAGTGTAGTAGAGTAGAGTAACAAATACATTATATCATCCGGTTAATTACTCGGCCCATGGGTTCGGATTCTGGACCTTTTAATCGGTTACAGGGCTAACGAACATATATAAAAAATCACGATAACTCAACAACTAATGACGCTATCTTCATGAAATTTGTGCTTTAGGTTATTGGTAAAAAAACTAAGGCGGCGATTGCGTACGGTGAGGATTAAAAAATGATGTTCGGAAATTAGAACTTTTTGATCGAATTTAGGCCAAACTAGCATAATTCCGTAACCAATGAAGATAGAACCTTCAAATTTGGTATCAGGGTGTCGCTTTCGATTTCCTTAGACTCCTTGAAATTTGAGTCCAATTGGAGTAGTGGGTGGGGACCAGCCACTTAGTTCCGAGGATCTTAAAGCATATTTTCGAAATTAATAAAGAAAGTAACTTGAAACAAATGTAGAAACTTCAAATTTGGCACATGGGGGTTATTTAATATTTCCTGCGTGTCCCTCTTTTTTTGGATCAATTGGAGTGGTGGTAACTTAAATAGTAAGTAACTAGTAACTTAAATTAAGATAACACGTTCCAATTGTGTACAAGAATTAACTAGTATTGAAAGTATGACGGGGACTGCATATGGGCGAAATCGTACCATGTTTCCGTGTTCTGAAGCCCTTGAAAAGTTCAAGGGCTAACAAACATCTATCTTAAAAACACCAAAAAAACTCAAAAAATAATGCCGCTATTTTGATCAAATTTAAACTCTAGGTTACTAATACCTAATGAATGTACCATGGGAATTGCTTCTGGTCAAGTTTAACTTCGAAGCCAAAGAATATATTTCCTATTTCCTATGTGTCCCCGAAATTTTGACTTAATTGTAGTGGTTCAGTTATGTTTAAAGGTACTTCCTGCATTTATGTAAAATTTATTTTTATATTTAAATGAATTATATGAAAAGATCTAAATTTGTAATTGTATTTTAGAAATACATTTATTGCATATTTTGTGTTTATAAGCCTTTCTATTAGGAAAAATTTGGGTTATTAAATATATTATGCTTTGATTAGCTTTTTATCACAAAATTTAATAATTAGAATTTTTTCATTTTGTAATTGAATTGGAAAAAATATATTTTCATTTATTTCAAGTTTTTTTGTTTTTTAATATTTTTAAATAGATAAATTAGTAAGAATTTGTAATATTTTTTAATAGATAGTGTAATTAGAAAATGTTTTTAAGTATTATAAAGTTAATTTGGTTAGCTATGTCTTACGATCAATTTAATAACAGCTTTTATGGTGTTAAAACGACTTATGGATATGTCCTTAAATTTGAACCAAATAGGTGTAGGGTATTTCTAAGTCGGTTGCACCAACTGACTGTTTCTTTACTTGTTTTATATGTTCCTTGGCCCTTAGAACAATTAAAAGGTCCAGAATCCGAATCCATGGGCCGATTTCGCCCAAATGCAATCCCCGCCGTATTTTAAGTCCTAGTAACCTACAGTTAAAATTTCATCAATATAACTCCATTAGTTTTTGAGTTATCGTGCCTACGGACGGACGGACATGGCTATATCGAGTCAGGAGGTCACGCTGATCACAAATATATATACTTTTCCACATCTAGCTCGCTTCCTTTAGATGGTTACAAACACCATACCAAAGTTAATATACCTTTTTCCAATTTCATAGGTGTAGGGTATAAAAATGAGAAGATCACCCATACTCTGAATTGCTAGTTCATCATACAGCAGGTTTATATTGTTGGTGTTGTCGATGCTAATTTTTTGCAAATATTTTAGAAATAGTTTAGTTTCATGGCTTACCTGCGATATTGTAAGTATTTTAGGTGGATGTGTTTCTATAAAAATGTTTGATATTTTTGCTTGGTTGTTCCTATATGTTGTTTCGTTAACTTGAATTGAGTTCTTAAATTCCAGTAAAAAGGTTTCTTTTATTATTACTTGATGATGATCGACTATTTTAGTTTTAGGTACGTTATTGAGAAGTACCATACCATCTTTGATATGTTGAATAGGTGGTATGTGGTGTGAAGTTTCTGTTGAGGAAAAAACTTTATTGTGGTTCAATAATTGTGTAACGCATTTTGAATAACTTGGCTTACATAAGGTTATTTAAGTCGTATTTTTACATTTGATAAGTGGTTGTGAGTAGTTTCCGCAATTTGCCGCTTTATTTGTTTCCAGTTTGATGACAGTTCCATTTCGAATCACCGGGTACATTATCATAAAATTACAAAGTTTGGTTAGCCGTGGTATTTTTAAAATATTGTGTATTAAGTTTACATAGTGCTATTTTGGTTACAGTAAATGAGCTGATAATGCTTATTGGAATATTGTCAAAATTGATTTTCATTTCAATATCGTCTAAAAGAAGTGGATTTATAATATCACTTCTTGCCAGACTATTGATAGGGAAATAGTGTTTAAATGATTAATTACGTGATTATTTCGGTTGATAAGAAATTATGAAAGGAGTTCTTTTTTACTTTTAGAGCGTTCGATATGGTTCTCGTTGTATTCTCGTATTGTATTAATGTTAGCAGTAATTTTGTTTATTCTGTTTTGTAAAACGAATTTATTTTTGTCTGTCGATTATTGTTTTCAATCAAAATATTATTTTTTGTGAGGAGGTGTTCATAGTCGTCGTGGTCTGGTGTTCCTTCTATAAATTTCAGGGCGCTGCCAAGGAAGTCCATGGATGTTGCTTTTCGCTTTGTGTATTATGTGTAAAATTTCGTCTATTTGTTGTTCTAAGATACTTTGGTGCTAAGATGGGTTCGTCAGTTGTTTAAGGAATTCTTTGTTTTCTTTAATTTCATGAAATTTTGTAAGGTTGGTTGTGTGAATGATGTAGTAGAAGTCATGATATACCGCTACTTCTCCCTATGTTATAGCGATCAAGTGAGCTGACGTGTAGTCTAGTATCCTGGCTGCGGTGGATCAAAAAGAAAAGTAATCTGGAAAAGTTAGCGAATGTTGCTTTTATTAATCTTTTTCGGATCTATTAAAACTGTTGTGCCTAGATCTTTTTCTATTTTTTTTTCTATAAAAATCTTAAAGAATTTGTTTCCTAAACGTTTGTTCGTTCGGAGAAAGACCTTGTCGCTTGCGTTATAAGATTTCGTATTATTATTACGATTAAGTCTATTTAAAGTTTTTTCTTGGGAATTTATAAGTTTATTTTTTAGTTGTTCTATTTGTACTGTGGAATGTTGATGAAGTATATCGATAGATTTTTCTTTTATGACAGCGTGGATGGAATTGTTGTATCTATATGTGGATAAGATAATTCAGTCTATGGTTTCGCTACATCTCTGTAGCAATGCAGTAAGTATCGGAACCGGCAGTAAGGTAGTCAATTACAAATTTTGCAGCGGTTCTCCAGGCTGGATAAGTCGCTGGATCACATTGGAATTAAGGTAGTGATTTAACCAATTCTAGAATGGTATGAATTTCGCGAGTACCAGGAATAGTACAGACAGCATGGAAAATTATTGCAGATGTGGGTTGTAAATTTTGAATACTTTTGGTCATATTTTGAATCTGATATATGAGATCTTGGACATTTTAGAGAAGGTAATAGAACAATTTTTTTTAAATAGTAATGGCAAGATTATAAATAAAGAATTACAATTTATTTCGGTATTAAAATTACTTAATATAAAATTTTTACAATATAATTTAATATTTTGAATAATTTTGTTTTGTTTTAATTTTATTAATTTATTAAAAAAATTTTTTATTTTAATTTAAAGTTTTAAATTCGAGTTTCGTAATTATTTTTCAATAAATTTATATATATTTTTAATTATTATTATACCCTACACCTATGAAATAGGAAAAGGGTACATTAACTTTCGTATGGTGTTTGTAACCACCTAAAGGAAGCGAGCTAGATATGCAAAAGTTTATATATATTAGTGATCAGCGTGACCTAATTAGTCGATATAGCCATGTCCGTCCGTAGGCACGATAACTCAAAACTAATGGAGCTATCTTGATGAAATTTGAACTGTAGGTTACTAGGACTTACAGTACGGCGGGAATTGCATATGGGTGAAATCGGCCCATGGGTTCGGATTCTGGACCTTTTAATATTTCTAAGGGCCAAGGAACACATAAAAAAATAAGGATAACTCAACAACTAATAGCGTTATAATCATGAATTTTGTGATGTAGGTTACTAGTAATGAGACTATGGCGGGGACTGCGTACGTACGAGTTCGGAGCATGGGTTTGGATCCTAGAAGATTTTGATCGAATTTAGGCCAAAGAAGCATATTTCCGAAAATCATGAAGATAAAACCTTCAAATTTGGTATCAGTCTGCCACCTATGTCCTTAGAGTCCTGGAAATTTAGATTAGTTGGATTAGTTGGTCGGTGACTATCCACACAGCTCTGAAGACCTTAAAGCATATCATGGAAATTATTAAAAAAAAAATAGGTTAAAATTAATATAGAACGCTCCAATTGTGTACAAGGGTTAACTAGTATTGAGAGTATGACTGGGGGACTGCATATGGGCGAAATCGTACCATGGTTTCGGGTTCTGGCACCTTTGATAAGTTCAAAAGCTAGCAAACGTATATCGTAAGAACACCAAAAATCAGAAACTAATTACACTATTTTGATGAAATTTATATTCTAGGTTCCTAGTAATAAAAGTACCATGGAATTGGTTCTTGTCGGGTTTGGATTCTATAAACTTTTGATCGTATTGAATTCAAACAAGAATAATTTCGAAACCAAAGAAGAAAGAACATTATATTTGGGTCACATGTGTTTCCTCTTATTTGTTTAGTGTACGTGAAATTTTGGAAGAATTGGAATAGCGGTTTGCGTACCACCCCTACTACTCTCAGACCTTAAAGCATAATATAGTCGAAATTAATAAAGATAAAAAAATCAAATTTGATACTCTATTTCCTATTTCCGTTCTTATTTAATACTTTTATATTTATAAGAGGCTAAGAGTTTTACTATTAAACATATTATGTATTACATTTTATAAATTAACAAGTAAAGAAACAGTCAGTCGGTGCAACCGACTTAGAAATACCCTACACCTATTTGGTTCAAATTTAATGACATATCAATAAGTCATTTTAACGCCATAAAAGCTGTTATTAATTTAATTGTAAGACATAGCTAACCAAATTAACTTTATAATACTAAAAACATTTTCTAATTACACTATCTCTTAAAAAATATTACAAATTCTTATCAATTTATTTATATAAAAATATTAAAAAACAAAAAAACTTGTTATAAATGAAAATATATTTATTCCAAATCAATTACAAAATGAAAAAAATTCTAGTTATTAAATTTTGTGATAAAAAGCTAATCAAGGCATAATATATTTAATATAAGCAATTATTTTAAATGGTTAGTTTATATACCTAATAGAAAAGCTTATTAACGCAAAATATGCAATAAATGTATTTCTAAAATACAATTACAAATTTATACCTTTTCATATAATTCATTTAAATATAAAAATAAATTTTACATAAATGAAGCAAGTACCTTTGAACATAGCTGAACCACTACAATTAAGTCTAGATTTCGGAGACACATAGGACATAGGAAATATATTCTTTAGCTTCGAAAATATACTCGTTCGGCCTCAAATCGATCAAAAGCTTCTAGAACCCGATTTCATTGGCCAAACTCGACCAGAACCAATTCCAATGGTACTTTCATTACTAGTAATCTAGAGTTTAAATTTCATCAAAATAGCGGCATTATTTTTTGAGGTATGGTGTTTTTAAGATATATGTTTGTTAGCCCTTGAACTTTTCAAGGGTTCCAGAACCCGAAATTATGGTACGATTTCGCCCATATGCAGTCACCGTCATACTTTCAATACTAGTTAACCCTTGTACACAATTGGAACGTTCTATCTTAATTTTAAGTTACTAGTTTTATTAATTTCGATGATAAACTTTTACACATTGGGAGGTCTATGAAAAGTACAAAATTAGAGGGAGACGCAGGTAATAGTAAAGAACACCCATGTGCCAAATTTGAAGTTTCTACATTTGTTTCAAGTTACTATCTTTATTAATTTCGAAAATATGCTTTAAGGTCCTTGGAACTGAGAGGCTGGTCCACACCCAGTACTCCAATTGAGCTCAAATTTAAAGGACACTAAGGAAATCGAAAGCGACACCCTGAAACCAAATTTGGAGGTTCTATCTTCATTGGTTTCGGAATTATGCTAGTTTGGCCTAAATTCGATCAAAAAGTTCTAAGTTCCGAACCCATTGTCCAACCCTCACCGTACCCAATCGCCGCCGTAGTTTCATTATCAATAAACTACAGCACAAATTTCATGAAGATAGCGTCATTAGTTGTTGAGTTATCGTGATTATTTATATATGTTCGTTAGCCCTGAAACCGATTAAAAGGTTCAGAATCTGAACCCTTGGGCTGATTTCGCCCTTATGCAGTCCACGCTTAACTTTAAGCACTAGTTAACCCTTGTACACAATTTGAACGTTCTATCTTAATTTTAAGTTACTATTTTTAATAATTTCGATTATAAGCTTTTAAAACTTAAGAGGGTCTAAGAGGGGTACTGAACCACCACTCCATTTGATCCCAAATTAGGGGGACACGCAAGGGATAGAAAGGAACACCCTTGAGCCAAATTTGAAGCTTCTACATTTTTTTAAGTTGTTATCTTTATTAATTTTAAAGATATGCTTTAAGGTCTTCGGAAATGTATGGCTGGTATGGCTGATAAAATAATTAGAAAATGTTTTTAGTATTATAAACTAAATTTGGTTAGCCATTCTCTAAGTCGGTTGCACCGACTGACTGTCTCTTTACTTGTGTTTTATTTATTTTTAGTTTTTTAATTAAAATCTTAAACTCTTTAAATGTTTTTCCTCCCGCTCTCTTCTTTTATTTCAATGAAGTGGGAGCAAAAATCGACGGTTTCGTCGTCGATATTTTCTATCATATGTAGTTTTTTTTTAAGTAAAAAGAATTGTATTTAATGTTACAATTTGGTACAATTTTTTGTTTTTGTTTTTAAAGGAAATATTTTATTTTAATGTTACAATATAAATTTTGGTTAACCCACTTCTTATAGTTTTTTTCCGTTTTATGATTTTTTTTTTTTTTTATTATCGAGTTATCGGAAAAAAAAACTTTTTTAAACTCATTTATTTATTTATGATTAGTACCAGAACAATAGTAAATATTATCTGATATTATTATAGTCCTTTGGCTATTTGGCATTTGGGCTTCTTAAATTAAATACTTTCTATTTATTTATAACTTCTATATTATTTATTTTGCTTATATTATATATTTGTATATTTATATTATATTTGGTCACCATGGGGATTCGTAAAGAAAAATTAATTTTCAATAATTTTTTTTTAATTAAATATTGTATGACCTGACTGGGAATCGAACCTGGACCTCCTCTGTTAATAAGCCAAATGCTTACCCACTACACTACCGAGGCCCCTGTCAAAAATATTTGCTTCATCAGCAATAGAATCTTTAAGAATTTCTTTTGAAGCAGCAACAAATTTTTTAGCTCCAAAAACTAAATCAAAGTCTTCAAAATATGACCAGTTTGTTCGTCCTCTTCCAGTTTTATTGTTCCTTTTTTTAATGCGTTTGTACGTAGTCATTAAACTAAGAAATTTTCGCTAAGATTCCTCAGCGAAAATGGAAATTTTATATTTTTCTTAGCTATTTCTTGATGAGCTTTCTTCCAACAAGTACTTTTTATTATCTAATTCATGTCCCACACTAACCAAAAGTTTAAGAAAAATTGTAGTCCAGAAATCAGTATTTTCATTGCTACTAAAAATAATTTATTTTAACTATATACAAAAGTGTTAATTTTATTTAACAAAAAAAAAAAATTTAAAAACTTATCTCGAAATATTATTTTCTTCTTCCGAAATTTTATTTTTCGCAATAAAAAAAAAAACTGCGTGAATACGAAAATAAATGTACATATGATCCAGGCAAATGACATTTTAATTGACAAGATTTTTTTTCGTTGAATTTTAAGTCTGTAAAAGTTGCCATTTCAAATTTAGAGTTTAAACTTAGAAGATTTTTATTGACAACAATTTAACTTACAATACTTTTGCAACTGATTGCCTAATGATATAATTTACAAATGTTTTTGAAATATCAAGATGCCTAAAAAATCAAAGTAAATTTATTTAAATAATTCGGAAAAAAATGTTCTGACAATAATTTTAAATATAAATATTTGTAAAATATAATTATCGTTTAGTGAAAATCTGACTATAAAATCCCTGTTTCTTATATCAAATTTTAAAGATGCAAATTTGAATTATAGAATGATGAATGAATTTTTAATTGATATAAATTTATTAATAAAATTTTTTGTAAATTTTGACTCTTCAGGTATTTGAATGATCATAAGCTTGAAAATTATTTAAATGTTTTTTCGAAAGTGATGATGATATTAAGAATGAAGATGAAATGGAAGACGATTATGTTCCCGAAGAAATCCACAAAATTCCCGACGAAATGTTTGCTTTTGAAAAATAATATTTTGAAAAATAATAGAGAAAAAATTTGCCCAAATGTCTAAGACTTCCATGATATTTTTAATCAAAGAGACCCAATTTTAGCAACATAAAGGAAACAGAACAGAACCACTCATGTACCGAATTTGAAGTTTCTATCTTTATTAGTTTCAAAGGTATGCTTGTGAGGTTTGGAGTTGTGAGGAAGTAAATATAAAAAGAAACACACTTGTACCAAATTTATTTATAAACAATCTCTTACCTTATACAATGTGATAAATGAATGATGCATGCCTTTCCTCCCCAGGCGGGGTAGATTACACTATCTATTAATTTTATTAGTAACATTATTTATTTTGTTATATAATATATTTTGTTATATAGATATATTTGATCCCCATGGAGATTTATAAAGAAAAATAATTTTCCAATAATTTTATTCAATTAAAAATTTATGACCCGTATGGGAATCGAAACGCACCCCCTCAGTATCGAGGCCCCTGTACCAAATTTGAAGGTTTTATTTTTGTCGATAATATATGATTTAATCATTTTTATTTCAACATTCTTAAACTAAAAACGTTTTCAATTTACGAAAAGTTTTTACTATATTTTGTTTAATATTGAAATGACCATATCTGAAACTGGTCGGTTAATAATGTCAAAAATTTTGGTTACATTTTTTTGGAAATTTTTATTTTGATTATATGTTCTGAATAGATGTAAGTAAAAGTCCGATTTCTTTCTTGTTTTGTGTTGGTGTATGTCTAGCTTTGTTCAATAAGAAGTTGTGTTTGATTTTATTGTTAATTATTTTGAAGGCTATTACTCCTATATACAATTCATATGTACATACACTATTTAAACTTAGATATCTAGCGGTATACAAATTAAAAGTTAGAAATATAATAGGATATTTATGTATTATTTTTATTGGTTTTTTATGTAAAATTTTTATATTATTTAACGTGCGCAGTCCCAAAAAGGGTTTAAATAGTATAAGTGACTAAGAATATAAGCGAAAAAATTAAACACAAAGCATTCTGATGTATGGAAATAATCTTCGTAATATTAAGACTTATTTTCTTTGCTTTATTTTCAGTGTTAGGATCCCTTTAAAATTACAGTCAATAACCAAACCTATGTCATTTTTGACAACTTCTAGCGTGTTATCTTTAAATTGGAACGTACAGTTATGAAAAACTTTATACTCAAAAAATTTAAGTTTTGTTTATTATACCTTACATCTATAGAATAGGTAAAAGGGTATATTAACTTTGGTATGGCGTTTGTAAACACCTAAAGGATATGAAAAAGTATATATATTTGTGATCAGCGTGACCACCTGAGTCGATATAGCCATGTCCGTCTTTTGCTAGGCACGATAACTCAAAAAATAATGGAGCTATCTTGATGAAATTTTTTAGGCACGATAACTCAAAAAATAACCGAGCTATCTTGATGAAATTTTAACTGTAGGTTACTAGGACTGCAAGTACGGCGAATTCGCCCCATGGATTCGGATTCTAGACCTTTTAATCGATCGAAGGGCTAACGAACATATATAAAAAATCACGATACCTCCACGCTATCTTCATCAAATTTGTGCTGTATTTGTGTTACTAGTAATCAAAGTACGGCGGGGATTGCCAACGTTCGCGATTGGACCATGAGTTCGGAACCTAAAACTTTTTGATCGAATTTAGGCCAAAGTAGCATAATTCCGAAACCAACGAAGATAGAACCTCCAAATTTGGTATCAGAGTATCCCTTCTTATTTCCCTAGTGTACTTGAAATTTGGGCCCCATTGGATTAGTGGGTCGAGGACCAGCCACACATTACCGAAGATCTTAAAGCATGTCTTTAAAATTAATAAAGATAGCAACTTGAAAAAATGTAGAAGCTTGAAACTTGGCACAAGGGTGTTCTTTACTATTTCTTGCGTGCCCCTCTAATTTGGGATCATTTGGAGTCGTGGTTCAGTACCTCTCTTGACCCCCCAAGGTTTAAAAGCTTATCCTCGAAATTAATAAAAATAGTAACTTATAATTAAGGTATAACGTTCCAATTGTGTACAAGAATTAACTAGCATTGAAAGTATGACGGGAACTGCATATGGGCGAAATTGTACCATGGTTTCGGGTTCTGGAACCTTTGAAAAGTTCAAGGGTTAATAAACATATATCTTAAAAACACCATAACTCAAAAAATAATGCCGCTACTTAGATGAAATTTAAACTCTTGGTTACTAGTAATGAAAGTACCATGAGAATTTGTTCTGGTCGATTTTGGACAATGAGTTCGGATTCTAGAAGCTTTTGATCGATTTGAGGCCAAACGAGTATAATTTCGAAGCCGAAGAATATATTACCTATTTGCTTTGTGTCCTCGAAATTTAGACTTAATTGTAGTGGAGGTTCAGATGCCTCCTAAGAAATCCCAAAATTAAAAAGCTTATCTTCAAAATTCATAAAGATAGAAACTTTAAATTTGATACACGAGGGTTCTTTCCTATTTCCTAGTTTTTATACCCTACATCTATAGAATAGGTAAAGGGGTATATTAACTTTGGTATGGTGTTTGTAACCACCTAAAGGAAGCCAGCTAGATATGGAAAAGTATATATATTTGTGATCAGCGTGACCGCCTTAGTCGATATAGCCATGTCCGTCCGTCCGTCCGTAGGCACGATAACTCAAAAAATAATGGAGCTATCTTGATGAAATTTTAACTGTAGGTTACTAGGACTGAAAGTACGGCGGGGATTGCATATGGGCGAAATCGGCCCATGGGTTCGGATTCTGCACCTTTTAATCGGTTTCAGGGCTAACGAACAAATATAAAAAATCACGATAACTCAACAACTAATGACGCTATCTTCATCAAATTTGTGCTGTAGGTTACTAGTAATGAAAATACTTCGGGAATTGCGTAAGGTCGGGATTGGACCATGGGTTCGGAACCTAGAACTTTTTGATCGAATTTAGGCCAAACGAGCATAATTCCGAAACCAATGAAGATAGAACCTCCAAATTTAGTATCAGGGTGTCCCTTCCTATTTCCTAAGTGTCTTGTGAATTTGGGTCCCATTGGAGTAGTGGGTCGGGGACCAGTCACACATTTCCGAAGACCTTAAAGCATATCTTTAAAATTAATAAAGATAACAACTTGAAAAAATGTAGAAGCTTCCAATTTGCCACAAGGGTGTTCTTTACTATCTCTTGCGTGTTCCCCTAATTTGGGATCAATTGGAGTGGTGGTTCTGTACCCTCTCAGACCTCCCAAGTTTTAAAGGCTTATAATCGAAATTACTAAAAATAGTTACTTAAAATTAGGATAGACCGTTCAAATTGTGTACAAGGGTTAACTAGTACTATAAGTACAGCGCGGACTATATAAGGGCGAAATCAGCCCAACGGTTCGGATTCCGGACCTTTTAGTCGATGTCAGGGCTAAGGAACATATATAAAAAATCACGATAACTCAACAACTAATGAGGCTATCTTCATGAAATTTGTGCTGTAGGTTATTGGCAGCGAAACTACGGCGGTGATTACGTACGGTGAGGATTGGACAATGAGTTCGGAACTTAGAACTTTTTGATCGAATTTAGGCCAAACGAGCATAATTCCGAAACCAATTAAGATAGAACCTTCAAATTTGGTATCAGGGTGTCCCTTCCTATTTCGTAAGTGTCTTTGAAATTTGGGCCCCATTGGAGTAGTGGATCGGGGACCAGCCCTCAGTTCTTAGGCCCTTAAAACATATTTTCGAAATTAATAAAGATAGTTACTTGAAACAAATGTAGAAGCTTCCAATTTGCCACAAGGGTGTTCTTTACTATTTCTTGCGTGCCCCCCTAATTTGGGATAAATTGAAGTGGTGGTTCAGAACCCCCCAATGTGTAAAAGCTTATCATCGAAATTAATAAAACTAGTAACTTAAAATTAAGATAGAGCGTTCCAATTGTGTACAAGGGTTAACTAGTATTGAAAGTATGACTGGACTGCATATGGGCGAAATCGTACCATAATTTCGGGTCCTGGAACCCTTGAAAAGTTCAAGGACTAACAAACATATATCTTAAAAACACCATAACTCAAAAAATAATGCCGGTATTTAGATGAAATTTAACAGTAGGTTACTAGTAATGAAAGTACCATGGGAATTGGTTGTGGTCGAGTTTAATTTCGAAGCCAAAGAATATATTTCCTATATCCTATGTGTCTCCGAAATCTAGACTTAATTGTAGTGGTTCAGCTATGTTCAAAGGTACTTGCTGCATTTATGTAAAATTTATTTTTATATTTAAATGAAAATAGTGTAAATTATATGAAAAGGTGTAAATTTTTAATTGTATTTTAGAAATACATTTATTGCATATTTTGCGTTTATAAGTTTTTCTATTAGGTATATAAACTAACCATTTAAAATAATTGCAATTTTTAAAAATTTGGATTATTAAATATATTATGCTTTGATTATCTTTTTATCACAAAATTTAATAATTAGAATTTTTTCATTTTGTAATTGAATTGGAATAAATATATTTTCATTTATTTCAAGTTTGTTTGTTTTTTAATATTTTTAAATAGATAAATTAGTAAGAATTTGTAGTATTTTTTAATAGATAGGGTAATTAGAAAATGTTTTTAGTATTATACAGTTAATTTGGTTAGTTATGTCTTACGATCAAATTAATAACAGCTTCTATGGTGTTAAAATGACTTATGGATATGTCCTTAAATTTGAACCAAATAGCTGTAGGGTATTTCTAAGTCGGTTGCACCGACTGACTGTTTCTTTACTTGTTATTTAACACTTTTATATTTTTAAAGGGCTAAGAATGTTACCATAAAACATATTATGTATAATATTTTATAAATTAAAAACAAAAAATTTTTTAATAAACGATTACATTCCTTTATTTTAATTTTTATTATATCATATATTTTATTGAATTATTACCATAGCTATGTTCGAAGGTACTTGCTGCATTTATGTAAAATTTATTTTTATATTTATAATTGTATTTGTAATTGTATTTTAGAAATACATTTATTGCATATTTTGCGTATATAAGCTTTTCTACCATGTATCCATACCATAAACTAACCATTTAAAAAAATTGGAATTTTGAAAATATATTATGCTATATATATATTATGTTATATATTATGATTTGCTTTTTGTCACAAAATTTAATAATTCAAATTTTTTCACTTTTGTAATTGAATTGGAATATATATATTTTCATTTATTTCACGTTTTTTTGTTTTTTAATATTGTTAAATAGATAAATTAGTAAGAATATTTTTGAATTGATAAAATAATTAGAAAGTTGTATTAGTATTATAAAGTTAATTTCGTTAACTATGTCTTACGATCAAATTAATAACTGCTTTTATGGTGTTAAAATGACTTATGGATATCTCATTAAATTTGAGCCATTGAGGTGTAGGGTATTACTAAAAGTCGGTTGACTGTTTCGTTACTTGTGTTTATTTAATTTTAGCATATATTTTTATAACATAATCCATTCTGATAACCCAATGGAGTGTAAAAAGTACGAGAAAAAAATAAAAGATGAGCACTCACCACACTTTGCTTTGTTTACTGCTTTGGCTAAAAAGAAAGCACCAAAAAAAATTTTGTTGAGTTCCATTAACCCATTGCGGCCCAACAGCTTTTTAAAGGTTTTTTCAATACTTTACTCTAAATTAGAAACGGTTTGACCGATTTTCTTCAAATTTTGAAAGTCTCAAAGAATTTTTTGATCACCTTGAAAATGGAGTTGAGTCTGTTAGCTGGCTTGGTGTTTGGTAACACATGTTGGTCCTAGGATTGGTCAAAAAAATTTTTTTGAAAGGAAATTAAGTCCAATTTTGAAAAGTAGTTAGTACTTCTTTGATTACAGGAACTTTAAAAGATTACTAGAATAATCCTAGCAAAACGTTTAAAACATTTTAAAATTAATATTTACACCATGTGTAATTTTTATATTAACTTTTGCAGTGACATCATTCATATAACAATAACAGATTTGGAACTAATTAATTACATTTTGTAATCAATTACACCTCAAATTACATTTAAAATTAATTGTAATTGAATTTTCAACAATTACAATTGCATGTAATTTGTAATTGCAGTTTTTCAGTTACATTCAATCTAAGAAAAAATCCAATTACAATTACATGTAAAGGATTAAAATCAATTGAAATAAAGTAATTTTAGAAAAGTTAAATTTGATTAATTTATATTAATTTTCAGTTACTTATAAACTTTAATTATTTGTCGAAATGGTAATAATATAGAAAAAAAATTTTTCTTAAGCAATTGTAAATTAATATTTTCCATTTTTTTTTTTGTTTTAAATAATAATAATGAAATTTTAACAATAATTTTTATTAGCTTTTAGTATCATCAGTTTTTAAAAAATTAATGTCATTTTAAATTTTGACGATTTGAGCAGAATGATTTCTCAAATACTCTTAGCATAGTCGGACACTTATTCAAGCATCCTAATGCATCCTAATTAATTGCATCCGACCAATGGCGTAGTGGTAAAGACGCCCTTTCATGTGGAAGGTCTCGGATTCAAACCCCGGTCAGATCATATCTAATAAAAAAATATCGTAAAATTGTATAATTATATTGTAATATGTATATCGTAATTAAAATAAGATTTAAAAATATATATAAATAATCCTTGTGTGAGACTATAGATGACGCACAAAGTTAAAACTTTTCATAACCTTATACAATAGCTACAGCCGAATAATCAACGGCTTAGTGAATATTATGATTAAAGAATCTGAAGCCTAGTTTGAAATAAAACTTGGTGAATGTCCTATACTCCTTAAAGGCGTGGAAAATTAATAAAAAAAAAAATGTATCCTAATTAAGTATCTCCACAATTTAAAAACGTATTCATTATCAAATATTAAATATTTTCAAAAATATTGAATATAGTTAATTTGTATTTGGTGCAATTAATTCATTATTAATTATGAATAAGAGTAAAATCAATACTTAAAATATAATCCCAATGCACTCAAGAAAACTTGTAAACAAATGCGAAATATAATGTTGCTTCAAGTTAACGTTTAGTTTTGGAAAAATATGCAATTGTGAATAACTTATTGATTTATAAAAAAAGGAACGTTTTAATTTTTTTAGGTTCTGGGAACTTAATTATGAATTCCACAAATAATATGGAATTTTACTTTAAATTTTATATCTAAGCAAAAATGGTTAAAACAAATAGACATTTTCTTCAATTTTAAGAACCCCCTTTTAAATTAAAGAAAAACCTATAAAATTAATTAAAATATAATGTTGAATCTTTAAATTTTATATACTATTAATATTTTATATACTATTAATTAATTATTAAAGGATATTTAAATTACAAGTTCTCAAAAATAGCAAAGTTTCAATTTTCAACCTCTTACATTCTTTGTTATCGTGCGGACCGACGAACGAAAACACATAGCTAGATCGATTTACTTTTTTATTCTGTTCCGCCTCATACCTTTGAGTCTAGCCTTCCTACTTTAATGCATCATAAACGCAATAACAAATTTATCATACCTTTTCACCCATGTTCATACAGTTATAAAAAATAGTTTCAATTGTTTTTTTTTTTAAAAAAAAAGTTTAATTAATTTAGATATATCATATTTTTTTTTGGTTTATTGTATAATATTCTATGGATGAACATTTTATAATTTTTTTTTTATAATATACTAGCTAATACACGGTGCGCGTGGCTGCACCTCTCTATAATTTTTTACATAATACATACGTACTACATATTACATATTTAAAAATTTTTAAAAAGTTATTGTGCTGCAATAGGTTAACCCAATTTGACCAAAACAAAATTTTAGAGTTTATTTTGATTCAAAGCAGCACTACGCAAATTGGTCGTAATTCGGTTTTAAAATCCTTTATTAAAAAATTCCAAATATGTTAATAAAGTCATATCCATAGTCAAGGAGCAACTTGTATACAAAGTCAGGAACCAATCCGTCAAACCGTTTCTAATTTACAGCGAAGTAACGAAAAAATCTTTAAACATTTGTTGTGCCGCAATAGGTGAATATTTTTTGATAGCATATTATGGGCCAAAGCTGTACTTTGCAAAATTTTCGGTAATTCGCTACCAAAATTTTTTGTATGATTTTTTGTAATTTTGTAGTCAAAGTTTAAATGCTTACACCGATCCGTTAAGATAAAAGTTATAACATAGAAATTTTGTTCATACCCAAAAACCTTTATGTACAAATTTTCACGATAATCGGCTGAGCAGTTTTGGAGTCTATACGCTACAAACATTCGCTTTTATTTATAAAGGTAGATTGATTATGTTCTTTTATAAACATGCCTACTGAATAAATTCAATTCGGAATCGCGTTACTACAAGTTAAAGCACTAACCATATTATTACCACACATATATGTTCTCATCGCCAAATCTCTTTAATCATCGTTGTAAATATAAGATTCCCCTTTAATCCGTTAAGATGTTGGTGTGCCAAAGTGGGTCAAGAAACTGAATAATAAGTAGTATCGACATATATTTAGCTCAGATAAACAACCCTACTTCTTTTGAAGTCATTCAGATATACCGTATAACGACAAAAAATGCGTATGCTAGCTTTTTATATAAAATAAAATGAAATAATATCGCTATAAAAGCGCCATTTAATATGCGACCGCGTAGATATTATATAAAACAGAAAATATCAAATATAAGTTGCTAAATAAATATAATAATTTTGCTATGCATAATTTTTACCGGCTTATAATATTTTGTTTTCATTTTAAAAATTAAATTATATTTTAAAAAAAAATTTTTTAAAAATCGCCTGCTTTTTTCTTTAACATTACTACTTATATGAAAATTTAAGAAAAATTTCATCGCCGACTGTTTGCGTATCCATTATTTTACAATTAAATGTTTTCTTTGAAATCTATTTCTGGGTTTAAAGGTTTTAAATATTTGAAGCTCAATTTTTACCACTTTTTCAACAAATTTTGAAAAAATGTGATAACATTGTTCCAGTCTGTCTGTCTGAATGTTTCAAAATAGGAAAATTTTTCATTTCTTACATCTTAAAATATTGAGAGAACTTAAATCCTTAATCGAAATAAGTATAAATCATTCAAGAAATAGGAACACATAGGAAATGTAAACTTTCAAAAACTTTCAAATTTTTTTTAAGTAATATACCAAAATCAAAGCAAAAAGTTATATTTTGACTTGTGTTAGTAGCTTTTCTCAATTAAAAAGGACTTTCTTTTAAAATTTAAGAAAATATCTCTTGATTTTTTACAATTTTTGATTTAACGAAATCTAGGAAATTATTTTAAACTTATTTTTTAATATATTCATTACCCAAAACCTATAACATATATGTAAAAAATATAAAAAAAAAAAAAAAAATATTGGAAACATGTTTTTCAAAAACCCTTGGTTTTTTAATTTCTTGTTTATTAGTTTTATTCGAAATAAAAAAATTTTTCTAATAAACAATTTTTTTGCAAATTTTTTTTAAAAACTTGGCATTTATTCAAAAACAAAATTTTGAAAAAGGCAAGTAGAAAAAATTGTTTTTTATTTTATGTTTTGCAATTTTAGTGAATATTTATAGTTAGAGAACTAGATATTATTTCTTGTCTACTAATAGCGTTCACAAAAATTTTTTGAATAGAAAATTCTTAATTTAAGTATTTTACGTTAGGTTTCTTGATGCGAGTTACATTGTTCTTATTTTAATGATTATATTAAAAAGTTTTTGTTACTTCTAATTTTTTAAACATATATTAAGCAGAGCTTGTCAATATATTTTCAAATAGTTCTCCTTCTAATATTTTTAAATTTTAAATTCTAACTTAAAAGTGTTTTATTAAGAAAAAATTTTCTTCTCCTGCCTTTTTTCTTAAAAATCAGCGCCTTAATTTAAAAAAAAAAAATAATTAGAAATATTTTTTTTTTTATTTTTAATGAAAAGTGAGCTTTAAATATTTAAAATATTTAGAAACCCAGATTAAAAATTTTTCTCAAAATGTTTACTTAAAAATTTTCCACGTAAAACATATTTATATCGAAAGGAAAAGTTGAATAATTTTAAAATATATTTAAAAACAAAAAAAAGTAATTAAATCAAACAAATGAAAATTGTATGGAAAATTGAGCAAATACTTAAAAAAATTTGTGTGGGCTTCTTTTTTATTTTGTAAAATATAATATTTTAGATCACTACATGTAGATTTTCTGAGGAGGTTTATTGTGTTTAAAATTAAAAAAAAATATTTTTTATTGATTAAAATTTTTCATTTGCCAAAATTAACATCAGTATGAGTTGGACAAACGCGATGATGTCAAGTTAGGTTACCAACAGATATTACAGAAAAAAGAAAAATAATAATATTAATTAAAAAATTTTAATTAATGTTAATATTATTTTTTGTTTGTTTTAAATTTTTGAATATTTTAAAAAAATAAAACCATTTTTTGTAAATTATATTACATATTATATATAAATAAAATTAAATAATAAACAGTACCTAATATAAATTAAGTGACGGCAGCATCATATTTATATAATAGCATAAAATTATAGAAATGTTTTGAAAATTAAGTGTTAGAATTAATATACGAATCATTGGGTGACAATTAAAGAAAATTTAAAAACAAAACAAATTCTTTCAAATTTAGTGAATAAAATAAAACTTCTTATATTATATTAAAAAAAATTATATAACGCAAGAAAAATTATTTTGGTTTTATGACATTTATTTGTTAGTGTCAAAAAATATATTGAAGTGATTCATTAAACAACTATCGAAGTATTACAAACCGAAAGCCCAATTGTTTTAAATTCCGTTATAATAAATTGATTTATATTTTATTTTGAACCTTGTGAACGAAGCTCTTTTTAACACTTTTTATAACAACTGGAAAACATTTTTCAAGTAGAAAAGTGAAAAGATAAGGACATCAATCAAAAACAAAAAAAAAATTGGAAATGGATTCAAGGTAAACCCCATTTTTTATTCATAATTTAAAGTATTAAAAAAAGTTTTTATACATAAGTATTAAATTCATAAACATAATATTTTGCATAAGAAAAAAAAATTGTAAAAGTATTTTTTATGCACATAAATTACAGACTTAATATGTCGAAAATATTGTCATTTTCTTATATGAGTCATTTTCATTGGAATTAAGTTTTTCTTAGTATGAAATAGAATATATTAATGTTATTTAACACAAATATATTTCTATTAACACATATTTAGGATATATTGCTTTAAGTTAATAATTTGTTTAGTCGTAGGAAGGTAGAAAAAAAGTTCAGTGTATAGATAGATCTAATATTGTAAAAATCTTGACTTTTCTACGCCAATTTTGTATCAGTATAAAATTAATTAATTTTTTTATGTCAGTAATATTTGGCTTTGCGATCTTCACAAAAATATCTCTTTTTGTAAAGTTGGTAAAAATTTAAACTTTTTTGTTTTTATTTTTCAGTTTTTGTTGATGTAAGAAATTATCATCTAATGATTTTACCAGGTTGAGCTTTTTTTATTAAATGATTCTTCTGAATTCGAAAAAAAAATAATATAAAACTTTAGAAGAATTATAAAAAATTATTCAAATCCTTTTGATAATCATAATCCTCGGTGTCGAAAGCAAGACTTAAAATTTTAATAAATACCTTTTTTTTATACCCTACACCTATAGAATAGGTAAAAGGGTATATTAACTTTGATATGGTGTTTGTAACCACCTAAAGGAAGCGAGCTAGATATGGAAAAGTACCTATATATATTTGTGATCAGCGTGACCTCCTGAGTCGATATAGCCATGTCTGTCCGTTCGTCCGCCCGTAGGCACGATAACTCAAAAAAAATAATGAAGCTATTTTGATGAAATTTTAACTGTAACTGTAACTGATTTGAGGCCGAACGAGTATAATTTCGAAGCTAAAGAATATATTTCCCATTTCCTATTTGTCCTCGAAATTTAGACTTAATTGTAGTGATTTAGCTATGTTCAAAGTTACTTGGTGTATTTATGTATTTAAATGAATTATATGAAAAGGTCTAAATTTGTAATTGTATTTTAGAAATACCTACATTTATTGCATATTTTGCGTTTATAAGCTTTTCTATTAGGTATATAAACTAACCATTTAAAATAATTGCAATTTTAAAAAATTTGAATTATTAAATATATTATGTTTTGATTAGCTTTTAATCCCAAAATTTAATAATTAAAATTTTTTCATTTTGTTGGAATTGGATAATTGGACAATTGGAATAAATATATTTTCATTTATAACAAGTTTTTTCGTTTTTTAATATTTTTAAATAGATAAATTAGTAAGAATTTGTAATATTTTTTAATAGATAGTGTAATTAGAAAATGTTTTTAGTATTATAAAGTTAATTTGGTTAGCTATGCCTTACGATCAAATTAGTAACAGCTTTTATGGTGTTAAAATGACTTATGGATATGTCATTTAATTTGAACCAAATAGGTGTAGGGTATTTCTAAGTCGGTTGCACCGACTAACTGTTTCTTTACTTGTTTTTAGATTATTAAGGTTAATCAAAATATTTTTCATATTTTATAATTTTTTGTTTATATTTCAGAAAAAAAAGTTTCTTCTATATAATTATTTTTTTTTGCAATATCAACTACCCGCATCTTAAATTTCTTTTCTCTATTTCAAACGATGTAAAAGTTTTTGTAAACGTACGGACAGACAGAGTGAAACTAATAATAACATTTTGTAACAATTTTTTGAAAATTTGCTAAAAAACAGGCTTATAAAATTATATATATAGATAAGTGGTCGCATTACGAACAAAACTTGTCACAATGAAAACTATTTTAAGTTTATTTCAAATGGTCCTAATTTTTTGTCAACATAAAAAGTAAAAAAAAATGTTTTTTTAAAAAATTTTGCTGTGAAAGTTATTTTCTTGTATATTTTTGCATTTATTATAATTATTTGAGATTAGTTTATATTTAAAGTTTGTTGTTGTTTTGGTCTAAATAAGCAAATAATAGTTTTTTACCCTTGAATACATATATGACATCGGGTATATTAAAATTGCTCCTCTGTTTGTAATGCATCGATCTAGACAAGCTAGATCCAGTGTCAAGGGTACGTATCGGCTCAGAATCGAAAAATAAGTCGATTCAGCTATGTGTGTCTGTCCGTTCGTCCTTGTGTCAGCACGATAACTCAAAACCTGAAGCTACAATTTTGAAATTTTCACAAAATATTTTTCAAATAATTTCTAGGTTCCCTATTTTTTTTTGGTTAAGATAGGACCAAAACTTCGGGTAGCTCTCGACCAACTAATTTTTTTAACTCCAATATTTTCATATAAAAATTTTAAATATTGCAGTACACAACATGAAGTTATTGATTTGTTTTTTTGTTTTATTGTTGTTTTTTTAAAAGATGCGTAAAATTAAAAAAAAAAACTAACACAAAGATCTTTTTAAGTAAATGGCTTGTAAGTAATTTATATGTATTCAAATAATATGTATACGTGTAATATTTTATATGTGGACTTTGTGCTTTGAGATTGATAGATATAATCATTATGAATATGATGATTATTATTTATCATGATGATCATTATATGAATATGATCATGTGATGCTTATTTTGCTGATGAAAATTACACATGGTTAGTTATATAATAGATCATTAACCTATATAAAGTTTTGAAAATTTTATGGCTTAATTTTCGGGGGGGCTACCATATAACTTCTTTGCACCAATATGAATTTCTTCAAAACTAATTATACTAGGAGAATAAAAATTAAACACGGTTAGTTGTATAATAGAAAAAGTTTCAAAATGTCGGGAAGCCTACATCATCATCATCATCAACTGGCGTTACAGCTCGGGGTGAGCTTGAGCCTCTTGCACAACTAGTCTCCAGATATTTCTGTCTCTTGCTTTTATCTTCCAGTTTTGTACATTTAGTGTTAGTAAATCCTTTTCTACACTGTCCAGCCATCTCAGACGAGGTCTTCCCTGTGGTCGATTTATAAGTGGGCGATACTGAAGTATTTGTTTCTGGGGCCGTGTTTCTTCCATCCTCATTATATGTCCAGCCCACCGAATGCGTTGCGCTTTGTAGAACCTGACTACATCTTTCCCCTCGATTATACGGTCCAGCTCTTCATTTGACCTTTGAAAATATTCCCCGTCCTCTGTTATTCTAGGCCCGTAGATTTTTCTTAATATTTTGCGTTCAAATACTCGCAAACTTTTCTCTTCAGTGACCGTAGGGGTCCAAGCTTCACAACCGTAAGTAAGTACTGGTCGTACGGTTGTTTTGTATATGCTGAGCTTGGATTTTCTGGTGAGTAATCTAGATTTAAAGAAGCCTACATACGAGGTTAAAATTAAACTGGGCAGGTAAAGTAATAGGGCTATAAAATGGATTTGAAAATGAACAGAAAATGGAAAGCTTGCAGTTGGGTTAACAGCCAAAAATCTAAAAAAT
Organism: Dolichopus griseipennis; assembly: GCA_963082915.1. Lineage (NCBI taxonomy): Eukaryota > Metazoa > Arthropoda > Insecta > Diptera > Dolichopodidae > Dolichopus > Dolichopus griseipennis. Next base: position 40,579,800 of record OY720444.1, on the reverse strand, counting down.
ACTTTTAAAATGTAAAAATTTTTAAATTTCGATCAGATTTAATATAGGTAAAATTTAGAGAGAAAATCGTGTTTTCAATGAAGATATAGATAACATTTGGTTTTGCAAAGATCATTTTCCAATCAAATTTATTAGAACGAAATGTCTTAAAAAGATGTTCTTCCATCTATTAATTTTAGATGTGGCAACTCCGATGATTTCTAAGATCTTAAAGCATATTTTCGAAAAAATAGAGGTAGTAGCTTCAAAAAAATATAGAAGGTTCAAATTTGGTAACTCTCTTAGACCTCTAAAGGTTGAAAGGCTTATAATAGAAATTAATAAAAATAGTAACTTTAAATTAATATTGAATGTTCCAATTGTGTACAAGTGTTAACTAGTATTGAAAGTATGACTGAGACATCAAATGGGCGAAATCCTATCATGCTTTCGGGTTCTGGAACCTTTGAAAAGTTCAAAAGCTAACAAACGTATATCTTAAAAAAACCAAAACTCAGAAACTAATTACGCTATTTTGATGAAATTTATATTCTAGATTACTAGTAAGGAAAGTACCATGGAATTGGTTCTTGTTGGGTTCAGATTCTAGAAGCTTTTGATCGAATTGAAGTCAAACTAGTATAATTTCGAAACCAAAGAAGATAGAACATTATATTTGGAGCACATATGTTTCTTCTTATCTGTTTTGTGTACGTGAAATTTTAGATGAATTGTAATAGCATTTTGTGTACCACCCCCACTACTCCCAAGACTTTAAAGCAGTCCGGTGCAAACTTTTTTGACATTCGGGCCATTCTTACAACTTGGGTATAACAATGGGCCGCATGAAATGCTATGATTAATAACATGAATTTAGAAAAATATATATAATATGTATATTTAAATTTAAATACAAAATAATTTTATTTTATTCATTAGCATAAAATTCCACAAGAAAATAATACCCAAAAATCTTAATTTTGTATATGGTTGGTATGGTTACATATATTTTTTGTGGTTACTATTGCTAAGTTGCAAATTTTTTGTCTGTTTTAAATATTTTTTCCTAATGATTAAAAAAAATATATATAAATGTACCAAAAGTTAATGATGATCTTGTGTTTTTTGTGAATAATGAATTGCTGTTTAATTAAAAAAATTGCAATTTTTAAGTTTCACATTTATAGATTTTAACAAGTACAAAATATCTGAGACGCAAAGAGATTTTGAAGTTGATCCGAGATTTTATACTTACACCTAAGGTTACACAATTTATGTTATATGTTAGAAATAGAAAACTTTACTCCACGAAACGCACATAATTGTGGTTTTATGTTTAAAAAAAAATTATATTTTGAAAAAATTAAAAAAAATATGAAATAAGTAGTATGAAAAAATATATTATTCAATGGGCCGCAGTTTGCACGGGTCTGCTTTAAAGCATAAAGCATATTGTCATTATATTAATATATTATCATTGTATTTTAGAAATATATTTATTGCATATTTTGATTATTAAATTTTGGAGTAATTGCTGCATGTGTGTAATTTTATTGGATTGAATAAAAGTTTTAAATATGTAATTTTGTAATTTTATTTTACTAAATCATTCTATTTTAATAGAATAATAATATTTTTAAAAAGATAAATTAGTAAGATAATTAAGATGCTAATATTTTTGAAGTGATAAAATAATTAGAAAATGAATAATTATAATAAATGTATTCAACATTTATTTCAAGTTTTTTTGATTTTTAATATTTTAAAATAGATAAATTAGTAAGAGTGTTTAATATTTTTGAATATATAAAATAATTAAAAAATGTTTTTAGTATTATAAAGTTAATTTGGTTAGCTAAGTCTTACGATAAAACTAATAAAAGCTTTTATGTTTTTAAAATTACTTATGGACTTCTCATTAAATTTGAACCTAAAAGATGTAGGGTATTTCTTAGTATGTTGCACCGACTTATGGACTTCTCATTAAATTTGAACCAAAAAGATGTAGGGTATTTCTTAGTAGGTTGCACCGACTGACTGTTTCTTTACTTGTTTTTAATTTTTTTTGTTAAAAATTTTTTTTTTTTGTCTTTTTGCTTAGCTTAAGTCTCTGAATTGTATAATTTTAATATAAGTAATAATTTTAAGTAACTTTTTTTGTAATGACCTTGTTTGGTCTGTAAAATAAAATAAAATAAAAGTAAATTCTTATAAATCTATAAATTAAATCAAACCAGAATTTTTCAAATTAAAAGAAATAAACTATTTTTTTTTTTTTTTTTTTAATTTATAGTTCTTTTTTAATTTAACAAATAAGCAGAACAAAAACTTAACACTAAATCAAAATTCATGTTATACCCTAAAGCGAGCTTACAACAAGGCTTATGACTCTAATATTATGCGCCGACTTTCTGGGTAAAAGTAATGCATTTTCGGTTGTATTCGCAGCTCAATCAAACTATATATTATAGGCGCCGACTTATGTATATCTTTCTTTTTTTTTTTAGTTCAAATATTCAATGAACAAGGAGATTTAAATTTTTTTAAAATTTTATTTTTGTTTTTGTTTTTTCTTTATCTTAAAAAGTGAACGAAAAAAATGAGTTCTTTATACAGTAGTTTTCATTTATAACAAACTCGGTGCAATTTTAATTATACTAAACTTTACACTTTTTGCTAAAGAATTAAATTTTACCTAAAAATGTAAGTTTTTTATTACATTGATATTTCTTTTATTTAAACTTATTATATCTAATTATGTTGCTTGGCAATTAATTAAGTCTTTTTTATTTAGTTTTGAATATAAAAAAAATCCTAATAACGTATTAAAAATACAAAAAAAATTTCATTAGAAGAAAAAGCACTATACATAGGCTTGAGGCTGACACATCAAATAAAATTTTAGCAAATGAGTTCGAAGTGTCCATTCTAGAATCAGTACATTCTACAATGTTCAAGTTTTATACTAATTTTTCAAAATTCACAGCATTCTTTTAAAACGACATTCGTTTATTACGACGAATATTTTCCGTCCAATCTTGGTCGTTATAACCGAAAAGTACTGTACTTTGTTTCGTTTGCTTAAAAATTTTTTTTTTTTAAATCGTATATTGTTGTTGGTTTTTGTTAAGTTTTTTTTAAAATAAGAAACCGACTTCTGATAAATAATATTTCTAAAGAAAAATGATTTGTTACTTATGGATCAACCAAATTCAGCGTGTACGGCGTTCAGTTTCTGTCAAAAAATTTTGAAATAAGTTGTTATGTAAATAAATTTACATGAAAGCATACGCGACGTACTGTACCTCGGAGTTTTAAAATTTAAAAATTGACAAAAGCGTATAAAAATATTGTAATTGTTTTTTCTTATGTTGCTACGATTAAATTTTAAAAATAAAATATTTTAAAATAATATTTTTTAAAATAATTTTTTTTAAAACATATATTCAAAATAATTGAAATATGTTTGCAAAAAATTAAAAATGAAAAATCTTTCTTAAAAAAATAATTTGCAATTTAAATGATTTGTTCCTTTGGGCCTAACCAAAATCAACGCTTATGGTGTTTTAAATTAGTAGTTAAGTACGTGGTATTACTTGAGAATAACTTACTGTACCTCGAATTTTTAAAATTTAAACATTGACAAAGCATATAAAAAAGTTATTGTTTTTTCTTATGTTGTTCTAAAAATAAAATATTTTAAAATAATATTGTTTTTAAAAATACCTATATTTTTTTAAAAAATACTTTTCATAAATTCAAAATAATTGAAATACCTTTAGTATGTTTGCAGAAACAAAAAAATAACATTTCTGAAGAAAAATTATGTGTTCTTTACAGATCAACCACAATAAACCCGTACGGCATGCAGTTTCTGTCAAAAAAATTTGAAATAAGTAGGTATGTTGTGTACTGTACTTCGGAATTTAAAATTTTAAAATTTGACAAAGCGCATAATAATATTGTAATTGTTTTTTCTGATGTTGCTACGATTTAGATTTCAAAATAAAATATTTTAAAATAATATTTTTTTTTAAAAAAAACATACATTCAAAATAATTGAAAATACCTATAATATGTTCGCAAAAAAAAACTAAAAAATAATCTTAAACTTAAATAAAAGTTATAATTTCTGTCAAAAAATTTACAAATAAATAGGTACATGAATTTTCATGAGAGCAACCAAAATACGCGTAACGCGATGTACTGTAATCGGATTTTTAAACTTTACAAATTGACAAATGGTTTTTGGTTTTTCTTATATTTCTAAGATTATGTTTTAAAAAATATCTTATATTGAAAAAAATTCAAAATATACCTATTATATGAAATTAATAAAATTTTTTGTTGTAAATTAAAACATTCAAATAAATATTTTTGTGTGTACGCGCGTATCAATTTACGGATATATAGATAGACATATTGACGTACTGCCGTATAAAAATTGTACGTCGTATGCTTTAATTTAGATAAAATAAATATTTAATTATCTACTCCTTTCATCTACCATTTTTCAAGAGGCGGTGTGGTGTAGCTGTAAAAAGAGTAGTTCACTCCTATACAAATAGGTATAATATAAAGTAAAGTAAAGAATTCAGAACCATTTTTTGTATATGTACATACATTTGTAATAATGAAATGTAGTGCTTATTTGCCAATGTAGCTACTAAATTTAAAAATGGAATAAGGGGAGGAAAAAATCATCAATATAGATATGTTATAAATCTTAAAATTGTGATTTTAAAAAAAAATCTCGACTTCTGTCAACTTAACAATTATTTTGTATTTTGGCAGCTTCAATATAATATAATACTAAGTACTTAACTTATTTACTTATGAATTATGATAGGTATGTTAAATTTTGTTGTACATATTATGCTCTATGAATAAGCTTCTTAATTAGGATACATAATACATCATCATCAAATTTTCTGAACATTATATATTAGAACACTATTTATATTTAGAATGTAAATCGCTTTTTTTATGTAATAACTGTGCAAAATTATACTCTCTTTAAAGCGCGTTAAGCTACAGGAATAAAATTCAAAAATACTTAAAATCGTTTTTATAATTGAAAAAATTATAAATTTTTTTTTTATAAGGAAATTTCAAACGAAAGAACTGTTGCCATCAATTTTAGTATGCATAGGAAAAAAAAAATAAGTTTCGTATAATATTAGTCTAATATAAATTATACAAAACGGGTTTTTTATGTAAATTTAAAAGCACAAAGAGCTCGAATTTCGAGCACAGGGCGTTACTAGTAAGTAAATTAAAAGAATAAATTTAAAAATTGTTTAAAATTAAATTAATTAATCAAAGTTACCATTCAAAGTTACAATCAAAAGTAAATGCTGGCTGCATGTGCGTAAATAAATTAATTAGAAAATTTTCTTAGTATTATAAAATTAATTTCATTAATTATGTCTTACGACCAAACTAATAAAAATTTTGATAGTTTTAAAAAGACTTATGTACTTTGAAATAAGTTTGAACCACGTAGGTGTTGAGTATTTCTGAGTTGGTTATTTCTTTTTTTCAGATTACTTTTACTTAACAAACACAATATTTACTTTACAGTTGACTAACCAGTAGTATCTAATAATAATATTTTGAAATTTGTGACTTTAAAAATTAGTTTTGCATCTACATTTACGAAACACGTTGCAAATCTATGCGTATGTTAAATAATTTTTAAATCTATTTCTTGCGATCGTGATTTTAATTTGGCTTTTTTTATTCGGAAATAAATTTTTTGTTAGTCGTGTCACTTAATTGGGGCTGATAATTTTATTTTAAACATTATATCTTTTACTGTGTTTGTTTATTTTTATATGAAAATAACTTTTCTTGTTTACTAATAAATTATTTAAGTGTATGTGAAGATAAAAAATTGTTTTCATACTGGGTGTCTCAAAAATGTGACAAAATTTTTTAATAAGCAAAAGTTATTAATATTTTAATATTTATATTTCTACCTTGTAGAATTCCAATGTATTTTGTATATTTTTATACCCTACACCTATAGAATAGGTAAAAGGGTATATTAACTTTGGTATGGTGTTTGTAACCACCTAAAGGAAGCGAGCTAGATATAGAAAAGTATATATATTTGTGATCAGCGTGACCTCCTGAGTCGATATAGCCATGTCCGTCCGTCCGTAGGCACGATAACTCAAAAAATAATAGAGCTATCTTGATGAAATTTTAACTGGAGGTTACTAGGACTGAAAGTACGGCGGGGATTGCATATGGGCAAAATCGGCCCATTGGTTCGGATTCTGGACCTTTTAATCGATCGAAGTGCTAACAATCATATATAAAAAATCACAATAACTCAACAACTAATGACGCTTTCTTCATCAAATTTGTGCTGTAGGTTGAAACTACTTCGGGAATTGCGTAATTTCGGAATTGGACCAATGGTTCGGAACCTAGAACTTTTTGATCGAATTAAGGCCAAAGGAGCATAATTCCGAAACCAAAGAAGATAGAACCTCCAAATTTTGTATCAGGGTGTCCCTTCCTATTTTCTTAATGTCTTTGAAATTTGGGCCTCATTAAAGTAGTGGGTCGGGGACTAGCCATACATTTCCGAAGACCTTAAAGCATATCTTTAAAATTAATAAAGATAACAACTTAAAAAAATGTAGAAGCTTCAAATTTGGCTCAAGGCTGTTCCTTACTATCCCTTGCGTGTCCCCCTAATTTGGGATCAATTGGAGTGGTGGTTCAGTATCCCTCTTAGACACTCTTAAGTTTTAAAAGCTTATAATCGAAATTATTAAAAAAATTTTTAGAATTAATAAAGATAACAACTTAAAAAAATGTAGAAGCTTCAAATTTGGCTCAAGGGTGTTCCTTACTATCCCTTGCGTGTCCCCCTAATTTGGGATCAAATGGAGTGGTGGTTCAGTACCCCTCTTAGACCCTCTTAAGTTTTAAAAGCTTATAATCGAAATTATTAAAAATAGTAACTTAAAATTAAGATAGAACGTTCAAATTGTGTACAAGGGTTAACTAGTGCTTAAATTTAAGCGTGGACTGCATAAGGGCGAAATCAGCCCAAGGGTTCAGATTCTGAACCTTTTAATCGGTTTCAGGGCTAACGAACATATATAAATAATCACGATAACTCAACAACTAATGACGCTATCTTCATGAAATTTGTGTTGTAGGTTATTGATAATGAAACTACGGCGGCGATTGGGTACGGTGAGGATTGGACAATGGGTTCGGAACTTAGAACTTTTTGATCGAATTTAGGCCAAACTAGCATAATTCCGAAAGCAATGAAGATAGAACCTCCAAATTTGGTTTCAGGGTGTCGCTTTCGATTTCCTTAGTGTCCTTTAAATTTGAGCTCAATTGGAGTACTGGGTGTGGACCAGCCTCTCAGTTCCAAGGACCTTAAAGCATATTTTCGAAATTAATAAAGATAGTAACTAGAAGCTTCAAATTTGGCACATGGCTGTTCTTTACTATTTCCTGCGTGTCCCTCTAATTTTGTACCTTTCTTAGACCCGCCAATGTGTAAAAGTTTATCATCGAAATTAATAAAACTAGTAACTTAAAATTAAGATAGAACGTTCCAATTGTGTACAAGGGTTAACTAGTATTTAAAGTATGACGGGGACTGCATATGGGCGAAATCGTACCATAATTTCGGGTTCTGGAACACTAGAAAAGTTCAAGGGCTAACAAACATATATCTTAAAAACACCATAACTCAAAAAATAATGCCGGTTTTTTTGATGAAATTTAAACTTTAGGTTACTAGTAATGAAAGTACCATTGGAATTGGTTCTGGTCGAGTTTGGTCAATGAGTTCGGATTCTAGAAGCTTTTGATCGATTTGATGCCGAACGAGTACAATTTCGAAGCCAAAGAATATATTTCCTATTTCCTATGTGTTCCCGAAATTTAGACTTAATTGTAGTGCTTCAGTTTTCTTCAAAGGAACTTGCTGCATTTATGTAAAATTTATCTTTATATTTAAATGAATTGTATGAAAAGGTGTAAATTTGTAATTGTATTTTAGAAATACATTTATTGCATATTTTGTGTGTAAGCTTTTCTATTAGGTATATTAACTAGCCATTTAAAGTAATTGCAATTTTGAAAAATTTGGATTATTAAATATATTACGCCTTGATTACCTTTTTATCACAAAATTTAATAACTAGAATTTTTTCATTTTGTAATTGAATTGGAATAAATATATTTTCATTTATAACAAGTTTTTTTGTTTTTTAATATTTTTAAATAAATAAATTAGTAAGAATTTGTAATATTTTTTAAGAGATAGTGTAATTAGAAAATGCTTTTTGTATTATAAAGTTAATTTGGTTAGCTATGTCTTACGATCAAATTAATAACAGCTTTTATGGCGTTAAAATGACTTATGGATATGTCATTAAATTTGAACCAACACCTAGGGTACACCTAGGGTATTTCTAAGTCGGTTGCACCGACTGATTGTTTCTTTACTTGTTTTTTATTATTTATTTATTTTTTAATTTAATGTCAGATAATGCTGCATTGTGTGTAAGATATTAAATGTATTATTATATCACTAGACTTATTATATAATTTATATTAAAAAAAAATAAAAAAAAAATATAACAATAATTCTTATATATAAAAAATAATTTTAGAAAAAAAAAACTTAACATTGTACAAGTTATCTATCCTAAAAATAGGACACTTGATAACATTACAAAAACCCAAATTTCCAAATTCTAAATATACATTTCGCATTTCACATAAAATTAAGTTTAAATAAAATTTATTTTAAATCATTTCACGCTTCACATGAAATGTTTACATGTCAATTTTCATTTTTAGTTTTATTAAAAACCCTAATAAATCTTAATAATAATTTAAATAAATTGAATTTATAAAAAATTAAAAAACTCTTGTATTAATAATTTACTATAACATATTTCATAATATACATTATACCCTACACCTATAGAATAGGTAAAAGGGTATATTAACTTTGGTATGGTGTTTGTAACCACCTAAAGGAAGCGAGCTAGATATGGAAAAGTATATATATTTGTGATCAGCGTGACCGCCTTAGTCGATATAGCCATGTCCATCCGTCCGTCCGTCCGTAGGCACGATAACTCAAAAAATAATGGAGCTATCTTGATGAAATTTTAACTGTAGGTTACTAGGACTGAAAGTACGGCGGGAATTGCATATGGGCGAAATTGGCCCATGGGTTCGGATTCTGGACCTTTTAATTGATCGAAGGGCTAACGAACATATATAAAAAATCACGATAACTCAACAACTAATGACGCTATCTTCATCAAATTTGTGCCGTAGGTTACTAGTAATGAAACTACTTCGAGGACTGTGTAAGTTTGGGATTGGACCATGGGTTCGGAACCTAGAGCTTTTTGATCGAATTTAGGCTAAACAAACATAATTCCGAAACCAATGAAGATAGAACCTCCAAATTTGGTACCGAGGTGTCCCTTCCTATTTTCTTAGTGTCCTTGAAATTTGGGCTCCATTGGAGTAGTGGGTCGGGGACCAGCCACACATTTCCGAAGACCTTAAATCATATCTTTAAAATTAATAAAGATAGCAATTTGAAAAAATATAGAAGCTTCAAATTTGGCACAAGGACGTTCTTTACTATTTCTTTTTTGCTCGCCTAATTTAGGATCAATTGGAGTGGTGGTTCAGTCCCCTCTTAGACCACCCAAGGTTTAAAAGTTTATAATAGAAATTACTAAAAATAATAACTTAAAATTAATATATAACGTTCCACTTGTGTACAAGGGTTAACTAGTATTGAAAGTATGACGGGACTGCATATGGGCGAAATCATACCATGGTTTCGGGTTCTGGAACCCTTGACAAGTTCAAGGACTAAAAAACTTATATCTTAAAAACACCATAACTCAAAAAATAATGCCGGTATTTTGATGAAATTTAAACTCTAGGTTACTAGTAATGAAAGTACCATTGGAATTGGTTCTGGTCCAGTTTAATTTCAAAGCCAAAGAATATATTTCCTATGTCCTATGTGTCTCCGAAATCTAGACTTAATTGTAGTGGTTCAGCTATGTTCAAAGGTACTTGCTGCATTTATGTAAAATTCATTTGAATATTTAAATGAATTATATGAAAAGGTCTAAATTTGTAATTGTATTTTAGAAATACATTTATTGCATATTTTGCGTTTATAAGCTTTTCTATTAGGTATATAAACTAACCATTTAAAATAATTGCAATTTTGAAAAATTAAGATTATTAAATATATTATGCTTTGATTATCTTTTTAATTTAATAATTAGAATTTTTTCAATTTGTAAGTGAATTGGAATAAATATATTTTCATTTATTTCAAGTTTGTTTGTTACACCTGTATGACTATATAGTCCAAGCGTATAATAAATTTGCCATTACGTTTGTGACGCAGAGAAGGAGGGGGGGTAGATATAGACTCAAGTGTATGGATCGGATCAGAATCGAAAAATAAATCGATTTAGCTATGTATGTCCGTCCGTCCGTCCGTCCATCATCACGATAACTCAAAAAGTAAAGGAGCTAGGATTATGAAATTTTCACAAATTCGTTTTTATGCAAAAAACGGAATCGAGTTTTAAATTCAGCCATTTTGGTCCACGGGTTCGAGTACCTGCCATACAACTTCTAATTTTATATGAGCATTACTCTATACCTATGGAAGCTGCGTGTCTGAAATTTTGCCAAAAGTAGTTTAGTATAATGGCCAAAGTTACTGAAAAATTTGGTTGGTCTACTGCAGAGGGTTCGAGTAGCTAGTTTAGTATAATGGCCAAAGTTACTGAAAAATTTGGTTGGTCTACTGCAGAGGGTTCGAGTAGCTGAAATTAACAACTCTTTCTTTTATATGAGTTTTACACTACACCTGATGAAGCTGGGTGTCTGAAATTTTGCAAAAAATAGTTTAGTGTAATGGCCAAAGTTACTGTAAGATTTGGTTGGTCTACTGCAAAGGGTTCGAGTAGCTGCCATACAACTCCTTCTTTTATATGAGCATTACTCTACACCTAATAAAGCTGAATGTTTGAAATTTTGTCAAAAGTATGATATAATGTATATGTTACGGTCAATATAATGATATAATGTATATGTTACGGTCATACGGGTATCCCAGAGTTGACACAGTCTACTCTACTACACTCTTCCTCGTTTTTTAATATTTTTAAATAGCTAAATTATTAGGATTTTGTAATATTTTTTAATAGATAGTGTAATTAGAAAATGTTTTTAGTATTATAAAGTTAATTTGGTTAGCTATGTCTTACGATCAAATTAATAACAGCTTTTATGGTGTTAAAATGACTTATGGATATGTTCTTAAATTTGAACCAAATAAGTGTAGGGTATTTCTAAGTCGGTTGCACCGACTGACTGTTTCTTTACTTGTTTTATATATTGCCCTAGTACAATATATTGAACTAAATTAAAATTTTCTTGTTATTGCATTTTTGTTGTTGTCATAAAATATTTTAAATGTTTTAGTTACGTTAAAATATTTTAAGTGGTTTACCAATTTTTTCCTTGATTTCAAAATCGATATTATTATCGAATATTTCAGATTTTTAAGTATAAGATTTTCTTTTGTTAAAAACTTAATTTTTAGTTTTACGTCAGTTTAGTTTGATTTATAAAAGAACAAAGATTGTTATTAATTAAAATTACATTTAAAACCAATTTAAATAAAAATTATAATTCATTTTAAAATAAAACAATTTGTTTGTTTTTCTTTTATAATAAACTTTATATGCGCAGTCGGTAGGATTGCATTACTAGTGGTGAAAGAAAATAATTAAGAGACAATAAAGTGTTAAAAATTTAGAAAATATTTTTTGAATTATCAAGAACAATATATAAAAACTTTTAAAAGTAATTTTGAAAAACTACTAGGTTTGTTTTAAGAATTTGGTGGCAATCTATATATGAGTTGTAAACCATTTATAAAAAATAGAAAAATAAAAAACCAAGTTAAACTCATCTCGGCAGAAAAAAAACATTTAGAACATCTTTCCGGAGTACACCTTTCAACTAAACTAACGACAATTGCATCAAAGGATTTAATTTTGGAAGCAAGAGCTGTCCCAATTTTTAGAGGTGACTCAACTTTTTAGCTAACCCATTTTATTAAAGAAGTAGACTCGAGAACGCAACATAGAATGATATCAAGACAAGACTGAAGAAAAGTTTTGGACTTCAAGAATCATACCTGAAATTAAAGGAAAAGCCAATGCGGTACGAAATTTTCAACAAAACTCCCGATATCAAAATTCTGGAAGCAGATATAAATATCAAAATTCTAGTAATTTTACTAATAAAAACAATCATTACAAAAGTCCTAGTAATTTTACTAAGAATAACAATCATTACCAAAATTCTAATAATTTTACTAACAATAACAATCGTTACCAAAATAACGGTCATTCGAATAACAATCGTTATTCAAATTATAATCACTCTAACAATAATAATCATTATAGTAATATGAATCAACCAAATGAAACTATGGAAATTGAAGAACAATATAAAATTAAAGAAAATTTTCAGTTCAAGCCTTCAGAGAATTACTACCAATAGTAAAGTTTAATATTGATAATAAAATATTTAGATTTTTAACTGATACTGGTTCCACTACATCTATAATAAAAAATACCTTATTTCCTAATATAAAACTAATTAAGTTAGAAAAACCCATACAAATTTCTACGTTGTTCGGTAGAAATTATATTAACCATGAAATAGAGTTCCTAAAGAATTAAATGATAATGAGAAATGGAGAATTGTTGGAAAAATAATGAAATTATAGAAGATACATTTCCTATTCATAACATTGATTCATTATTTGGCAAATTGTACAAAGCTTAATATTTCACTACGCTAAACTTAGGAAAAGGATTTCATCAAATCCTTGTAGATGAAAAAGACCGAGCCAAAACAGCATTCTCAACACCTCAAGGTCATTACGAGTATGTCAGGAGGCCATTTGGAGAATGCTCCTGCAACATTTCAACGTATGATGAATTATATTTTACGCGATTTTATAAATGTTTAAGACTTCTATATTTTATGGATGTTCTAGCTTTGTTTTCATTTAATTTAAATCTATTTCTAGTGTTATATTTATGTATTTCTTTTCGTGTATTTAGCATCCAATTTTATTTTACTTGTTTGTTCAATATGTTATAATATATTTTCATTTTTCGAAATCAACTGATTAATATCTCTTCTGTGTCTTTGTACACTTTTTTTTGTGCTACATCCACTTTTGTAAATAGGTGTTATTAAAGTATCTTTTAGGCAATTTGGAAATAAATCAATTGATAATCTTTTGTTTACGATGTTTGACGATGGCTTTTTTATTACAAGTATAATAACTTTTATAACTTTTTTTATAATAGTATAATTTTTTCTTAATAATTAAAAATTTTATTTAATATTTTAAACATCGAATTATTTTTATTAAAATAAAACTTTTTTTAGTTTTACAAAATAAACGTTTCTTTTATAACAACATTTGTTTATATCGAACTTCCTGGCTATACGAAGAAATATATTTATCGTTAAAAAATTTAAACGTAGAAAAATCCCTATAAAAAAGATTTCAGAACCGTTTTTTTACGATTTTCCCTTTCGGAGTTATGGCATTTACATATAGTAAGAGATTTTAGACTTTCAAAATCAGGATAGTCGCTTTTCCCAGAATATTTATATATGTGGATCTGTGGGATTCTGAGTTAAGAGAGGTTTAAGAGTTGGGTTCAAAATCAGGGTATTTACTTTTTTATACCCCTATGACTGTAGGTCAAGGGGGTAGATATAGACTAAAGTGTATGGATAGGATCAGAATCGAAAAAAAATCGATTTGGCTATGTATGTCTATCCGTCCATCCGCACGGTAACTTAAAAACTAAAGGAGCTAGGATCTTGAAATTTTCACAAATTCGTTTTTTTGCGATAGCCGTCATCGCTATTTATTCCATTTTGCAATTTATTTGGTCCATTTTTGCTATTTCATTTTGGTCCATGGGTTCGGGTAGCTGCGATACAACTTCTTTTTTTATATGAGCATTACTCAGTACCTATTACAGCTGCGTGTCTGAAACTTTGCCAAAAGTAGTTTAGTTTTATGACCAAAGTTACTGCAAAATTTGGTTGGTCTACTGCAGAGGGTTCGAGTAGCTGCCATACAACTCCTTCTTTTATATGAGCATTACACTACACCTAATGAAGCTGGTATGTTTGAAATTTTGCAAAAGTATTTAATGTTTATAATAATAACGATATAATGTTTATATAACGGTCATAAGGGTATCCCAGAGTTGACACAGTCTACTCTTCTACACTCTTCCTCGTTTTTACTGAAAACGTTTTGATTTTACTACAATTTGTTTGACTTTAATCTTTGGAAAAGGGTCATACCCCCTTTCCCAGAAAGTTAACACGAAAATAGTTTGGCTTTACTACAATTTGTTTCATTTAAACCTTCTGAAAAAGTGGTCAGCGCCGTGCCGTGCTCCGCCGTGTTACGACGGACACTGGTTGCTCAGGCTTTAATTTAAATTATTGCCGATTTTTTTAAGTTTGAAATATTATAAAAATTTAAATATTATATATCATGGCCCATTGAATTCAATTCTTATTCCATATTTTATTTTGCGTCATAATAATCATATTTACATTTTGGTACTGAAACGAAATATCAATTATATTAAATTTTAAAATGAAAAATAGCTAATTTTTTACCTATTAGCTATTTAATTAATAGCTAATAGGTAGGTACTTAATCATAGTATTATTAAAGAATTTTATTAAGTATTGTGGAATTTGTTTAGATGTGAAGGAACTACCTTGACCCTTGGAACTTCACTATAATATTCTTAAGGTTATTTCAGGATGTTATACAATTTATATGAAGATTTTCCTCTTTAAAACTCGCAAAACACAAAATAAAGATTTACAAAATACTTTCTATTAAATGGCATCTACTTCAAGCGTAATTGACTGTAAACATAGTTCTGATGCTGATAAAATAAATGAATCTTCGTTTTATTTAATGAGCCAATTAATGATGAAATTTCAATATGTTCAGTTTTAGTTTTTTTAAATTATTTGATAAATTGTTGAGAGGTATAAAACTATTTTAATGAGTGTTTATAATTTTCGTCAAAACTTACCAGTAAATTTTACCTTCAGGGTGGTGGTAAAAAGTTATTTATATATATTCACATCCATGCAAAGCATATAGGTACCACATAAAGTTTTTATAAATCAAATCCGCATTCCAAAATTCCAGAATTTCAATCGCTTACTTTTTTTAAATAATAAATGTACCAAATTACTGGTCTTTTTATAGCGGCTTAAGCTACAGGAATAAAAATCTAACAACTTAACGTTCTTATAATTGACTCTCGTTATTTTTATTTTGCTACTTTAAAATGTAGAGTAGGCAACTGAAAATAAAAAAAATCATATTCAAAACTATTCAATGAAATACTAAATAAAAAAAGAACGCTAAAATGCCCATTTATATTGTGACTTTTTTAATTTTTCTTGATTTTTCGTGTAAAAATAAAATAAATAAATTTGAAAATTAAAGAATGAGAAAGAATAGCGAATATTAATAGTTTCATAGAATGTTTTTCGCTTTCTTTGAAGACATTAAAATTAAAACAAATTTGTGAAATTTTTTGTTCTATTTGCTTTACATATATATGTATACATATATATATAGTTTCTGGTATTGACTAATAATAATAATAATAGAAACTAAGCCGTGCGAAAATTCAAATTCACAAAAATAATTGTTTAAATATGCATTAAATTTAATATTTAACAAGGGATGAAAAAAAAAACACATTTTCAAATTACACAGTGTTTCATACTAAGTAGTTTTTATTTTTATAAAAATAATATTATAATTTAGTTATTTTATCAATTGATTGTTAAATATGAATAATAGTGAAATCAATACTTAGAATATAATTCACTCAAGGAAACATGTTAACAAGTGCGAAATATAATGTTGGAGCTGGAATGTATAATTTTGAAAAAATATACACTGGTGAATAAGTTACCGATTCATAAAAAAACTTATGTTTTAATTTTTAAGACTAATAGCCCTTCAAAGGGGAAGGCTCCAAAATTTTAGCTAATCAAACTTATAATGATTTTTCAGGATCTATTTTTTTTGAGGCTATTAGATATAATATTAAGTGGTTGTTAGCAGGATCTTTATTTTTTGAGGCTGTTTATCCCACAAAAATCGATGGCTTAGTGGTTAGGACGTCGGCCTTTCAATTGAAAAGTGTCGGTTCGAATCTCGTTCAGAACATATTTTTTGTTAAGTTCTTTTTTTTTTATTCAAACTAAAAAACTTCTATAGGTTCTTTTAGCTTTTCGACTTTCGAATTACATTTGGCAGCTTAATTTTCAAACTTTTTGGCTTTGAATTTAAAACCAGCTTTAAAAATTTTTTATGATTTTTCAAATAAATATTAAGTTTAAGCTTTTATAATTTTATATTTAAACCTTAAAAAACTTTTGAAAAAAAAAAAAGTTTCTGCATATAAATTATTAGAGGCGATGCCGCCATCTAGTGTTCAAAAATTCAATACAAAATTTTCCTAAGATTTTGTAGTATTTTAATTAAAATGTTATATTTTTCCTGTAAGACAATAAACTGGAACCAAAATGTTACAATATTGTAGGGTATGATATTGTCTTTAATATACATCTTTGTTTCATCTGAATCAGCTAGCTTTTTTAAGATTTATTTATTTATTTATTTATTTATTTATTTATTTCAATTTACAATGCCTTAAGAGAGAATAATAACCCTCATGTTAGGCTATATAGATTATTATACATTTCATTTTATCAAACATTATTTATAGAAAGTAATAAGATGTATTAATCAATTTGCAAGACAAGTGGAACAAAATAATCATAATAATTTTATCATTAAAAATTAAATATAAAAAAAATCAAAAATTAAAAATTAAAAAAAATTAAATAATTAAAAAAAAAAATAATTAGAATTAAATAGAAAAGCCAGAAAGAAAATAAAAAGAAAACAAAAAGATAATGAATTTATAACACAGAATATAATCCAACAAAAGCAATAAAAAAAAAAAAAATATATGAAAATGAATGTGCTAAAATTAATTATATATTATATAAGTCCGGAAGATTTCAGAACACAAAACAATTGTAGAAGAAGTTTAAATTCAATTTCGTTCTCTGCTATATTGAGTAATACATTTTTTTTTTAATTCAATTTTTAGTTGATTACTCCTTAAAAGTTTTTGATGGTTTGGTAAGGTATTATACAATTTAATTCCTTGATGTAACATTGTAGATGAACCATAATGTGAAGTTCTTTTCCTATTTATATGAATTAAATTTTGATTCCTTGTATTTACTTGGTGAAAATCACTACGTTTAGGCAATGAAGTTATAGTATGAATATTTGAACAATTTATGTCATGAATATGAAGTATAAGTTTTATATTGAATAAATCTTTTATCAGTAACAAATTTTTTTCACTATGTATATAATGTGTTTTTTCTTGCCAACTGTAATTATACAAGCTTTTTATTGATTTATTTTGAATTACTTGAAGTTTATCAATTATTTGTTGAGTTGCTATACCCCATAGTTTTATACCATAACTTAAATGGCAATGGAACAGCGCATTATATACTGATGATTTCACACTATTTGGTAACAAATCAGAAATATTATTGAATACACCAACTGTAGAAGAAAGCTTTTTACAAAGGTTAGAAGTGTGAGTATTCCATTTTAATTTGTTGTCAATCCAAATCCCTAAATATTTAAATTCATTTACTTGCTGTAATGAATTCGTAGAGATTTTTATGTCGAGTAGATGAGGTGAAGAATCAATTACCATATATTTTGTTTTTTTAATGTTGATTGTTAATTTTTGATTAGTCATCCAAGAGCATAGTTTGTTTATCTCAGCGTTCATTTTTAATTGCAGTTCATTATAGCTTTTAGCATGGAAAATAAGGCAAACATCGTCGGCAAATAATATTATTTCTGCATCAAGGCCAATATCAGTTATGTTATCTATAAAAATTTTGAATAATAATGGACCAAGTATGCTACCCTGTGGTACCCCGTAAGGTACTTTTTCCTTTGTGCTTATTTTTGATCCTATTTGAGTAAATTGTATTCGTTGACTTAAATAAGAAGCAAACCATTTGTATGCTAACCCTTTAATACCATAACATTGCAATTTCTTCAATAATATATTATGATCAACAGTATCAAATGCTTTCGTTAAGTCCAGGAAAAATACCGATACTGCGTTCTTATTATCTTTTAAATTTTGTATAGTATTTATCATGTCAACCACAGCAGTCTCTGAATTAGATTTTATTCTAAAACCATATTGATTTTTGGAAAGGAGATTATTTTTTTCCAGAAATGAGCAAAGTTGTTTGTTAATTACTTTTTCCATTATTTTAGACAAAACGGGAGCCAAACAAATAGGTCTGTAATTATAAGAATCATTTTTACAACCAGATTTAAAAATAGGTATTATTTTCCCGATTTTAAGTTGTTCTGGAACTAGGTTTTCACTTAAAGATTTGTTAACAATTACCGCAATCGGTTCATATAGATACTCATTACATATTTTTAACATATTTGTAGATATATTTAAAATATCAGCCGAATTTGAGTTTTTTAAGTTTTTTATAATATTATATATTTCATATTTATCCGTATTTTCAAATTTAAATGATTTGTTAGTTTTGACATTTGTGTGAAATAATTTATCTTTATATTCCAGGGCCAGCGATTCTCCAATCGTAGCAAAATATTAAAGTTTCAAGTGAAATTTAAAATAAAAAAAAAAATTCAAACTTTCAAAAAAACCACTACAAGTATGAAATTTTCAAGAACAATTTTCATTAAAAAATACATTTTCATACTTTGTTTCACAAAAATTTAATTTTCCTTTGTGTTTTCTTGTAGAAAAAGGTATGATAAAATGTAAGTAGGATGCACTTTAGAGTTGGATAAAATATTAAGTTGGGTTTAGGTAATTCGCTTGGAGGGATTTTGGAGGTATTTTAAAGATATATAAGTAAAAATATAGTTAGAATTGACCTTAGAGTTGGCTACAAAATCAGTATTATGCAGTTTTTCTTGCATATTTATATACATATATATACAAAAGAATCTGAATTAGGAAGGACTTTAGAGTTGGATTTTAGAGTTGGAAAATATATATACAAAATTCAAAGTTCTTTAATTATTATTCAACATGCCTCAAAGGTTTTTCATAATTTTGAAGGGTGACGAAGCTACAGCCCCCGCAAATTACAAAATATCCCTATATTCAAATTATTATAACAAGAGTTCTATAGGCTTCTACAGGCTTCACAAAAATAAATTGCTGAAATGTATAGGGTTGCCATACGGTACTAAAATTTGTCATTATGCAAAACGCAATTTTTGCAAAATTTTTGGCCCCACATATTTTCTAAAGGGTTCAAGCCAGGGCCTTGAAATTTTAGGAGAAGTTAGATCCTTAGAAATTAGTAGGAGTCGGTTAACAAATTTTTTTTATCACGTCCTCTAGTTAGGAGCTTAGGAAACACATGTAACTTAAATGCTATAACTTAATTGCTATCTTTAAACACCTGATGAAATAACTAAATTATAATATTATCATTTATTTTTATATATATTTTTATAAAAATTAAAGATCTCTGTAAGAAACCCGACATAATTTTGAAAATGTGCTTTTTAAAAACCGTTGGTTTTTTTCATCACTTGTTAACTTCTTAAAACGGTATGGTATATATTTTAAAACTGAAATTTTTCTTAAATCGAGTTTTATACACGGTTTTCTAGGTATTTTCCTTTAAATTTTATAACATATAACAAAATTTTAGATAAAATTTTTAAGATTTTTTTATTTTTAACGATATTAAAGAAAAACAAGTAAAGAAACAGTCAGTCGGTGCAACCGACTTAGAAATACCCTACACCCATTTGGTTCAAATTTAAGGACATATCCATAAGTCATTTTAACACCATAAAAGCTGTTATTAATTTGATCGTAAGACATAGCTAACCAAATTAACTTTATAATACTAAAAACAATTTTCTAATTACACTATCTATTAAAAAATATTACAAAATCCTAATAATTTATCTATTTAAAAATATTAAAAAACGAGGAAGAGTCTAGTAGAGTAGACTGTGTCAACTCTTGGATACCCGTATGACCGTAACATATACATTATATCATCCGGTTAATTACTTTTGACAAAATTTCAAACATTCAGCTTTATTAGGTGTAGAGTAATGCTCATATAAAAGAAGGAGTTGTATGGCAGCTACTCGAACCCTTTGCAGTAGACCAACCAAATTTTACAGTAACTTTGGCCATTACACTAAACTATTTTTTGCAAAATTTCAGACACCCAGCTTCATCAGGTGTAATGTAAAGCTCATATAAAAGAAGGAGTTGTATGGCAGCTACTCGAAACCTCTGCAGTAGACCAACCAAATTTTGCAGTAACTTTGGCCATTATACTAAACTACTTTTGGCAAAATTTCAGATACGCAGCTTCCATAGGTATAGAGTAATGCTCATATAAAATTAGAAGTTGTATGGCAGGTACTCGAACCCGTGGACCAAAATGGCTGAATTTAAAACTCGATTCCGTTTTTTGCATAAAAACGAATTTGTGAAAATTTCATAATCCTAGCTCCTTTACTTTTTGAGTTATCGTGATGATGGACGGACGGACGGACGGACATACATAGCTAAATCGATTTATTTTTCGATTCTGATCCAATCCATACACTTGAGTCTATATCTAACCCCCCCCCCCCCCCTCCTTCTCTGCGTCGCAAACGTAATGGCAAATTTATTATACCCTTGGACTATATAGTCATACGGGTATAACAACAAACTTGAAATAAATGAAAATATATTTATTCCAATTCAATTACAAAATGAAAATTCTAATTATTAAATTTTGTGATAAAAAGATAATCAAAGCATAATATATTTAATAATCCAAATTTTTCAAAATTGCAATTATTTTAAATGGTTAGTTTATATACCTAATAGAAAAGCTTATAAACGCAAAATATGCAATAAATGTATTTCTAAAATACAATTACAAATTTAGACCTTTTCATATAATTCATTTAAATATTCAAATGAATTTTACATAAATGCAGCAAGTACCTTTGAACATAGCTGAACCACTACAATTAAGTCTAGATTTCGGAGACACGTAGGACATAAGAAATATATTCTTTGGCTTTGAAATTAAACTCGATCAGAACCAATTCCCATGTTACTTTCATTACTAGTAACCTTGAGTTTAAATTTCATCAAAATACCGGCATTATTTTTTGAGTTATGGTGTTTTTAAGATATAAGTTTTTTAGTCCTTGAACTTGTCAAGGGTTCCAGAACCCGAAACCATAGTACGATTTCGCCCATATGCAGTCCCGTCATACTTTCAATACTAGTTAACCCTTGTACACAAGTGGAACGTTATATATTAATTTTAAGTTATTATTTTTAGTAATTTCTATTATAAACTTTTAAACCTTGGGTGGTCTAAGAGGGGACTGAACCACCACTCCAATTGATCCCAAATTAGGCGGGCATACAAGAAATAGTAAAGAACGTCCTTGTGCCAAATTTGAAGCTTCTATATTTTTTCAAATTGCTATCTTTATTAATTTTAAAGATATGATTTAAGGTCTTCGGAAATGTGTGGCTGGTCCCTGACCCACTACTCCAATGGGGCCCAAATTTCAAGGACACTAAGGAAATAGGAAGGGACACCTCGGTACCAAATTTGGAGGTTCTATCTTCATTGGTTTCGGAATTATGCTTGTTTGGCCTAAATTCGATCAAAAAGCTCTAGGTTCCGAACCCATGGTCCAATCCCGAACTTACGCAGTCCTCGAAGTAGTTTCATTACTAGTAACCTACGGCACAAATTTGATGAAGATAGCGTCATTAGTTGTTGAGTTATCGTGATTTTTTATATATGTTCGTTAGCCCTTCGATCGATTAAAAGGTCCAGAATCCGAACCCATGGGCCATTTCGCCCATATGCAATCTCCGCCGTACTTTCAGTCCTAGTAATCTACAGTTAAAATTTCATCAAGATAGCTCCATTATTTTTTGAGTTATCGTGCCTACGGACGGACGGACGGACGGACATGGCTATATCGACTAAGGCGGTCACGCTGATCACAAATATATATACTTTTCCATATCTAGCTCGCTTCCTTTAGGTGGTTACAAACACCATACCAAAGTTAATATACCCTTTTATCTATTCTATAGGTGTAGGGTATAATAATTAGAAGACAATAAACATTTTTGAAAATCGTTCAGTTTTTGGACCTAACATCGGCATATACAAGTAAAGATATCCATATAAATCATAACTCGATTATTTGAAAATTATATTACATATCCGAGACACCCGGTATGAAAATTGAGTTTTTTCTCAACATTTTAATATTTACATACCCTTAATTAAATTATTGAAAAATTATAACAAAAAAACAAATCGCATGTTGCAGCTTGCCCATTTTTGGGTACCAAATTTATTACTTTTGATAACAAAAAAACAAATCGCATGAATTTTTAAATGCAGGGTTGCGCAAAACTGGTTGATATAGTTTGAATGTTTAATAACTTTTTTATTTAATGTTTAATTATTATTATTATTATTTTTTTGTTATAAAGTATATTAATATTTTTAGCTTATGTACGAAAAATTATATCCCGCAATTGGTGACTATTTTCGGCTTTTGGTATGGTAACTGGCTTGTTTACGTATACACTTTCTTTCAAATAACCTTGAAGAAAACAGTCTGGTGCTGTTAAATCTGGTGATCGTGGGAGCCAATTGAAATCCCTTCTCCGCGAAATAATGCGTTCGCCAAAAAGATCCCGTAAAAGAGCCATTGTGTCTCTTGCAGTGTGGGCTAGGGCTCCATCTTGTTGGAACCACAACTGTGGATGGTTTTCTACAGCTGGCCTCAAAAAATTGTCCAGAACCGTTCGATATTCAGCACGACTGATGCGCCATGTTCATTTTTGAAGAAATATGGGCCAATGATCCTTTCAGTGGGTGTAATTGTCGCTGATTAACTGTACTTCGATTTTGCTTGTTTACGATACCATTCAATTGAAAATGGGCTACATCGCTCATTATCAAAATGTTAATGAAATCGCGATTTTTTTCTGCTTTTTGTCGGAATGAAATGCAATAATCATGTCGTTGTTTATAGTCTATCGGCTTCAATTCTTGCACAAACTTAACCTTATACATGTGCAATGTGTCCAAAATCCTCTGAACGGACCTCCGCAATAGCCCTAGTTGTGCCGAACGTCTTCTTGTTGATGTTTCTGCAATGTCCTGCACACTATCCACAACACGTTGAATATTTTCTTCCGTGTGGACCGTACGTGGTCTTTCAGTACATAGAATGGAAGGTGTCTTACTGTACCATGTTATCGAAAATTTGCAATGCACGGTTTATTGTTGATGCTGAAGGTCCAGTACGCACATTAAAAAAACAACGACAAGCACGCTGCGTCAATACAATTGACCGTTGATTTTCAAAATAAAATTCAATAATTGTTGATTGCTGTTCTGTTGCGTATTGTTCCATTTCCAATCACCCAAGTTTTCTTCACAAAATTCTGAAATAAAAATTAAAATATAAATAAATTTAAAAAGTTATTCAACATTCAAATCATATCGGTCGTTTTGCGCCATCCTGTACAAGAAAACATAAATAGATGATATTATAATATAACAAAATAATAATAAAAAATATAAAAAAACAATAAAAGTTATTTTTTATATAAAAATAAACCAAAACAGTGAATTAGATAATGTTTAAAATAACATGATCGACACAAATAAGTGCACGACATATAAATAAAATAAAAGCAACTTAAAATCACTTTCACAAAATATACATTTATTCATTCATATAAAACAAAATTTAAAAAAATATTTTTTATACATGTAGATTTGCTACATATTAAGTAAATCTTGATGCAACACTACTTTTTTTCACCACAAGTTTTAAAATATTATTTACATTTACTAGGGAAAGACTGTACATAAAAAGTTTAGTTTACCAGTACCAATAACAGATACTTCAGCTTCTTTTATAAAAGCGAGTTTTTAAAAAAGCTAATGTACTTCGTGAAACAAATATTATTTTAATTGATGAGGATTCAATGATTTATGCTTTAAATTAATTGTATCGATCGTTTGTTGAAAGATATAACTCGATGTAACGAATCAATGAGTGAAAAAGTTATGAAAGTTGCCATTTATATGAAAGTTGTTTCAAAATAAATTTAGAGATTTTAAAATTAATTGACGAACCTGAAAAATCTTATTATGGTGTAGTTTCTGTCATATCAAATTCAACAGATAATATTTAATGTATTCAATCTTTGGCACCCCCAGGATTACCCTTTCATTGATTAAAATTAAAACAAGTAAAGAAACAGTCAGTCGGTGCAACCAGCTTAGAAATACCCTACACCTAGTTGGTTCAAATTTAATGGGAATTCCATAAGTCATTTTAAAATCATAAAAGCTTTTATTAGTTTGATCGTACGACATGGCTAAGCAAATTTACTTTTAGATAAAATTGGAAATGAAAATTGCTTAGATTTCATATAAGGCAATAACTTATCTGATCTTGATAGTTTTGATATAAAAGAAAATGGGAATAGGTAATGATGATAATAATAATAATAATAATAGTAATAATTATAATAATAATGTGAATGATAATAATAAAAATAAAAATGATAATAGTAATAAAACTGATAGTGATTGAATTGTTCATAGTAGCACAACAGGGACGATAATGAAAAATGTAAAAGAAATAGTCAAATCAAGAAGTTTTAACAAATATTAAAATCAAAAATAATATAAATCTTTTAAATTTTTTCATCATTTACAAAGAAGAAATATAAAAATATCAATACTGTGAAAGAAGCTATATAGCTAATTCAAATAAAATTGAAAAAAATAATTGTGTAGTTTCAAAAAAAAACATGGGTGTAAAGAAAAGAATACAAGTTGTATTACTCCAACCAAACTGCAAATGCCAGATAACAAAAATTTAAATTGGACTAAGGTATAGACACTCTGCCAAAACATTGAAAAAAATTTACAGGAAAACGTATATCGATCCATTGGTTCCTCCTATTGTTAGGTTAATAAGGAAAAAAACTGATACTGATACATATTTTTTAATTTTATTTTATTTATCATGATTTATTGCAATTCAAGACTCAGCTTATTTCAGGAGGCATATTGATAACAAATACAGATAATATTTGTAGAAAACAGGAGTAACTTGGCAAAATTATATGATCAGTAACCCTTCATGTTCAATACACTCTTTACGTAATTTAAATATTGCACATTTTAATGCCAGGAGTCTCAAAAAAATTATTACTGAAATAGAATCATTTACAAAAGTTAAAAAATGTATTGACATAATTATGATTGGTGAAACTTGAATATAATCTGATGACGAGATAGTTTTTAATATTCCCGGGTATACAGCTTCATTTAATTCAAATATTTTACATAGAGGAGGAGAAGCTGCTATTTATGTCAAACAAAATATACAATATAAAATTTTGGAAGTCGTAGAACATTTCAATACAATAATTATATCATTTTGTGGTACTAGTCCAGTTATTAAGCTTGCGGTTTGTTACAAAAGTCCTAGTGAAAATAATAATACATTTATATCACATTTAGGATCAATTTTTAATAGATATAAAAATATTGTAATGGCTGGAGATTATTAAACTTTGATTAACTGATACGGATCTCCCTATATCCTACAAAACAATGTTAGAATCTCATGCTGTAGATGTAAAGAACAAGTAAAGGAAGGAAAATGCCACTAGAGTTACTGAAAACACTTTCACAATAATTGATCATGTTATATCAGATCTAAAAAATGAAAAGTATGATTTTAAAATTTCTACTGAGATGTTGTTAACTAAGACCATAAAGCCATTCAAATTAAGAAAAATAATGTTATAAAAAAACGTTAGCCTATTTTCAATAAGGAAATAATCAAAAAATATAATTACAGACATTCAAAAATACAAAACTTAAGTTACCAATCTACGTTCAATAAATAATTGTGATAGTGAAGATGATCTTTATTGTATTGCAATTGGCCAAAGAGAACTCCACTGAAAAAAATAGTAATAAGAGTAAAAAAAGATAATGACTGAAGAAATAATAAACCTCATCCAAAAAAGAAATAAATTAATTAAAAACTTAAATAAAAATCCTAATTTCCCTGAAATTCAAGCCAAATATTAAATTTTGAAACATAGTGTCACGAAGGAAATAAAGACAGAAAAGCAAAGTTATTTTAATAATAAAATCTACTTAACTGGGTCTGATCATAGATGTGGGAAATGCTAAACAATTGTGTACTGAAAAAGTCGTTTAATTACAGTTAATTTGTCAATGAAATAAATAACAATGGCATTAAAATATGTGATAATTTCTGTATTGCTAATATTTTATCACGTATTTTAGTGAAATTGGAAACAAGTCGCGGATAATATTATTGATGCAGAAAAATACACAGTACAAAACACTATTATTGAACGATCCATTTTTCTAAAATAACCAAACGAAATAGAAGTATTTAAAATCATTTAGCTGCTAAAAAAAATTTTAACAGGAGTTGATTGTATAACAGCATCAAATCTAAAGCATGTGACAACTATTATAGCACCCAAGCTCGCCTACTTAATAAATAATTTCTTAACAATTGGCAATTATCCTGAATGCCGAAAATCAAGTATGGTGGTGCCAATATACAAATCAGGGTCGACTTGTAATGTATCATATTACAGGTGTATTATTTTAACAAACAAGTAAAGAAACAGTCAGTCGAAATAACCTAGGTGTAGGTTCAAATTTTATGAGAAGTTCATAAGTCATTTTAAAACCATAAAAGCTTTTATTAGTTTAATCGTAAGACATAGCTAACCAAATTAAATTTATAACACCAAAAACATTTTCTAATTAATTTATCTATTCAAAAATATTAAAAATTCTTAATAATTTATATATTTAAAATTATTAAAAAACAAAAAAACTTGAAATAAATGTTAAACACTAATTGTTAGTTTATGTACCTATTAGAAAAGCTAATAAACGCAAAATATGCAATAAATCTATTTCTAAAATACAATGACAAATTTAGAACTTTTCATCAAATTTAAAAATAAATTTAACATACATACAGCAACATACCTTTCAACACAACTTAAGTATCGTACACAATGTCTGAATTATACATTACCCATGTTAATAATTCAATAAAATATATGATATAATAATAATTAAAAAAAAAATTAATCGTTTATTAAAAAAAAATTTTATTTTTTAATTTACAAAATATAATACATAATATGTATTATGGTAAAAATTATTAGCCTTTGAAAAATATAAATTTGTTGAATAAGAACGGAAATAGGAAAGAACCCTCGTGTATCAAATTTAAAGTTTCCATCTTTTTAATTTCGAAGATAAGCTTTTTAATTTTGGGATTTCTTAGGAGGCACCTGAACCATCACTATAATTAAATCTAAATTTTAGATACACAAAGCAAATAGGAAAAAAAACTTGGTCCCAAATTTCAATGTTCTATCTTCTCTGGTTTCAAAATTATATTCTTTAGGCCTCAATTCGATCAAAAACTTCTAGAATCCGAAGCCATTGTCCTATCTAGACCATAAACAATCCCCGTGGTACTCTCATTATTAATAACCTAAATTTTAAATTTCATCAAAATAGCGTCATTAGTTTTTGAGTTCTTGTGTTTTTAGATATATGTTTGTATATATATATTTTTCAAAGGTTCCAGAACCCGAAGCCATTGTCCGATTTCGCCTATATGCAGTCTCCGCCATACTTTCAATACTAGTTAACCCTTGTACGCATAGTAAAGAAAAGTCTTGTGCCAAATTTGATGCTTCTACGTTTGCTTGAAGTTAATATGTTTATTATTTTCGAAGATAAGCTTTAAGGTCTTCGGAGAGGCACACTTATACCAAATTTGGAGGTTCTATTTTCACTGGTTTTGCAGTTATGTTTTTTGTTTCTAAAATCGATGAAAAAGTTCTAGGATCCGATTTATCATGATTTATTTTATATGTTCTCTAGCCCTTAGACTGGTCAAAAGGTCCAGAATCCGAATTCATAGGCCGATTTAGCACATATGCAATCCCTGCCGCACCTTCAGCACTAGTAACTTACAGTTAAAATTTCATCAATATAGCTCCATTAATTTCTGAGTTATCGTGGTTTTTAGATATATGTTCGTTAGCACTTGAACCGATTAAAAGTACTGGAACACGAACCCAATGTCGGTTTTCGCTCATATGCGATCCCTGCCGTTGTTATATCATAAAAAAGGGAAAATTAAGTTTGTTACGGTGTTTGTAATCATCTAAACGAAGCGAGCTAGATATGGAAAAGTATATATATTTGTGATCAGCGTGACCTTCCGAATCGATATAGCCATGTCCACCTGTCCGTCCGTAGGCACGATTACTCAAAAACTAATGAAGCTATCTTGATGAAATTTTAACTGTAGGTTACTAGGAGTTAATACGGCGGGTATTGCATATGGGCGAATTCGGCCCATGGGTTTGAATTCTAGACCTTTTAATTAACTCAAAATTCTAGACCTTTTAATTGAATAACTCAAAAACTATTGGAGCTACAATTATGAATTTTGTGGTTTAGGTTACTAGTAATAAGACTATGGCGAGAACTGCGTGTGATCGAGATCGGAACATGGGTTCAGACTCTAGAAGTTTTTGAAGGAATTTACGCCAAAGAACCATAAAACCTTCAAATCAGGGTATCAGTGTGCCTCTTCCTATGTCCTTAGAGTCCTTGAAATTTAGGAACAATTGGAGTAGTGGGTCGGGGATTATCCACACCATTCTGAAGACCTTAAATCATTGATCATTGAAATTAATAAAAAAATTAAAAAATCTATCTTAAAATTAAGATAGAACGTTCCAATTGTGTACAAGGTTCACTAGTATTGATAGAACGGCGAGGACTTCATGTAGGCGAAATCCGACCATGGGTTCGGTCCCTGGAACTTATTCTTTTCCAAAGAAGTTAGAACCACCTAATTCGGTATTAGGGTGTCTCTTTCTATTCCCTTAGTGTCCTCGAAAATTGGAACCAATTGAAATAGTTGGTCAGGGACAACCCACATAGTTACGAAGACCTTAAAGCATATTTTCGATAATAATAAAGATTGTAACTGCAAACAAATGTAGAAGATTCAAGTTTGGCAGAAGGGTGTTCTTTACTATTTCCTACGTGTTCCCTTATTTTATGATCAATTGAAGTGGTGGTTCAGATAACTCTCTTAGACCTCTAAAGGTTTGAAGGTTTATCACCGAAATTAATAAAAATAGTAACTTAAGATTAATATAGAATGTTCCAATTTTGTACAAGGGTTAACTAATGTTAAAAGTATGACGAAATTGTACCATGGTTTCGGGTTCTGGAACCTTTTAAAAGTTCAAGTGCTAACAAACATATATCTTAAAAATACCATAACTCAGAAACTAATTATGCTATTTTAAAGAAATTTATATTCTACTTTACTAGTAAGGAAAGTACCATGGGAATTGGTTGTGGTCAAGTTCGGACAATGAGTTTGGATTCTAAAAGCTTTTAATAGGCCAAACTAGTATAATTTCGAAACCAAAGAAGATAGAACCTTATATTTGGGGTGTTTCTCTTTATTTTTTTTTGTGTACGTGAAATTTTGGATGAATTAGGATAGCGGTTTGCGTACTTTTCCCACTACTCCCAAGATCTTAAAGCATAATATATTCGAAATTAATGATGATAAAAAAATTAAATTTGACGCACTATTTCCTATTTCTGTTCTTTTTTAACACTTTTGTATTTTTAAAAGGCTAAGAGTTTTACTAAACATATTATGTATTATATTTTATAAATTAAAAACAAAATATTTTTTTAATAAACGACGAAATTTGTTTTTGTTTTTAATTTTTATTTTATCATATCTATATTTTATTGAATTATTACCATAGGTAATATATAATTAAGAAATTGTGTATGATATTTAAGTTGTAAAATTAATTATATGAAAAGTTCTAAATTTGTCATTGTATTTTAGAAATACATATATTTCATATTTTGATTATTAAATTTTGTGCTAAAAAACTAATGAAAGCGTTAATGGTTTTAACTAACATTAAAAACCATGAAATTATATAAACTTTTATATTTATATTATTACAAATTAATATTTCTTTCAAATAACTTTGAGTTTAATTATATAGACCATTAATAAATAAGTAAACTAAGACAATAAATTTGAAAATTATCTAAAATTGAAATAATTAATCAAGGGTACTAAACATTCAACAGTTTACTAAAAGTAAAAACATATTTTAAACTAAAAGTTTTAAATATGTAATTTTGTAATTGCATTTTACGAATCCATTTGTCTCAAGTTTATTTGTTCTTTAATATTTTTAAATAGATAAATTAGTAAGAATTGTTAATATTTTTGAATTGATAAAATATTTAGAAAATGTTTTTAGTATTATAAAGTAATCTTGGTTAGCCATGACTTACGATCAAACTAATAAAAGCTTTTATGGTTTTAAAATGACTTATGGACTTCCCATTACATTTGAACCAAATAGGTGTAGGGTATTTCGACTGACTGTTTCTTTAATTGTTATTAATTTCAATGATATGCTTTAAGGTTTTCGGAACTGTGTGAATGGTTCCCGATCCATTACTCCAATTGGTCCTAAATTTCAAGTACTCTAAGGACATAAGAAGAGGCACACTGATACCAAATTTGTAGGTTCTACTTCACGTTAAAGTAGGAATCTTTTCACTTATGATACGCTTAGAATTGCCGAAAACCTCTTGCCAGATTCTTAGCTTATTTAGGACTCCTCTGCAGGTGTGGTCTTTTGTAGGATACATCCATACAAACTTCGAAAAGCTATCTACAATGACAAAAAGATATTTATACTGCTTAGTTGTTGCATCCATAGGACCAAGATGATAAATATGTATTGTTTCTAACGGCTAATTTCCTTTATCTATGCAATGTAGATATCCTTCAAATTTTTTAGTTTAGAATGTTAAATATATATATATAAAATAACATTTGATACAATCTTTAATACAAAGATTAGCCTTACTACGAAGATATGGAATATAAAACTGTTGTTGCAATAAATACACTGTTTTTTCAGTTCCAAAAAGGCTAGTTCCATGTTTGAGAGTGATTATTTCTCTTTCCATTGCTTTTGGTATAACTAACTATTTGATCTTGTCCTTGTATGTTTTTATAAAGAACATCTCCTTTGAATTTGTAATCTTCATAATCTTTTGTTTTCAAAATTTCTTTAATAGTGTTTATATGTTGGTTTAAATTTTGAACTTTCCTTAGTCTAGTTGTTACCTTGGTGTTAATGACTAGAAACTGGTAAAGATATAGGTTGCGAACATCTACATGTCTCATTCTTGTATTACTGCGAAAATGTGAAATGCAAATATAAAATCCAACGGGGAACTGCTGACGGTAAATTAAGTTTTGATAATGTTTATTTGTATGCTGAACAGTATGTGTAAGCTTAAATTCGATTTCTA
The DNA here is from genome assembly GCA_963082915.1 of Dolichopus griseipennis. Taxonomy (NCBI): domain Eukaryota; kingdom Metazoa; phylum Arthropoda; class Insecta; order Diptera; family Dolichopodidae; genus Dolichopus; species Dolichopus griseipennis. The sequence goes on along the minus strand of OY720444.1, from coordinate 40,547,994 downwards.
ACAAATAGTGTCGAAATTTTTTTTTGGTCAAATAAGCTGCTTTTACTTTTAAAAAATAACTGTGTAAGTTTTCCTCGCTTTCCGTTGTTTTCTTACTCCAATATAAAAAATGGTGTAATACATTATTTGTTTTTTGCATCAGAATTACTGCTAACCCGTGTTTAGATGTGTCGGTATGTAATTCAACTGATGATTTCCTCGTGTAAATACTTATGACGGGTTGTTTTGTTGGAAGTTTATTCAACTTATATATTGACCGAAGTTGTCGTTCTCCCATTTTAAACACGGTATTTTTTTTAAAAGATCAGTTAGTGGTTTCACCAATTATGTATAACCAGAAACAATTTTTCTGATGAACTCTGTTAGACCTTAAAAGAATTCTAAAGCTTTTATATTTTTAAAGGTGCAATTTTTCCTTCTAATGACTGACCTAAAAAACTAACTGATATTTTTAAAAATTTGCAGTTTTTCCGATATATTTTTAAATCATTAATAGCAGTAACATTTAGTAAAAATTTTAACTTACTTATCCCTTCTGTATCATAATTTTTTGGTTAATTAGGTATTGAAATATATGATTTTTAAAAGCGAATAAAAACAGCCGGTGAATTACAAAGACCAAATGGTGCACGATTAAGTTCAAATGTCCTTTCTTTTGAATATTTTTTTGATGCTTCTGCTATTAGCACGTAAAAAATTCCATTTTCCAAATTCAATACCGAAAGTACTCTATCTAATTTATGCAGACTCTGAGCGATACATCCTTTTTCTTTACTAACACTACCCTATAGTATATTCGAATGTTGATGGTATAATAATATCTGCTTTAATCAAATCTTCAATTTGTAATTTAATCATTTCTTGTTGTGTGACTAGTAATCTACTCGGGCTATGGTAAATAGGTATTTCATTAGATTGGTAGTATTATATTATATTGGTTATATTGGTGGTAGTAATATTTAATTTTTATTGGTGAACTTGAGTTTTCTACTGAACTATAGGATTGAATGATATTATTGATTTCCTCTTTATGTTTAAATTGTATCTCATAGTATATTCATCACAAAATGGCTTTCGTTACTTTTTTTCATTTGAAAATTTATTCCATTTTCGTCTATTATAACTTTAAATTTTGAAATGAAGTCGTAACCTAATATGCAGTCATAATTATTATTTCCGTAAGGTACCAACACGATCGTTTGTAAAGCTGAAATATTATCAATTAAAGCTTTGGTTTCGAAAATACCTTTTATACTCGAGCTCCTATTTTCTAGCCGCATCAAGATCGTTTGAAAATCCGTCACCTCTGCATTTTTTATTTTGTTTTTGAAAACATTTTCCTTTATTAAAGTTAATTCTGAACCAGTATCCGCTAAAGCAGTAAATTCTTGATTTTGAACATTAATTATTTTAAAAATCTTTGGACTGGATATAATATTCATGGCCGTATTTGATCTTTCATTTAAAATGCAATTCTTTCAGATATGTCCGGATTTATAACATTTGAAATACTTTGGTGGTGTCTTGCACTCTGATTTTCTATGACTTTATAAACCGCAATTGTAACAACGTTCTACTTTTATATAAGCTTGCACCCCTTTTTGTACCGTTCATTTCATCGCAGTATATTTTTTCATAAATTGTGTATCTGCCTTTTAGATCTAAATATATGAAATTCAAATTTGTGAAACTGAAACCTTCATGAAATTTGTGCTGTTTACTAGTAATGAGACTACGGCGGGGATTTTGTAAGGTCCAGATCAGACCATATGTTTGAATCCTAGAATTTTTAATCGAATTTAGTACAAAACAAGCATAATTCCTAAACGAATTAAGATGGAACCTGGAAAAGAAGTTGTATGGAATTTGTGAAAATTTCTAAGTCCTAGCTCCTTTATTTTTTGAGTAATCGTGCGGACGGACGGACAAACATTAGTATACCCTTTTAACTAATAGTCATACAAGTATAAACACCATAATTCAAAAACTAATGACGCTATTTTAATGAAATATAAACTGTAGGTTACTAGTAATGAAAGTATCACAGAATTGGTTCTAGTCGAGATCGGACAATAAGTTCGGATTTTGAACGAATTGAGGCCAAACGAGTATAATTTTGAAACCAAAGAAGATAGAACCTTAAAATTTGGGGCACAGGTGTTTCTTCTTATTTGCTTTGTATTGGTAAAATTTTAGATGAATTAGCGGTTTGCGTACCACCCCCATATATTCGAAATTAACAAAGATAGTAACTTGAAATAATAACGGTGTTTTTTATTATTTCCGAAATCAAGACTTAATTGTATTGGTGGTTTAGGTGCCCCCTAAGAAATCCAAAAATTAAAAAGCTTAACTTCAAAATTAATAAAGATAGAAACTTCAAATTTAATACACTATTTCCTATTTGCGTTATTATTTGACACTAATATATTTTTGAACGGCGAATAATTTTACATTATATTTTATAAATTAAAAACAAAATATATTTTAAATGAACATTTTTTTTTTTTTTAATTTTTATTATATCATATTTTTTATTGAATAATTATCATAGGTAATATATAATTAAGAAATTGTATACGATACTTAAGTTGTGTTCAGACTTCTTTTTTTGAATCTTCTGCATTTTACCCATGTTTACGAGACAATTTAATTTAAAACTACATATTTTAATATTTTCTTTTACCTTTAAGTTTTTTTTTGCTTTTTATCTTGTAAATAAACTCTCTTTCTAAAATCTGCAAAAAGTAAAATTTAAGCAAATAGAAAGTAATATAAATTTATAAAATAAAACTAATTAAACTAGTATCGCTCTGTGCTCAAAATTCGAGCTATTTGTGATTATGACAACAAACAACAATTCTTGCACTTGAAATTGTCTTAAAAAAAATTCATAATTTCTCTCAATTATAAAAAAGTTTTTAAGTATTTTTGAATTTTATTCCTGTAGCTTAAGGCGCTATAAAGAGAGTATAATGTTGTACAGTTGTTTCACAAAAAAAAAGCGATTTAAAAATACAAATTAAGTTCTAAATATAAATATTGTTCTAATATACGAGTATAATGTTCTGAAAATTTTATTATTTTTCTAAACAAATACTCGTACATATTTAAAATTAGCGTTCCATCTACAAACCACTTCTACCTACTCTTCGTCAGCATTTTTTGCGAAAAGGAATGCATTATATAAAATTCGTTCGTTATGTCAAAGTAAAACTAAAATTAAAATTAATTATTGTTTAAATTGTTAAATAAACTTTTCAATTACTAGGGCCTAAATTAACCTAAATGACTAAGTACGTCAATATGTCTATCTAAATATCCGTAAACCGATATGCGAGTTACATATGCTACATAAATGCCACATATTTATAATAACAACACGTGCTGAGTATCTAAAATTCATCAACATATGGTTCACCTTATGGGAATTATTATAAAACAGCTTTCACATAAATAAATTAACTAAACTTGTATTTTTATAATTATAATAAACTTAAATTAGAACTTTAATTTGTTTCAACTAAAAATATTTCCAAAGTTACAAAATAATTATTAAACTTAAATTTAAATTATAAATATCATATATTTTTACCAGATTTTAAAATAGCTTATATTGCAACTTTGTAATTATAAATACAGCTAAAAAATGTGAAATCGTAGAAAGTAAGAAGTTGTTTTATAATAAAGTTTATATTATTTAAAATTAAATAATTCTTTTTTTGACTAATACTTTAATGTTAAATTTAACTGGCGCAGTCGGTAGGATCAGGCGACGATCCTTTTATCGGTGTTTCGTTTACTTTAATAATATTCGACGATTTATTGGATCAACTTAAAAGTAAAATATATAAAATAATATAAAATTTTACAAAACAAAATTATAATAAAAAGTGATTAAATTAAATCGACGGTTTATCGATTTAATAAAAACTATATAAAAAAATATATAAGAAAAAAAAACTTTTAAATAATTAAATAAAAAATTAAATTCTATAAAAAAAAAATAATAAATATTAAGTCTTAATTAAAAAATCTAAATTGATAAAAAAAAAAAAATTTAGAACATTTTACTGAAATATTTATCGGACGGTTTATAAGATAAATAAAAACACATTTTTAATAAAAACATTTAAGACAAGAAAATTTGAAGTGTTTAATTGGTGAAAGTGGGTGATTTAGTGAGTATCAAGAACATCAGTTAATATCAGTCAACAAATATACACTGGTATATACAGTATTGGTGAACCTTAGTTCTTAACACCTGATTCATAACATGTAGCTGAAAAAATTACTGATTATACTTATTACAAAGTAAGTCAATAATTTTTTATTTAAAACAAGGCAAAGAATTGAATTTAAAAAAAAAAAATAATAAAATAAAATTTAAATTAAAATAAAAAATTTTTTATAATAAAAAATAAAATTTTCATTCCTATTATCTAATTTAAAAATAAAAAAAAAAACAAAAAAATTTATAAATAAATTATTAACTTTCATAAAAAGAAAAAATATATATTATATCTAAAATTTATATTTAAACTATAAGATTCCAAAATTTTTATGTTGAATAAATAAAACATTTTTTTTTATCAAATTTAAATAATATACATTGTGTAAAAGTAATAAATGAATTAAAAGGAATTATATGAAATTGTATGAGAAAAGGAAATTAAAATAAAGAGAAAAATTTTAAAATTATAATTAGCATTCGAAAAAGAAAACCCACTAAAACATTTATTAAATAAAAGTTTTTTATAAAAAAATATAATCTTATGTATAAAGCAAAACGAGATAATAAAGCTAGACAGGTTCTTTATAATATAAACAAAAGTTTGTCTAATATTCTCTTATTCGAAGAAAGTATAGTTAACGAATGATACGATATAATTTGTTCATTTTCTTAAATGGCTCAGCAACCAAAAAATAACTTTTCTAACAATACTTCTGACGTTTACCGTCAACTTAGGATTCCGGACGCAGTTAAAAATCTACCAGGTTTCGACGGAAACCCAAGGCTACTCTTCGATTTTATCGAAAATGTCGAAGAAATATTAGAACTTCTAACTCCTGTTGATGGGTCATCCTATGAGAAAATAATTCTTAGGGCCATTAGAAATAAAATATCAGGTTAGGCAAATGAAATTTTGAACATGTATGGTACACCTTTACTATGGGATCAAATTAAATGGAATTAAATATTGCATTACTCGGAAAAACGCAATGAAACCTCTTTAATTAAGAACATAATTTAAGGCAGGGTAATAAAACAGTTGAGAATTTCTACAGCGATGTTATTGAAGTTCAAGCAACTATTTGTAACCATCTACAAATACATGAAAATAACCACAATTATAAATGCCAAAAAACTGTTATATAACGAAATGAGCTTAAATGTTTTTGTTTCTGGATTGAAAGAACCAATGCTTTCTCTTATTATTCGCTTGTAGTTCAATATATTTTCCAACAAAAATAACTTTATTAATTCACAAGCTCCAACTACTATTACGCATAACGACCCAAGAAAGACGATGCCATATTCAAAAACCGGCATTTCAGCCAAGGTCAAATTTTAAAACAACATATTAATATAATTAATGTATGTTTAAAAAAAAATACCTATTATTTTAAAGTATTTAATTTTTAAAACTTAATCGCAGCAACATAAGAAAAAACAATTACAATATTTTTATACGCTTTGTCAATTTTAAAATTTTAAAATTCCAGTACGCCTTGTATGCTCTCATGAAAATTTATGTACATGATTACTTATTTCAAAATTTTTTGATAGCAATTGTATGCCGTACGCGTTTATTCTGGTTGATTCCTAAGAAAGAAATAATTTTTCTTAAAAAATGCTATTTTATTTTTATGTTTCTGCAAATTTATAAGCTATTTCAATTATTTTTAGAAAAATATTATTTTAAATTTTCTATTTTTATTTTTCGCTTTGTCAATATTTTTAACATTCATAACATTGTTTGTCTCTCAAACGTAATGGCAACTACAGAATATATTTCAATAGTCGGTTTTTTTATTTCACAAAAAACTTAACAAAAAGCAACAACAATATACGATGATACAAAAACAAAATACAGAAGTTTTCGCTTATAACGACCATGAAGGACGGAAAATATGTGTCATAATAAACAAATGTCGTTTTAAAAGAATGCTGTGAATTTTTAAAAATGAGTACAAAGCTTTAACATTGTAGAATGTGCTAATTCTAGAACGGACACCTTGAACTTATTTGCTAGAATTTTATTTGATGTGTCCGCCTCAAACCTTTGTATAATGTTTTTTCTTTTAATGAAATTTTTATTTGTATTTTTAATGAGTTATTATGATTTTGTTTTTATATTCAAAACTAATTAAAAATTACTAAATTAATCACCAAGCAACATTATAATATGTAATAACAAGCAACATTAGATAAAATAAGTTTAAATAAAAGAAATATGTAATAAAGAACTTAAATTTTTTTCTTTGGCAAAAAGTGTAACGTTTATTATAATTAAAATTGATAGGTACATCAAATGAAGCATATTTTTATTTTACATTAGAATTGATTGTATCTACCTATTTAAATATATTAAGAGGCATGCGTACATCTACTATATTTTGTATTTGGTCGGATATACCGAATAATTTTAATCAATTTCGTTTAAAAACAAGTCAGTATAACCGAAGTATTGCTATTTTCGAAGTCGTAATAATCTGAAGCAAATATAAAGAAATTATATATACAATTTTTTTTGTTTTTTACCACTATATCGCTGTTAACATAATATTGTTAAAACCGAGTTCGTTATAAATGTAAAATATTGTATACTACTGTATACTGTATTGCTTCATTTCGAACAGATCAGATTTTTTTTTTCACCAGATTTTTAATTCTAGTGCACTTGTAAAGATAAAGAAAAAAAATTGAAAAAGATTTCAATCTCCTTGTTCATTGAACATTTGAACTTAACAAAAAAAAAGAAAGATCTAAGTCGGCGTCTGTTATAGTTTAATTGAGCTGCGAATTACAACCAAAAATTAATTATATTTACACAGAAAGTCGACAAATAATATTTGAGTCATAAGTCACAACTTTGAACCGCGTGACCGTTAAATTTAAAACGGGCTTTCACCTGAAAAAACACAATATTCTAAAAAAAAAATATTATTGTAATATGAAAACAAAAAACAACTTTGAACAAAAACAATACTTTTCCCTGGCAAGGGACGTTGATATTTGTATGGGAAAAAATAAGCCGATTAAATATTATGATTTATAATAAAATGGTAAAATCAAATCAAATATAAAATAATAGTATAGTATAAAATAATAATATATATTAAATAGATTAAATAGAAGTAAAATTGGCTAATGATAAGATTAAATAGATGAAAGGTGATACATATTACATACATGTTAAATGGCTATATAAAATTACTTAGGAAAAAGGGTACAATTGTCAAGCTACCGAAGAAAGGCGACCTCAAAGATTGCAACAACTGGCGTGGTATGACTCTCCTCAACACAGTGTACAAAATGATAGCAACTATAATACAAGGCAGTATCCAAGAGAAAATCTCACCAGAGTTCAGACTAATCAAACACACTAAGAATCATCATCTAGCAATCGATCGAATGGCGGACTCCCTTCTACCTGCTATTCCTGGACTTAAAGAAAGCCTTCGACACCGTGAAAAGAGTTGCCATATGGAGAGCAATAAAAGAGAAAGGTGTACCATACAAGATAATTCGGATCATAAGAGAGTTGTACGAAAATTCCGATCTAGCAATCACTCCCAACGGAAGCATCAGTGAGCCCTTTCAAACTAACATCGGCGTTAAACAAGGATTTCCACTATCACCATTGCTATTCACAATCGTCCTAGATGGATGTCCGAAATCTGTAAGCAAAAAAGAGGTTTTACATGGAGCTTCACTCGCCATTCTAGACCATGCAGATGACATATTACTTAGAGCACACAAGGTCAACAATATGCAGTCCAAACTGGAACAATTGGAAAGACTAGCACTTAGCGCAGGCCTTGAAATTAACATCAGCAAAACTAAGGCGATGAAAATCAACAGTACCAAAAACCAACTCATCATGCTGAAAACACAACCAGTCAAATATATTATCCAGTTCAACAATCTCGGTAGCATAATGACTACTGATGGTGGTGCGGAGGCACATGTGAACAATACACTTAGCAAAGCATGGACATCATTCGGACGGTTGTACCCAGTATGGAGGAATACCCAAATCTCCAAGAAAACAAAAGTAAGGATCTTCAATGCTTGCGTAAAGACCGCACTAATTTATGGAAGCAAAACATGGATGATATTTAAGAACAGCGTCCAGAAGCTACAAGCCTTCACTAACCGCTGTCTGCGCATAATCTGCAGAATATTCTGGCCTAGCAGAATAAGCAATGAAAACCTATGGAGATTTAAAGGAGAGGAACCCATACAAAGGCAATTAAGAAAGAAGAAATGGAGGTGGATAGGCCACACGCTAAGAAAAAATCAGAACAACATGGAGTGGAACCTCCAAGGAAGCAGGAAACGCGAGTTTCCAAATAACACCTGGAGCCGCACCATAATAAGCGAGCTCAATCAGTGCAACCTCACTTGGGAGAATGCAAAAACAGCAGCAGAAAAACGGGTGAGATGGAGATGTCAAATGGAAGCCTTATGCTCCCCGCGGATTGAAAAAGGACGAAAAAAAATTAAAATTACTTACGAATTGAATTTTTCATATGTGGGGTATTAGTAAGTCTTTCAAATATTACTAAACATTAAAAATAGAACTTCTTTTTTTAAAAAGTAATATAATAGTAATATTTAAAAAACCGCAACCAATCTTCATAAGACTTTCTCGTGCTTTGGCACAGTTTCGCCGTAACGGATGGTGCAACAGTGAAATTTTTTCAATTAAATTATTTAACTTTATCTTAATTAAAAACTATTTTCTTAAGACCTTTCCAACCAGTGTAAAAATCTAATAAACGCACATAAAAACAGACTGACATATTTTAAGTATAAAGAAATTTATAACTTCTGCACTACAGTTTTTCAATTATTTCCAGCAATTATTATTTTTCTTATTAAACTCACTTCTACGCGTAATCGCAATGACATTAATAAGCAATAATAATAAATCTTATAATTAAAACAAGTAAAGAAATTAAAATAAAATTAAAAATCTATCTGTCATTTTTACACAATAAAAGCTTTTATTAGTTTTATTGTAAATTCCGCCAAAGCCGGTCCCAAGCCCGGTTGAGAAAGGAGGAGGGATGATTAGTTGCAACCTGAATGGCCAACAACATCGGCGTCTCAAGAAGTAGGAAATTCTGGAGTGCAGTCAAACTCGTAACATAGTTAGGAGAACTTTGGCGCACCACACGAAACTCTGAAGCAACTAATCCAGTGGCGACGAGAGAACAATTCCGTCACTTAAAAAATGGGAAACTACCGACACCGGCACAGCCCGTAAACGGAGGTTGATCTCACGCTAATAACCTGACCGTAAAACAATATTATTAGAAAAACTAAAGATAAAAGAAGATAAAAGAGGAATTTACGGTAACGAACACGGCAAACGAAAAAAGGACAACGATCTTAGAATTTGCACTTGGAATAAAAAATCACTATCTGCTCCAGGTGCATCTTATGAGCTGATAAACACCCTCAGCGAATATAGAGCAGATATAACCGCAATCCAAGAATTGAACTGGACAGGATCTGGATTGAAAGAATACCACAAAAAAGAATGGTGTATATACTACAGCGGCCAACAGAAAACACGAAGACTCGGATGCGGCTTTGTGGTAGGACCAAAATTAAAGAGTAAAGTTTGGAACCCTGTCAACGAGCGCCTATGTACCATCCGACTGCTGGCAAAGTTTTTCAACATAAGTATTATCTGTTGTCACGCTCCTACCAATGAGGATGATGATACTGCAAAAGAAATGTTCTATGACACCTTGGACAAAGTTTACGAATTTAGTACTTAGTAGCACCAAATTCCCGCACCGCGATATTCATAAGTTTACATGGCACCATCCTGATCATAGAACATTTACTCAAATTGATCATGTCTTGATTGATAATCGTCACGCTACAAATGTTATAGATGTATGTACTCGCAGAGGAGCTAATATGGACTCGGACTACTTTTTAGTTATGGCGAAAGTTCGAACACGAATCTCCATGCAGAAAAAACAATATACAAGGCCAACACGGAAAATAAACGTTGAAGCGCTGAAATCGCAAGATACATTATTTGCAAACACCATCTCACGTAAGCTACAAGAACATCCTGTCAACGAGTTAGCATCAGCTGATGAACAATGGTAATATGCGCGGGTATCTTAAAATGTACCGCTTTAGAAATTCTGGGATACTCTAAATATAACCGCAAAATACCATGGTTTGACAATGAATGTGTTGAAAACGTTAAACAAAACAACTCCGCATATCGAAATTGGCTGAAAAAGAAAACACGAACCGCTTACGAAGAATATAAGCAGATAAGGCGAGAAAAAGTTAAGCTGAAGAAGCAGAAACGAAGGACTTATGAAAACAATCAGGCAAAACTACTAGAAGAACTTAAAGAAAAGAATGAGATCTTCTTTATGAGGGTAAAATCTTAAACTCAAGGTTTTAAGCCCAGGATCCGTGCCTGCAAAGATAAACAGGGAAATCTTATCACACACCCAGATGGTATTCTTCAAAGATGGTCAGGGTACTTTTCGGAAATGCTGGCTGGAGACTCCTCAACTCACAGTCCACTGAATCCACCAGCACCTACTCCCCATAATATACCACTCAATCATCAAGACGAGCCACCACCGACTTTGGAAGAAGTACAAAACTCGATAAAACGCCTAAAAAACAACAAAGCACCTGGCACTGATACATTACCCGCAGAGCTTTTTTAATATGGCGGTAGCGAACTGAGTGTGCACATGCACCAAATAATGGTGAAAATTTGGGTTGATGAAAGTATGCCCACCGAGTGGAACGCTAGCATTATATGTCCCATTTTTAAAAAAGGAGATCGCCAAGAATGCAGTAATTATCGAGGTATCAGTCTTCTGAATGTGGCTTATAAAATTCTGTCTAGTATCATATGTGACAGATTGAAACCATTTATAGAACAAAATATCGGCAACTACCAGTGTGGTTTCAGATCTGGAAAGTCAACTGCGGATCAAATCTTCACATTGCGCCAGATTATGGAAAAGAGTCACGAGTTCAACATAAGAACTCATCATCTATTCATAGATTTAAAAGCAGCATATGATACGATCGGAAGGAACGAGCTTCTGCAGGCCATGACTGAGCTAAATTTTCCGCCAAAACTCGTCAATTTATGTAGAATGAACTTGGCCTGTACATTGTGTGCTGTTAAAATAGATAATCGTACCTCCAGCAGCTTCCAAACTCACAAAGGCTGTAGACAAGGCGACGCACTTTCCTGTAATTTATTTAATATTGCATTGAATAAAGTTGTGCGCGATGCTGGTATTGAAACTAGTGGAACAATCTTTTTCAAAACAGCCCAAACAAAAACGGTGGTGAAAAATTTTATATACCTTGGTTGTATGATAACAGATAATGGCGATAACACCAGCCAAGAAATCAAACGTAGGATTCTTCTAGCGAACAGATGCTATTTTGGGTTAACCAAACAAATGAAATCCAAATATATCAGCTATAAAACGAAGATAACGCTGTACAACACCCTCATTGTTCCAGTATTGCTTTATGGCTCAGAGTTATGGACAATGTCGAAAAACGATGAAAATTTGTTAGATGCATTTGAGAAGAAAATCCTACAAAAGATCTTTGGTCCCTACTTAAACCTAGTCAGGAGAGTAAAAATACAAAGATTGCGTTGGCTAGGACATGTTGTAAGAAGGGAAGAAAATTGTCCGGTGAGAATGGTTTTTGAATCCAACCCATATGGTATACGTAGCAGAGGCAGACCAAAACTAAGATGGAAAGAAGGAGTAGAACAAGACTATCGAAATTTGGGTTTGCCGGGCTTATGGAGAACAGCTGCCCAGGATAGAGACCAATGGAGAAATTATCTGAAGTCGGCCGGAGACTGAGTCTCGTAGAGCCATTTATGTATATATATATATATTGTAAACTTTGTAAATCGACTCCAACTAATTCCTAAGGACCTCTCTTCTCTCAAATCTTTCAGACTCTAGCTTGAACCGTTTAGATGATATGTGGGGCCATTAACTTTGCAAAAATGTCATACGGTACAGAAATTGTAAACCGTATGGCAACCCTACATATTTCCCTATAATAGGTTTTTTGCTTTTTCCAAATTCGAAAAAAACCCTATATATATATATATATATAATAGGGTTTTTTCGAATTTGAGCTGTAACTCCATAACGGGTGGGGTTACAAAAAATTCTTCCGTGGAATAATTGAAAATTGAAAAATATAGAATCGCTTGAAATTCGCTTGAAGAAAAAGTTAAATTTATTGATTTTATTATTGTTAACAATTTATTAGTAAAGGTGTACTGTAATTATTAGTAATTAGTAATGGTGTAAAGGTAATATTGTAAGATTCGATAATTTTTTGATAAAATTAATTCGTAATCACTTCGAAAGATCTCTCAATACAAAAGAAAATGGCCTTATATCACATATATATTACCATAATGATGAGTATATTAAAAATACCTTAAAAACGGGATATATAGCACCCGAACATTTTATTTATCTGGATTCAAAAGGTTATATTCAAAACCACGAACATGTCCCCCTATTATATCACTATAATAGACGGGCTACATGTAAGTGTATCAAATATAATCCTCATAACATAGAGGCAAATACATTTAAATATGACATGTTTATCCCCGAAAGGGATAAAAAAATTCAAAAAAGTCACATTTGGTGGCTAAATAATCAAACATGTTAAATAGATATTAAATCTAACATTAGCATAGGTTTTAGGGTAAGTTTTAGGTTTAGTTTTAAGGCTAGGTTAAGTTAGTTCTAAGTTTTTATCAAAATAAAAAATAAGTAATTTTAGGTTTTTTTAAATTTTTCCTTAAATATAATAAAATTAAATTAATTTTCCATATGAAAAAAGAAAAAAATGATGTATAAAAATTAATAATTAAGAAGATTTTTGAACTAAAAAAATGAACCACAGGTTCAAGATTTAGTTGTAAGATATTTTAATTTAAAATTAGTTTTGTAAGGCTTTTTTCTAATGTAAAATAAAATGAAATAAAATAAAAATAAAAAGTTAAAAAAAAAAAAAAAAAAAAAGGTGTACAAATGGGAAAATGAAATTTTAAAAAATATTATGCAAAATTTTTCAGTCTTGTATTAAAGTAGAAGCGATACTGCTGCATGCATATATAGAATGCATTAAAGTTATGCGAATATACCAGAACTGTATTCTTGTAAAACCTTATCAATAATATTACATTGTTCGTCATTAGCGAACTATATTAATTTCTTCAATTAATAATCCTTCTGTATTTCAGAAAATCAAGAGAATATTCAAAAATAAATTTTTTATAGGACTATTCTCTAAGTCCTATAAAATATTGTTTTTGAAATTTGCTACCAATGATTTGATTCTAATGAAGACTTAGTTTAGTCGGTAGAATATACATAGGACGCGAGCAGTGATGAAAATCTTGAAAAATATTTATAAAAAAAAATTAGACGGTTCCGACAGTATTACAATTATCATCCTTAAAAACACATATACCTCCATTTCAAAACCTCTGCGCAACCTCTTTCATCTTTCCTTTACTTCGGGTAATCATCCTACCATTGGGTAGAAGGTTGCACATGTTGTTCCAAAAAAGGCGATTAAAGAGGGATTATAAACTACAAGTTTTTGAAATATCTAGTTCGTAAAGCTTTGCTTCATGATCGACAATACGGGTTCAGAGCCTGTTGTTTAACTGGTGATCTCACCTACTTGACCTACCTGTGCGAAAAGCTTAATATCAGTCTTCACTATTCTGGCGAGTCTGATGTTGTAGCTCTGAATATTTCTAAAGCTTTCGATCGAGTTTGGCATGATGCTTTATTTGCAAAATGCATTGTTTTAGGTCTAGGTAAGGTAAGAATTTTCGGAAACTATCCAGATGAGGGGAATCATTATAATTTGGTGTAAAAATAAGTGTGCCATAAGAAGAACAAAAATATTAACGAAATAAATTAGATATTCATGTAATGAAACACCATTTTAATTCATATAAGAACGAAACTCGTCACTTTTCCTCTTGGAATTGACAAATTTCCCGAAGTATTTTGGATTTGATATTAATTTTAAAACGTTCTAATAAATAAATAAATAAAATAAATTCATTATAGGGTAATTCGAACAATATTTTGAATTCTTAAAAAGGAATTTTTAAATCTATTATAGTCATGCGAATTCTTGTATTTAAGATAACAACGCCAAGCTTTATTATTTTTATTTCTGAGTTTTCTCAAGTCCGAATTGAATTATGCTGGACTTAAAGGATTTTGGTTTAGATATTTTAACGAATGGCCGAGAGCCTTCAAAAATAACTTCATAACTTTTTTTCCAGTACATTAACATCTGTATTGAATGCAGAATAAAAATCAAAGGAATTAATGAATTCGGTTAGAGTAGCAAAGTTAACTTCGTTAAAATTAAAACTTTAATAATTAGAATAATCGAAATTGATTAAACACTTAACGGTGGTTAAAACTTTTTTAAAAATTTTATTAATATCAATACCTATTAAAGGGAACTAAATTATGCCATTCTGAATTTAGCACTAAATCAAGTTGTTTATCCTGCAATTTCTGAGAATTGTTGCAAATAATGAATCTTAAATTTATCAATAAATACATATTCACATTCAGTCTCTATATGTTTTAGAATCATAAAATGTTCCTTTCATGCTTTATGCGTTTAAGGTTGTGAAGATTAAAGCTACCACGTTAAATCAATTCATCTATAGGACAACAATCATTGCAAATAAAATCTGTCATTTTACCTAAAGAAGTGTAAATATCAGAACCAGACGAAGGAGGAATATTCCAGTTAACAAGATATACATTTTTAGAAGGAAGTTCAATTTTCACAATAATAAAAAACAAGTTCTTCCAATCCATGGACATTGACTTGATTTGCATTAAAATGATTTTTACAGCGATTAAAACTTCACCCCCTTTAGTAGTTACACAATTAGAGGAATCGGAAAGATAAGAATATCTATCCTTCCTAAAAACTGTGTATGATTTATTAAAAAGCTCGAAGCTCGATACGGTTGGATTTAACAACGTCTCAATTAATACAAATACGTCAAAATTTAAAATAGATGAATTTAGAAAAATTCCCTTGCATTTTTTCTTACACCTCTAAAACTTTGATGATATATTTATTAAAGTAAAATTGATAGATACCAAGGTAGATGGTTATTTTGGAACGCCGTGGAGAAAAAACTTATTATAACTTTCACGAGTTGAGTTTAAATGTTTAATAAAATAAAATAAAAAAAAAAATTTTTTTTCAATATATACTTTTATTAAAGTAGTACTAACTTCCTAAAATGTAGAAAATAAAAAATTAAGGTAGATCTTGGTAGTTTGTTACTGTTATACATATATAAAAGTAAATTGCTGGTATAAGAAACAGTTCTTTCAATGTTTGAAAACTTTTAAGCTTAAAATATTGAAAATTTTCATTAACCAAATATTGATGGTAGATCTTTTGCATTTAAAAGTGTTTTAGTATAACAGTAAATTGCTGAAATGGGAGACAGTTGCTCTTTCAGTTAATCTTAATCCAGCAATTTACTTTTATATTAAAACATTTTTAAATAAAAACCGATTATTAAAATTATGCCTCCTAGTAAATTTAACTAAATTAATTTAAATTTTATTAAACTGTATCACAAATTGGTATACACATTACGAATATTCAGAGAATACATTTTTGCACATTTAAATAATGTTCCACGTTTAGTATAGCACTATTTAGGTAGCTGCTCCCTGTTAGATATGTACATCTATCAGATATACATACTTATGTAATATGTTTTCAAAATTTTTCCGAAACTATTTTGCTTTTCAAAACTAAAAACCATTCCAATCCAAATATTAGTTTTTTTTTTTTTTTTTTTTTTTTTTTTTGAGAAGGTTGATGAAAAGCATCGAAAGCCGCCCAGAATCACTTTACGGGGTTCATCTGGGGAGTGTTGGACTTTAACCAACTAAAACCACCCACCTTTTTCTTTAAAACCAAACTTGGTATGGACCTTAAATACAAATGTATTGTTTGGTTTTTAGGATCGGGATTGGGAAGGAAATTAGGATTAGGATTAGGATTTAGGAGTTTGAATTATGATGGATAAAGGAATTAATTTAAAGGAAAGTCATGAAGATGGATGTTAATGTTCTTCTTAAACTTTATTGGATCGTACATATAAAAACTACCAACTTTGGGAAACACATTACATGGTAACTGATTCCATAATCGCGATGTGCGCACAACAAACGAATTTCCATAAGCCGTGTTTCGCCATCTTACTAATTCAACAGAGTAGGGGTGACCATCTGTCGCACTCCTTGTTTCACGTTGAAAAACTTTTAGGGGAGGCATTAATTGTTTGATTTCATTGGAACAGGTGTTCGTCCCTACGAGGTATCTGTAAAACAGAGTTAGTGACCAAACGGTTCGCCGATGGTTAAGTGGAGTGAGCGATGAGGTAACACTGGGATTATTTATAAGACGGATAACTCTATTTTGCACTTTATCGAGATATCCCAGTGCGGTTTGGGGGGCTCCAGCCCAAATATGTGCATTATACTCCATTTTTGGTCTAATGTAAGTTTTATAGATTTTTAGAAGATCAGGTGCAGTAAAGTAACTTTTACAGCGAAACAAAAAACCTAAACATTTAGCTGCATCTTTAGCTATACCAAAAATGTGGTTTGACCAGCTTAATTTTTGGTTTAACCCGATACCCAGAATGTTCAGGTCTGTTGTGTGCTGCAAAGGTATAAATGACAGACTGGGGGTAGATATTGCAATTTTCCGCGAGATTTGACAGCATTTAGTTTTTTTTGTATTGAAATCAACACGATTACACTCACCCCATTTTTGGATTTTTGCTAAATCATTGTTTAGCTCACTAGTCATGAAATGTTTTGCTGTTGTGTTAGTCTGTTGATTAATGTGGTACATACGTGGTGATCTCATGACTTACCTTAGCTTCTCGCAAAGGTAAGTCATGAGATCACCGGTTGACGACGGGCTCTGAACCCGTATTGTCGATCATGAAGCAAACCTTTACGATCAAGGTATTTCAGAAGCTTTATGTTTAGAATTTTTTCCATTACTTGTGAAAGGACCGATTTTATAGCAATAGGGCGGTAGTTAGAGAGATCGCTTTTGTTGCCTTTTTTTTGGACCGGAAAACATTTGAAACCTTCCATTGGGCAGAATGAGTACCCGAAGTAAAGCAAAGGAGAAAAAGGTTGCGGAGAGGTTTTGAAATAGTGGAATATTCTTTTTTGCGAACCATTGAAGTTATCTTGATCGGCCGATTTGTTTGCGCGAGATTCTTCAATATTTTCATCACTGTTCGTGTCCTGAAGTAAATTCTACCAAAGGAACAGCCAACGCGTGGGATACGAGGTGGATTTTGTGTTGACTGGGGCAGTGTTAAATTGGAAGCAAATTGTTTACTAAACAAGTTTGCTTTTTCTTTAGAATCGGATACAATTCTGTTATTTTTATCAACAAGTGGGGGAAAAGAGGACTCGCTTACATCCTCCTTTAACTCCTTTGTAAAAATCCAAAAGGACTTGCTTTTCTTTGGCATGTGGAGCAACCTACGTTTTATTTTTTGGTTGAATAACAACTTTTGCTTGTTGATAATTCTCTTGCATCTATTTCTGGCCACTATATAGCTGGCCTTGTGAGACTCCGACAAATTTGGTAACGTGGTTGGTAACCCTTGAAAGCCTCCTCCTTATTATGAATTGCTTTACTACAAATGCAATTGAACCATGCCTTCGGTTTTCATTGAATACTTTTCACGGAGTGAGGTATGAACAACCTCATTCCAAGCAAGATGGTTTCATTGATCGCATTTGCAGCAAAGTTAACATTCTTGTTGCGAAAACACACACCAATCGAAATCTTTAAAAAAGTTGTTTAAACCTTCCCAGTTGGCACGATTATAATTCTATACCAGTTTTTTGGGAGGAATCTTTCTATTGATCACTGTGCTAATTTGGAAGCTTGTTTAACCAAATAATGGTCGGAGTCCCCAAGGGGGCAACCTACTGAAACCACATACTTTTCAGGATGTGTAGTCAGAAACAGATCCAAGAGGTAACCTTCCTGATCAGCACGGTCATGAATCGGCGTAAAACTTGGCCAAAGACTCCATTGAAGTCGCCACACGAACGCGTTTGTGGTCAGCTATCTCACGCACCTTCAGTCGACGGTCGCTTAGAACGATATACATGGATTGATAATTTCTTCAGTTGTGACCTCTTTTGGACGACCACTAAGTGGCGCATCACTTGTGCTCGTACGACCATAATGAAATTCAGTAAACCACGTCTGAATCATTCCATTCGACGGCGAAGGAAGTTAACATTCTTGTTGCGAAAACACACACCAATCGAAATCTTTAAAAAAGATGTTTAAACTTTCCCAGTTGGCACGATTAAAATTCTATACCAGTTTTTTTGGAGGAATCTTTCTATTGATCACTGTGCTAATTTGGAAGCTTGTTTAACCAATTGTTTAACCGAGATTCCTCCAAAAAAACTTTTACTTACATTTTGCTAATTAAAAATTATACCGCATTTAAATTTAAGGGGCATTACTCATGATACAAAGACTATAAGGCGCATGTTTTGCTATTTTTTTGTATTACTTTTCCTTTCGATTTTGCGGACAAAATCATTTGAAAATTTGAAAATTTTTTCAAAATGAATTTTTGAAGATTAATTTAATACTAGATTGGCCTGTACTAATCAGCTAAGTAATCATTGCGCAAAAAGGAATTACTCCTTCTTTTGAAATGTGAAAAATCATTATACAACTTCGCGATAATCTATATTTTTGGTATAATATCCCACATGCAGTTCGAACTGACCTTGTCAATCGGTTTGGTCAATTTGAACTCTCACATCATTTGCAGATTTGGCTCAACAAAATGCTACGTTTATTGTCCTGTGTTACTTTCTTTTTAAAGTGAATGACATATATACGTCAGTACAAATTAGCTCTATTCGAGTAAGAAAAAATATGCTTCATCAAAAGAAATCCTTGCGACAATTTCTAATTTTAAAGAATTTTAGATTCAACAATCGGCGTTAAACCCCAACAATGAATCCCCTTTTATTAATTTTAAGCAATAAAGGGGTAATTCTGGGGTTGTCAAAGAATTAATGTATTCTGTCGGCAAAATAATATTATCTGTTGAATATGATATGACCGATACCACACAGCAAATTTCATTTTTCAGGTCCTTCAATTAATTTCAAAAACTCTTCATTTCTTTTAAAACAACTCTCATTCAAAGCGCACATAACCTGTTACAAAACATGATTTATTATTAAACCAGTGCAAATAAATTAATCGAGTATTTTAATAATCTCTTCACCCAATTTTATGGGAACTTCAATATTACCTAATAGCAGAAGCCATTTTGAAAAGTTTATGTCATTTGTCACCAAATACAATTACTTTTCCACCCATTGGTTCATTACATTGGGCTATATTTGATGGGCGATTGATACAATTAATTGCTAAAGCAATTAAATTAATTGCTAAAGCAAGAAGAATTGAATCCTCATCAATTAAAATAAGATTTGATTGACGAAGTACATTAGCTTTTCAGAACTCGCTTTTATAAAAGAAATTAAAGTATATGTTATTGGTACTGGTAAACTAAATTTTTTATGTACAGTCTTTCCTTAGAAAAGGTAAATAACATTTTAAAACCTGTGATTTAAAAAAACGAGAAAGATTGTAGTAGAGTAGACTATGTCAACTATGGGATACCCGTATGACTGTAATATACACATATCGGTTAGAAATCCATATATCGTCCAAAAGAAAATTTGAATTTAAAGGCAGCTTTTCCAGTAGACAAACTTGATTTTACTCAGATGTTGGCCATTAAGTTTAATACTATTAACAAAATTTCAAGCATCCATCTTTATTAGGTATAGAGAAATGGTTTACAACAAAAGTGCTCAAAATTCTTTATCAAAAATATAAAAGAATATATATATAACCAATTCTAATCCCAAACTGAAATTAATCTTTTCCAGACCTGGATAACGTCATATTTCGTCTTAAAAATCTATAAATTTTTAAAATTAAAATATTAAAAATTGAATTAAGTACAACATCAAACAAAAAAGTACATTAAGAAAATAAATTTAAAATTTATTTAAAATTGAACCATTTTCTGGAGTGTTTTGAGCTCTATCATAATGATTTCTAATCAATTTTATTATAAAATTGTCTATTCTTATAATTTTTGCTTCCTTGTACAAGTATTTATTAGAGTAAAATTGCTTGTAGTCGGACTCGTGCTTTCTCTTTAAATTGGTACAAATTCTTATACACTTTCTTTCAAATTTTCTTAATGTCTCCATTAGGCTTGCACTAATGTTGTACCATATTGGGGCACCATATACAAGCGATAGCCTTATTAATGTCTGGTAACATATTATTTTTACTCTTTGACCAATATTTTAGTTGTAAAATAGTTTTCTTTGTAGCAATAAGGACTTTATTACCTTTTGAAATTGTGGGGCAAAATTATCTTTTGAACAATATTGTTTTGCGTTTATTGAAATTTATTTTTAAAAGCCAAACTTTACATTAATCACGTGTAACATTAAACATTTCTGCACACTATGTTTTACCTGTTCAACCGTTCTGTCGCCAGAGTAAGTAATAATATCATCAGCAAAAGCTAATGTATAGTTGTTTGCTCGAAAGCTAGCTAACAGATGAAGTAACTCTGATATGTAAATTGAAAATTATATTGGAGCATTGAACATACCTTGCAATAAACCTTTCTCTATTGTGGACATTTTGCTCTGACTATTGTTTTGAGCTTGAATACAAAATGTATTTCCATATAACATACGAGTACTTATTATAATTGCTACCAAATTTGTAGGTATGTTAATTTTTAAAAGCTCGTGTATTAAGCCATCCAAAAAAACCGTATTGAAAGCCTATTCCATGTCGACCGACAGCAAAATATGTTGTTAACAAACCAACAAAAATCGGAAGATAACTTTGTGATAACGTGAATCGCTGAATGTTTATGTCTAAAACTGAATTGGTTTGATCTGGATTTAATTTCTAAGTATTTGAAAGTTTTGTTAATTTGTCGTTAATCAGAGTTTCAAATACTTTGCTTTTGTTTAGCATTAAACTAATTGGCCTCTTACTCAGATTAGTTGGATCTTTGCCATGTTTTTTTAGCAAAAGAGTCCTTTTTTTTATCCTTTCCATGTTTGCGGAAAATACGAGTTATTTTCACCATACTGTTTGGAAGCTTTGTTTATATTAGAAAAATTGCAAATAGCAATATTGTTAAATTTTATGTAATCAGTAAAGCTTTTAAATTGCTGAACTCTAATTAGAAAGTTTTGTATGAAATTTATTATTAAATGATGAATTTATTTTATGTATTTTTTCAAAGTATGTACCTATAATATTGTTTATTTGAGATTGATATTTTAATATGTATTTGTTATTAATTTTTGTGAAATTATTTATATTGATGTCATTTTCTAATAAAATTGGTGTGTCGTTTATGTCAATGTATAGTTTATCTATATGATTGGAATTTTTTTTGCAAAAAAATTTATTTATCTCTAGAAACATGTTTGTGTTATTACTAGGTTTAATATTTTAGAGACGTTTAACCCAGTATGGTTTATTTCTATTTGTTGTTTTATTAAAGTGTTGACATTATTCAAGAGACTTTTAAGATGTTGTAAATTGGTGACGAAAAGTTTAATCGTTGTTTATTGATTTTGTGAAAATCTTTCATTAGTTCAAATTGTTTTTAGCAGTTTTTTTTAAACTTGAAGAATAAAATTTGACAATGCCATTTTGATTATAACTTTTTGGGATAACTTCATGCATGGTTTTAGTTATTACCTTTTACTTTTATTATTATCAAACATGCAGTGTTGGTGCATCGGTTATATGTAATTTACACTTAGGAGAATATTATTTTTTTGTAATCAATTATTTAGTTGTATACCTCGAGCATTGGGTGCAATGTTTAACCGTAATGTTTGTTTGGCGTTTAAATTGTCAGCTAATATAAAGAAATGATTTGGGTTTGATAAATTTTACAAATCAAATATTTTTCTAGTTTTGTAAGAAAATTATATGAATTCCTTTTAGATGCATACATAGAAATTATAAATAATTTTTGCCTTTGCTTTAATTGAAGTGAAATAATACATGGCTCAATACAAATAAAATTATCGAAAATGTTATTATTTACACTTTGATATTTAAATTTTTGTTTAATGTCTATGCAAATTATGTCTGGATTATAATTCTCTAGAAAGTGAATAAGAGAGAATTTTTTATTGTGTGAGATAAGAGAATTTACATTGATTGAAATTAGATTGTAATGGTTAATGTTGCAACTCATTGCTGATTGGAAATAC
The DNA here is from genome assembly GCA_963082915.1 of Dolichopus griseipennis. Taxonomy (NCBI): domain Eukaryota; kingdom Metazoa; phylum Arthropoda; class Insecta; order Diptera; family Dolichopodidae; genus Dolichopus; species Dolichopus griseipennis. The sequence continues at coordinate 40,525,272 of OY720444.1, read as the reverse complement.
CCATACTTTCAAATAAAAGATTAATTATAATTATGAATTTGCTACAGAGTGGCCAAAACGTTGACATCTTGTACATTGAAGGATGTTTGGTTTATTTATTCGTTCCCAACGAATAATTTGATGATCTATTGATCTAATTTGTTGTAAAATGGTAGAATTTTGTTATTTTAATGGACAGTCGCGTGGATAACCTTGTAACATTTACCATTGTAACTTTTTTTCTTCTTTTGGTGTGAAGGTGAAGTAATTGATTTTGGATTTTTTCAGATGCTCACACGTATTGGAATGGTCATCAGTATTGTAAGTGTCCATAATGTTTTCTTGCCCATTGATTTGTTTAATTAGGAAATCATTTACCTTTGTTTATTTTATTAGTTGTTTTAGGTAGCTCATGTCTGTACTACCAAAATTGATGGGTGGCAGATTTTTCTCTTTTTTGAAGTTTTATTTGGGTTATCATAATTTTTTTTAGGTTTTGCTGTTGGAGTACTAACCTCAGCACCCATTTCAGAATTTTTTCTCTTCTTTTTTAGCTCAGTTAACCTGAGTAATTCCTCTATGGTTGCATTATATTAATTCCTCAGATTACATGGCTCATTAGCATTTTTGTCAGGCTCCTCAAGGTTCATCAAAGGATCGAAAGGATTATTTAAAGCACGTGCGGAATTTTGGCTCATATGAGCATTAAAAAAAATTTTATATTTGATGTTATACTGTTGTAACTTTTGACCACAGTTCTGAAGACCGTAAAACATATCTTCAAAATTAATAAAGATAGTAACATGAACAAATGTAGAAGCTTCAAATTTGGCACAAGGGTGCTCTTTACTATTTCTTGCGTGTCCCCCTAATTTATGATCAATTGGAGTGGTAGTTCAGGTACCTCTCTTAAAACAGCCAAAATTGTGTATACAAGGGTTAACTAGCACTGAAAGTACGGCGAGGACTGCATATGGAAGAAATTGGACCAAGACAAGGACTAACGAAAATATATTTAAAAAATATGATAACTCAAAAATTAATGACGCTATTTTGATGAAATTTAAACTCTAGGTTACTGGTAATGATAGTATCGCGGGGATGACTTATGGTCGAGATTGGACAATGCATTCGGATTCTAGAAGCTTTTGATCGAATTGAAGCCAAATGAGCACAATTCCAAAACCAAAGAAGATAGAACCTTAAAATTTGGGGCACAAGTGTTTTTTCTGTTTTTTTATAAAATTTTTGATAAATTGAAATAGTGGTTCGGATACCACCCCTCTACTCGCAAGACCTTAAAGCACATATTCGAAATTACTAGAGATAGTTAATTGAAATATATATAGAAACTTTAAGTTTGGTATAACGGTGTTTTTTATGTCCTTTGAGTCCCCGAAATTTAGCCTTAATTGTAGTTTTGAGTCAGTTGCCTAGTAAGAAATCCCAGAATTAAAAGGCTTATTTTCGAAATTAATAAAGATAGAAACTTTAAATTTGATACACGAGGGTTCTTTCCTTTTCCCGTTCTTATTTAACACTTTTATATTTTAAAAATTTAAATTTGTTATAATATGATATATTTTATTGATTTATTACCATAGGTAATATATAATTAGGAAATTTTATATGATACTTAAGTTATGTTCAAAGGTACTGGCTACATGTATATAAAATTTGTTTTTATATTAAAAGGAATTATATGAATAATTCTAAATTTGTCGTTGTATTTTTGAAAAACATTAATTAAAACATATATGTTGCATTTATAAGCTTTTCTAATAGGTACATATACGAAGAATTTACATTAATTTGAATTTTGGAAAATTTGAATTATAACATTTTGTGATAAAAAGCTAATCAAAGCATTAAGGTTTTTAATTTAAATTAAAAACCATGAAATTATGTAATCATATATTATCACAAATTAATATTTCTTTCGTAAAACTTCGAGTTTAATGAAAATTAGTGGCACATATAACAGGAGCGCTATCATTGTTATACTTATTTATAACAAAAGTGCTCAAAATTCCTAATCATAAATATAAAAGATGAGAATTAACCAACTCCAATCGCAATATTTCGATCTGAAATTAATCTTTTCCATACCTGGAATCTGGATCACGTCGGTATCCGGTCAGTTTACAGAAAAACAATTCACAGAAAAACAATTAACATAAAAACAATTCACGGAAAAGCAATTCACAGAAAAACAATTCATAGAAAATGTATAAAAAGCAATTTACAGAAAAACAATTCACCGGAAAACAATTCATTAATATGTTGTGGAATTGTTACTGTTCCTTGCCTGATCCTTCGAATACTTCTTTTCATGGACACTATAGAAGGCAAATGTGGTTTGACTGCGTTCATTACTTTAGTTGAACAATTAGCTACTACTAATTGACTAGAATCTTTAGTCAAGTCTGCTTCATCCTTTAAATTTTCAATACATCTTTTCATTATAAATAAAATTTACCTCTTTAGTTCAATAAATATTTTACCTATTTAACTATATCATTCTTTGTTTTCTTTGTAAATAGTTTTTTATTTTAAGGAAGAATTAATTCACAGAAACGGATTTTACGGAAAAAATAATTTTTTGAAAGTCGCGCGACTCCGTTTAAATCCGTTTCTGTGAATTGTTTTTCGGTGAATTATTTTTCTGTAAACTGACCTAAATTCGATCACGTCATATATCAAAGATTCCCATAAATCTATAAATTAAAAGAATTAAAATATTAAATTGTATATAATATTAAAAATAAGTAAATAAAGAGTATAAATTAAAAAATTATTTAAAATTGCAATAATTAATCAAGGGTACTAAATCATTCCAGTAAATTCAGTGTAGCAAAAATTAATAATCCTGAAGCGAAGTAATTGGTGCATGTGTATAAAATTTTTATCAATAGGGTATAAAGTTTTTAGTATATGTAAATATGCATTTTATTAATTCATTTATTTCAATTTTTTTTTGTTGTTTTATTTTTTTAATTAGATAAATTTATAAGAAGTTTTAATATTTTTGAATAGTTAAAAAAATTAGAAAATGTTTTTGGTATTATAAATTTAATTTGGTTAACTATATCGTACGATCAAACTAATAAAAGCTTTTATGGTTTTAAAATAACTTGTGGACTTCTCATTAAATTTGAACCAAAAAGGTGTTGGATAATTCTAAGTCGGTTGCACAAGCTGACTGTATCTTTACTTGTTGTGGGTTTGGGTTGTTTGTTTAATCTCTAAAAAAGTCTTCTCTAACATGTAATAATGACTTTTACGTTCACTAACACAAATTCCCACATACAAATTTTATCAAAGGCAATAAAAAATATAAATATATTGCTCCATTACAATTTTTGCTGATGATGCATTTAAATTCAAAAACAATTAAATACGAAATTTGAATATAGGTCAATATTACAAAAAAAAGGTTCAAATTAAGGAAATATAAGTTCAAAAGTACGTATAGGTTATTTGATACTGTTAATTTCTTAGGTAATTTTAATATATATTTTTTAGACCCAAACCTATGGAATAGATAAGCCACAATACCAAAAAATTATATATATTTGGCGATTAGCGTGACCTCCTGAGTCGATTTAGCCATGTTCGTCCGTCCGTCCGTCCGTCCGTAGACACGGTAACTCAAAAACTAATGAGCTATCTTGATAAGATTTTAACTGTAGTTTAAGAAAACTACGACGAAGGGGGTTGCGTATCGCCGAGATAACTCTGTGTGTTCGGATCCTAGAAACTTTTGAACGAATTGAGACCAAATGAGAATAATTCCGAAACCAATAATGATAGAACCTCTAAATTTGGTTTCATGTTTTTTATATACTCCTACATTAAAAACCATCAAATTATATAAACCTTCATATATATATTATCACAAATTAATATTTCTTTCGAATAATTTTGAGTTTATTAAAAATTAATGACACAGATAACAGCAACATTATGATTGTAATACTTATTTATAACACAAGTGTATAAATTAGAAAAGAATATAATGTATATTTACTTTTCATTAAAAAAAATTAAATTAAGAAAAATATTTAAAATTGAAATAATTAATCAAGGGTACTCAATCATTCAACTGTAAATGCACTACTGCCGAAATTAATTTTAATATTTTTTAATAAATAAGTTAGTAAGAATTTTTAATATTTTTGAATAAATAAAATAATTACAATATGTTTTTTAGTATTATAGAGTTAATTTGGTTAGCCATGTCTTACGATCAAACCAATAAATCCTTTTATGGTTTTAAAATTACTTATGGACTTCTCATTATATTTAAGCCAAGGCCTACACCTAGGGTATTTCTAAGTAGGTTGCACCGACAGACTGTTTCTTTACTTGTTTTAAGTAGATTTTGAAATGGTACTATCTTGAAAAATTATGATGCTTAATTAATTTAATGTAGAAATGAAAATTACTATTTGCATTAAAACTAATATCGTAATTTTAATTGACTTATTACTAAAATTTGAGCAGCTTCCTTCCTCCTTTTTATTTTTCGTTTATTTCAGTTACTAGTAAAAAGCCCGACAGGTATAATTTCAATTTCTCTTTTTATATATATTATTTTTTCTCCTACTATTGCGGTACAGAATTAATAAAAGGAAATTCGTTACCTAAAGAACATTAAGTTAACATTATAATAGTTTGTTTTAGTTCTGTAAGTGATAATAAAATAGAAGTATACATACTGAAATGTAAAAAATACGTTGTACGGCCATTGTATTCAGTTTGCCTTTTTTGAGTATTATTTCAAAATCATAATTCATCAAATATGCGGGTTTTCTCGTAAATTTTGATAAAGGATTTTTGTTCAGTCATCATCAACCTAAAATTAAAAGGAATGTTATGAAAACATTTTATATTTATCCCTGTTTGACAAATTAGATATAGACTTGAAGGTATGGATCGGATCAGAATCGAAAAATAAATCGATTTAGGTATGTTTGCCCATCCGTCCGTTCATAGCCGTCATCATTATTGAAATTCAGCCATTTTGCTCCACGGGTTCGAGTAGCTGTCATACAACTTCTTTTTTAATATTAGCATAACTCTATACCTATTGAAGCTGAGTGTCTGAAACCTACTTTTTATACAAGCAGTGCCAATACCGGAATTTGTTCCAAGTTTGAAAATAACCTATAAAATACCCACAAAGAAGTTATATTTTTTATAATTATATAAATTTATACTTATGCGATCATTTGAATGAGCAATGGTCCAGGTCCAGTAGGTCAGCTATTTATACTTGTACATACATATATGACATCGGATATATTAAAATTGCTTCTCCGTTTGTAACGCATTGATCTAGACGGGCTAGATATAGTGTCAAGGGTAAGTATCGGATCAGCATCGAAAAATTAATCGATCTAGTTTTTCCGTCCGTCCGTCCGTCTCTGTGTCGGCACGTTACTCAAAAACTAAACGAGCTAAAGTTTTGAAATGTTTACAAAATATTTTTCAAATAATTTCTAGATTTTCAATTTTTTTTGGTTAAGATCGGACCAAAACTTTGAGTACCTCTCGAACAATAAATTTTTTTCACTCCAATATTTATGAATCATATGAATATGATTATATGATGCGTATTTTGCTTAGGTTTAATATATTCGTGAATAAAAAATTAAATAAAAGAAATAGAATTAAAATATTAGAGTTAGTTTTGAAATTCACACAAAACATTTTTTGGAGATTTTTGAGGTTCCCTTTTTTCTTCGGGCTGCTACACAACTTTTTTAAACCAATATAAATTTCTTCAAAAGTAATTATACCAGGATGAAAATTACAGACAGTTAATTGTATAATAGAAGAAGCATATATATGAAGTTCAAAATGTTAAGGCTACATTTTCGGGGAGCTGTCATACAAAGTTGTCAATTCGATAACTATGAATCTAATGAAGCTACAAAGTTAAAATTAAAACTGGGCAGGTAAAGTAATAGGTCAAATTACTTGGCAAAGTTGGACATCACTCGGCCCAATTTTTAGGGCGGGCCAGTAAATTTTTATTGTAAAGTTTGTTTTTAATTTAAAAACATTAATGATTAAATATTTCGACTTTGAATTTGTGATTTTTTACTCGGCCGCTCATCTTACTTACTGTCTTACTCATCTTACTAACACTTTTCCTTGTGTTTTGTTAGATGCGTTCTATTATAGAAAAATTATTTTAATATGTTCAATTATCGAAAAATATAATATTATAAATCATATTAAGCAGGCCAAAAAATATTTTTTTTTTATGAATTTAAATGAATTTAAGTTTTTATGAATTACAAATTATACTTGATAGGTAATTTATTTATTTTGATTATTTTTTTTCAATTTGTTGATGGAACTTCTAAAAATTTGAAAAAATAATTAATAAACTTAACACATCTCAAAAAATTTTGTAAAAATGTGCCTATATAGCTTCACTCTATCTGTCAAAGATGGAAAAAGTCCTATTTTTAAATTATAAGCACATGTTATAACAAGAATTCTGTTGGGTGTATTTTCAATTTAAGATAGGCAAAAGGTAGCTGGTTCTATAAATTTGTGTAAATTTTTAAAAGACAAATGTTTAGGATTGCCAGACGGTACTAAAATTTACAATTATACAAAGCTGAATTTTTTCTATTGCCCACAAAGCCCACATATTTTCTAAACAGTTCAAGCTAGGGTCTTAAGAGAAATTAAATTTTTAAACACATGAATCAAATGTCCTGTCCAAATTTTTTTTTTATAAATATACAAAATTTAAAGCTCCAGCTTTATAAATAGCTCATCTAAATAGCTCCATTAGTTTTTGAGTTATGGTGCCTACGGACGAACAGACGGACACGGCCATATCGACTCGGGAGGTCATGCTGTTCACAAATATATATACTTTTCCATATCTAACTCGCTTCCTTTAGGTTGTTACAAACACCAATTAAAATTTTGGTAAACCGTATATTCCATGTCACGTCATTTTGCTAATATTAAAGGTAGTTATCACAACTTTACAAAAGTTTTCTTTTATTTTTTTGTTTTTTTTTCCAACAAATACATTATTTATTTTGAATAATTACATACCATAACTATATAAAGATTTTTTTAGATCTGAGTTTAGATTAAATATGTCTATTGTTGTCTAAGGCTTCGTTGAAGATTTTATAGCAAGTAGTTTATCTTGAGTAGGTCCCACCTCTTATTCCGCTTTCAAATTAATTGTAGGAAATTTTCAGACTCTTTTGCTAGCTTGTCTACTTAATTATTAAATCCAATATCAATAAGACTATGCACCAAAATGAATGCAAAAACTTTGGTTGTTTGTGAAATGAGTTCTTTAATTTCTGTAGTAGATGGGTGATTGCAATTCAATTGTTTTAAAACTTTGAGCGAGAATCTGTACTGCAATATGACTATGCACCAAAATGAATGCAAAAACTTTGGTTGTTTAAGAAATGAGTTCTTTAGTTTCTGTAGTAGATGGATAAGTGCAATTCAATTGTTTTAAAATTTTGAGCGAAATTGTTTTAAAACTTTGAGCGCGAATCTGTACAAATGAGGTAGTTTTGAAAATTTGTTTGAATAGCATATTTTAAATTTATTTGAATAAAAAAGAGTTCGGCTGGGCATATATTAGCAAATTGATTAAGGTGAAAGTTTAATTCTATTATTCATGTTAAAAAGCACATCCAAGGTTTTGGGAGGCTACAGAACCATCTGTATAAATTTTTACGTAATTCGAATTTCTTTGTTTTTATAAAAAAAAATATAATTGAATATTTAAAAACCAATTTGTCGAATAAGGTATTAATTTCCTGTTTTTTAAAATATGTCAAGTATATATTTTTATCAAAAGGTTTCAAAAGGTTCAAAAAGGTGGACTGGAAAATTTTTGTTGCAGAGTTGAAACTGTGTTAACTTTTATTTCCGACCTTTCGGGTAATTGAGGCACCATAACACGTATTGCTTTTGCTGACGACTTAAAATTATATAAAGTTATAATACAATCAAGCTTATCATATTTACAAACTTGGTGCACATTTAATAAATTGGAACTCAACATACAGAAAGGTAAGGTTAACAGTTTTACCCGAAAGCGTTCTTCTTTAGTATATAGTTAAGAGTTTCTAGCATTACTGATTTAGGAATTCTTCTCCATAATAAAATTAATTATAATCTTCACTAAGACCAATTAGTCTCTAAAGGCTAATAAAATGTTAGGTTTCTTAAGAGAAGAACTAAAGAATTTAATGTAAGACTTAGCTGTAACAAAATCACTCCAGTGTTCTCTTGTTTGATCTATTTTAGAATACGGTAGCATATTTTGGAATCCAGCGTTTCAAGTTCACTCCAATAGAATTGAATCCGTTCCAAAGCAATTTCTCTTATTTGCATAAAGAAATGTGTACAGCCCTTTTAATTTTTTAATCTTCCTAGCTACAATACAAGACTTAAGTTATTAAACTTGCTGTCTCTATCTTCACGAAGACAACTCTTGTCATCATGTTTTACTTGTGATATATTAAATAACAGTATTTCTATTCAATATCTTAATAAAAAGTTTAGTCTTAACGCTATTGTTCGCAAACTAAAAATACAAGATATTTAATGGATTATCAACAAAATGAAAAAATTAACCTATCAATAGATGTTTCAACAAAATTATTGATCTTGATTCTACATCTATCTCCAAAACTACTTTCAAACATACTTTACAAAAACATTGTTTTAACGACCTCAAACAATTAACCCTTATTTAAGCAATATTTTTTTTTTTAACATACAACATGCATATGCATGCTGTATATAATGCATGCATAAAAATGAAACAGATCAGTTAATTATGTTTTCAGTTTCTTTTTTGTTCCCTAATTTAATAAATTGTTTTAATACTTTTAAGTAATAACAAGTAAAGAAACAGTCAGTCGGTCGAAACGACTTATAAATATCCTACACCTTTTTGGTTCAAATTAAAGGAGAAGTCCATAAGTCATTTTAAAACCATAAAAGTTTTTATTAGTTTAATTGTAAGATTAGCTAACCAAATTAATTTTATAATACTAAAAACATTTTCTAATTATTTTATCTATTCAAAAATGTTAAAAATTCTTACTAATTTATCTATTTAAAAATATTAAAAATCAAAAAAAAACTTAAAGAAATAAATGCTGAATACATTTATTAGAATTCAATTCCGAAATTGGAAAAATTTGGTTAGCTTTTTATCACAAAATTAAATTATACAAATTTTTCAAAATTGAAAATATAAATAAATAGTATATAAGAAAACCTTAAAAATGCAAAAAAAAAATATAAATGAATTTCTTAAACGCAATGACAAGTTTAGAAAATTTCATATAATTCATTTAAATATAAAAATAAATTTTACTTACATGCAGAAAATATCTTTGAACACTACTTAAGTCGTACACAATTTCTTAATTATAATATATTTTTAAGATATAATAAAAATTAACAAAAAAAAAAATTTTATAGTTTAAAATAGCTAATAAAAATAGCTTTATACGTTTTTATTATAATTTTCTGTATCTACCTTTTAACAGATTTCTTATACGTTTTGATTTTTTTTTCTTTCTGTTCATAATTTACATTTTATCAGTTTCATTTTTTCTTTCTCCTTTGTATGTAAGTACTTGTAATTAGAAGTATGTTACGTGTATAAATAACACTTAACATAACATAGGGCACGCTAATAACATTATCATAGTTTTTTTTTTAATTCTATAAGTGATATTAAAATAGAAGTATGCAAATACAAAAATGGAAAGTAAAACTAAAAAGTATAAAATAAAATAAAAAAAATATTTTTTTCAATATGTACTTTTATTAAAGTAGCACTATTATTTGGTCTATGGCTTTATATTATCAAAGTGAAGTATTTTAGTTTTTAAAGATACAAAATTTTTAAAGAAACTATCCAAATAAGTTAATTTTATTAATAATTTTTTTTATTATTTCTGTTGAATTTAAAAAAAAAACCAAAAAAAGTTTTTATCTTTTAAGGAAAATAGAACTCAAATCTATTTACACACTAAGTCACTTTGCTAATCCCTGAACCATACAATTCTTATAATTTTATGGTCAGATTTCTAATATAAATATATCACTAACTGACAGAATGAAAAATAAAGCCATAGATACAGGCAAGTTCATATAAAAGTATATAATAAAAGTATACCGTCGCCTGAATTCTCTTTTGCTCCATATGCCTCAAGGTATATTCCGAGTAAATCGAAAAAAAAGTTTCGGAGTTAAAAGGCAAAAATTGATCCGATAAACTATAGTCGAAATTTTAACGTAGAGTTTGTTGATTTTTTAACTAATCATATTCTAAATTTTAGGCACTGTCCTCAAATACTTTTCGAGATATTTGATATTTTGTCAGAAAAGTCATTGTGGACAGTTTGCTCCATACAATACAAATCGATTACAAAATAGTTTTCTCTGTGCGTATGGAGCAAACATGCATTGATCTACTATTATAATGGTGCAAATAAGAATTACGAAGGGTGTTAAACAAAAATTTTGGTAAAGTCATGGACATGGAGCAAGTTAGATTAAAAATCGATTACTACTAATACGAGAAATATAAATTAAAAACCTAATTTTTTTTTTTAAATTGTAGTAGAAACTGTAAAAAATTAAAATAATCAAATTTAACTTAGTTTTTATTATAATTTTTATTTAATATTATTTTTTAATCAATCATGTAATTATATACTTCAATTATAACAAAATGAACATAACAGCCACTTCGCAAGATTTTTATAAACGAAATTAAATAATATTATTAATTTTAATATAAATATTTCAATCAAAACTAAAAAAACAAACATAATAGTTCACAAACAAATTTCACAACTTTTTAATATTTTTGAAAATAAAACTTATTTTAAGAAATAAGTTTTTTATTCAAATATCATAGTTTTTGTGCTAAACACATAATATACATAATAATTATTGTATCACAATATAACTTTATAAAATATACATATTTTTAAACTGATCCAAAAATGATGAAAGAAGATCATTCAAAAATAAGAATATGGCAGAATATAAACGTATTCAAAGTAAAATTCGATCCAAAATAAGATTTGAAAAACAACAATGGCTTAAATATTAGTTTAACGAAATAGAAAACCTTCAACAGTCTCATGATGACTTCAACCTTCACAAAAAAATTAAAGAAGTATCAGGAGCATATAGGAAAACAAATTTCTCTTCACTACTGAATGATAATGGTCAACTCATTTTAGATAACGAAGAAAGAAAAAGGTATAGGAGGAATATATAGAAAACTTATTTTCAGACCCGACCAGACTACAGAATATTAATGAATCGTCAGTACAATTGTCAGGCCCCATCATAACTAAGAACGAAATTTTAAAAGCATTGCAAAATGCAAAAAACAAAAAGGCCACAATGTCCGATGACGTACCTGATGGTAATCTGATGGTAATCAATAATAATATTTATTCTGATGGTAATCACAAATAATTAAATTAATTGATGACCAAAACATAGATGTGTTGCACAAAATCTTCAACAAAATATATGATACCGGTATTTTTCCTTCAGATTGGCTTTTATCAACATTTATCGCTCTACCAAAGAAAGTTAACGCCAAATCATGCAGTGACCATAGACTGATAAGTTTAATGAGTCATGCACTCAAAATCTTTCTTAAAGTGCTCCACAGTCGCATGTACTCAAAAGCTGAAATACATGTGGGAAAGATACAATTTGGGTTTAAGGGAAGAAGGGGCACAAGAGAAGCTGTTTTTTGTGTTCAAGTACTCGTACAAAATTGTTGTGATGTCAAGAAAGATGTTTTCCTATGTTTTCTTGACTATGAAAGCGTTTGATAAAGGCAAACATCATAAACTCATAGAAATATTAAACACGATAGATATTGATGACAAAACTATTAGATGCATTGAAAATTTGTACTGGCATCAGACAGCCAACTTCAGATGGGCTAACCGAAAACATTTTAATCAAGCGTGGAGTTCGACAGGGTTGTATCGTATCACCTCTGCTTTTCAATCTTTATGCAGAGAAGATCTCCCAAGAAGCATTAGAATCAGTTGAAATAGGTATCAAAGTAAACGGTACCCATCTTAATAACATAAGATATGCTGATGACACAATCCTTTTGGCAGATAATTTAAGTGATCTACAACATTTAATAGATAAAGTTAATCATCATAGCATAAACTTTGGTCTAAAAATCAATACGATAAAAACTAAATTCATGATCATAAGTAGATGTAAAACACCATATAGCACAGCTACAATTACAGTCGACCGTCTTCCAATTGAACGTGTTTCTAGCTACAAGTATCTTGGGTGTTGGCTAAATGAGCAGTGGACATGTGAACAAGAAATAAGATGTCATATTAAAATAGCGAGAGGTGCATTTATTAAGTACAAAAAAGTTTTTTGTTGCAGAGATCTGAATTTAGATCTTCGTTTACGTTTTTTGAAATGCTATGTATGGTCGGTTCTTTTATATGGAGTTGAGACTTGGACCTTGACAACCACCCATATGAATAAACTCGAAGCCTTTGGAATGTGGCTCTACAGAAGAATACCAAAAATTTCATGACATATGACCGCTAACATTCAGTAGTGGATAGGCATCGAAGAAAGAGAGAAACTTTAGTAAATGAACTGGTCTATGTATATCGAGATTTTTTAAATGTTTTTCAATCACTGAATGCACACAGTCAACTTCTTGCAACAGTGAGTGGCCCGGCTCAGAAAATTTTTGGACCAATTCTACGAGACTATTGGAATTGCGTAAAAAATATTTTAAGGCAGTTGACATTATGTTATTTCGATTTTGTGGTATACAACTATCACTCCAAAAAGTAATTTTTCTCAAATTTGAGTTATCGAGACAAATTTTATTTAAAAGTTTTATTATAGCGTTAGCGAGATCGTTTCCTCCTCTTCCTGTTTGTGCCTCCGTCCATATAGCGCAGTACGTAATTTTTTCTTTTTCAGAAATAATTGCCGTTGCAGTTAAATTATACACATTTAGTTTGCGCTTGTAGAAAAATATGGAAGAATTACCTTTTAGAACAGTAATAACATTTTGCAAATATCGAAACAAATGATATAGTGATTAGGATCCATATTTGTACGATCAAAATCTCTTTCGCCCTTGGCCATGTTTTTTTTGCCTTATGTAAATCATTAGAATGAATCTCATCAGCCGTAGGGTTTGAACTTATTTTGAACAAAACGCATTTATTATATAAATCTTTTTTTGGTAACCAAAATGACAAAAAAATCCTTCATTAAAAATTTTTCTATACATATTTATTTTTATACATATTTCTATAAAATTTGTTTTCCATGTTTGCTTCATAGGTATTAAAAATATAATAGTAATAATGACAATTTTAAATACCTATGGAGCAAATAAGTACTCAATATAATGGTAATTATATAGGCCTCATAGCGCATGATAATGTGTATAGAGCAAATGAGAATTAACAATGTTAATACCTTTTTTTTCATACAAAAGTTGCTCCATAAACCAAAAATTAGCTTAAGGAGCAAATAAGCACTACAAAATCAAAATAATGTATCTTGTGTAGCAAAATGCACACTGTATATCTCGGAAACTAAAGCAGATAGGAAAATTCTGATAACTGCATTAGAAAGAGATTGTTTTAAAACCTGTAGAACCACTCCTAAGTCAAAAAGTGGCGTATGGAGCTAAAGAGAATTCAGGCGACGGACATACTGAAATGTAAAAAGTAGCTTTATACGTTTTTATTATAATTTTCTCTATCTACCTGTTAACAGTTTTCTTATACGTTTTGATTTTTTTTTCTTTCGGTTCATAATTTATATTTTATCAGTTTCATTTTTTCTTTCTCCTTTGTATGTAAGTATTTCTAATTATAAGTATGAAACATGTTGAATAACACTTAACATAGGGAAAGCTAATCAGCAGCAGCAGCAGTTTGTCTTTTATTATATTTAGATTACCATAGGTAATATATTATAATTAAGATTGTGCTCAAAGATATTGTCTGCATGTATGTAAAATTTAGTTTTATATTTAAATGAATTATATGAAAAGTTCTAAAATTGTCATGTAATATGCGATACATTTATTGCATATTGTTTTGCATTTATAAGGTTTTCTAATAGTTACATATTTTTTTTATTGCTTTTCCACTCCTTAAAAGAGTATAGGGCATTCACCAAGTTTATTTTAAACTAGGCTTCAGTTTCTTTAATAATAGTATTCACTAAGCCGTTGATTACTCGACTGTAACTATTGTATAAGGTTATGAAATATGAATGCACAAATGTTAACTTTGTGCGCCTTGCACAAGAATTATTTATATATATTTTTTTTTTATTAAATCTTATTTTATATTACGATATAAACTATTACGATAAAATTATACAATTTTACGATATTTTTTTATTAGATATGATCTGACCGGGGTTTGAACCCGAGACCTTCCACATGAAAGGTGGCGTCTTTACCACCACGCCATTGGTCAGATCATATACTACATAAATAGTATATGTAACTATGTCAGATCATAGTTACATATACTATTTATTTTTTTTTTCAATTTCGAAAATTTTGAATTATTTAATTTTGTGATAAAAAGCTAACCAAATTTTTCTTATAAATGTAATCAGCATTTATTCCAAGTTTTTTTGATTTTTAATATTTTTAAATAGATAAATTAGTAAGAATTTTTAAAATTTTTGAATAGAAAATTTTTTTAGTATTATAAAGTTAATTTGGTTAGCCATGTCTTACGATCAATCTTTTTTTATGGTTTTAAAATTACTTATGGATTTATCACTTAATTTTAACCAAATAGGTGTAGGGTCCGTTGCACCGTCCGTTGCACCGAATGACTGTTTCCTTACTTGTTTTATGGTTTGCTTGGAAAAGTTGGACATTACTCGGACCTTTTTACTGGGCGCAAAATTAATTTTTTTTATTTTTAATTTGGTTTTGTTTTTATAGTTTTTTAAACAAAAAATATGGCGTAGGGTGGGTAAATTTATTAAAATAGTGTCGTTAGTTTTTAAGTTATCGGGTTTTTTGAATATTTGTTCGTTACCTTGAATAAATCAAAAACCCATGGTGCGATCTCGATCGTACGCAATCACCGTAATTTTATTATGAGTAACCTACATAACAAATTTCATAAAGATAGCGTCATTAGTTGTTGAATTGAGCCATGAGCTGATCTCCCCCATATGCAATCTCCTCCATACTTTCAGTACAAATAACTAGTTAAATTTTCATTAAGATAGCTCTATTAGTTTTTGAGTTATCGTGCCTACGGACGGACGGATATGACTACCAGAATTTTTAAAAAATCAAAAGAATTAAAATATTAAAAATAAAAAAAAGGCGAATTAAACGCTGCATGTGTGTAAAATTTTATAGAATTGTATAAAAAGTTTTAAATATGCAACTTTGTAAATGCCATGGGGTTGCAATAATTTAAACTATTATTTTAATTTTCTTGTAGCTGATTCTTTAGTCTTTAGTTTTTAATTTTGGTTGCAAAATCTGGTTTCAATAATTAAATTAGCGCTTTTTCCAGAATGTTAAAATATATTTGGATGTGGAAGATTCCTAATTAATAGGAATTTCAAAATTGTATTCAAAACCCTTTTGTTTGAAAATTTTCTAAAAAGTTGAAAAAAGGAATAAAAAATTTGCTTTTGCAATTCAAATATCAAATTTTCGATTATATTACGTAATACAATGTAAGTCATATAATAAAAATACACAATTAATTATAAATTTTTTTTGGAAATTTGAAAATAATAACAGCATTTATTTAAGTAATAATTGAAAAAAAAACTCTTTATAATATTTTAAGTATTAATTGAAAAATTTTTTAAACCTTTAAAACCATTTTTATAAATTGATTTGCTGATATAAAATCAAATATTCAAATTCTGACGCAATATAATTTTTTATTAAATATTTATAATAAACGAAATATAATATAGACATTTTGTTATAAAATTAACGTAAATTAGCGTTTCATTCGTTTATTCCCACATGTAAAGAAAAGTGTTTCTACAATACATACATAGTGAATTAAAAATTGATGTTTGTCGTCATTTTCCATTAATTTTTGTGTTTTATTTTTAGAATTCTCTATAAAATTTTATGTTGAAACAAATCAACTTATTTAAAAATATATTTTTAGATATTTTAAATTTAACCTACGGATAAAGAAACAACTAAACCAATTATAAAATTGTTGGCACCTTGAAATTATTAAGAGAGAACGTAAATATTTTTTTTTTTTTGGCCGGACATGTGAAATGAATAAATAAACATAAATGTGTGCAATAAAAGTTAAACATTGAACGCAAATAAATAATAAAATGTAAATAATTAGGTGTAACTTTTTTTTTAGCATAAAATTTATATTTGAAATTGTCTTGATTCAAAACATTTTGTTTCAAATAAATGCAGGGTAAATAATTTTCATTTTTTTTCAAAGATTCATTGAATTTTAGGCCAAAACGCAAAACTTCCTTATGTTAGACACAATGTATTTTAGTTTAACTATATACATATGGAAAAAAATTAGTTTGTTTGTAGTTAGTTTATTTTACGTATTAAATAGGTAAAGGGGTATATTAACTTCGGTACGGTGATTGGAACCACCTAAAGGAAGCGATCTAGATATAGAAAAGTATATATATTTGTGATCAGCGTGACATCGTACGGCCACAGTAAGCACGATAAACTCAAAAACTTATGGAGGCATAGTGGTTAAACTGTCGAAAGTGAAAAAAAAACTGTTATCCTGTTTTAGACTAGACTCAGTTACTATTCGCCATTGGATTCAAATTAATGGCTTAGTTAATATTTAAATATCTTTAATAAAAAATACATTAATATAACAAAATAAACAAATACAAAATATAAACAAATAATTTAATTGAATAATATAATCCATAGATATAGAATACCATACAATTCAAATACAAAATATGATAATATAAACAAAAATAGAATTGTATCTCTTGAAAATATAAGACATTTCTACATGTTATAAGGCGCAGTATTATCTCATGTTTAAATTGTATGTGGAAATCATTTGATCAGTTCTAATATATGAGTATATCTCTCTCTGTTCCGACATGCCCATATACAGTAAGGTTGTTTAGCCTATTACAGTGAATAGTTAGCACGTAGAGGTGCCGGCAAAAAAAAAAAGAAATATAGATTACGAGTACTGATAGCACGGTGGGCGAACATAATTCCGAAACCAATGATGATACAACCTCCAAATTTGGTAAAAGAGTTTTTCTCCCTATTTCCTAACTGCGCTTAAAATTTGGGACCAATTGGAGTAGTTCGGGGACCACCCACACAACTCCGAAGACTCCAAAGCATATCTTCGAAATTAATAAAGATAGTAGCTTGAAACAATTGTAGAACCTTTAAACTTGATTATAACGATGTTCCTTCTTATCTCCGAAATTTAGACTTAGTTGGAATGGTGATTCAGGTACCTCTTAAGAAATCCCAACACTAAAAAGCTTATCTTCGAAATTAATAGAGAAAGTAACTTAAATAAAGACGTTCAAATTAAAACGATTTTTTTTCCTCACGTTCCTAAAATGTGAAATTAATTGGAGTGTTGATTCGGGAACCTCCCACGCCGCTCCCAAGGTTTAAAAAAGTTAAAAATAGAAACTTTAAATTTAATACATGAGTTCTGTTTTGTTTCCATTGCGTTCCTAACATAGGTGATTAATTGGAGTTATGGTGCCTCCCACACTCTTAAAAAGATTTAGCAAAAAATTAAGTACGGTAGAAACCAACCAGAAATTTGGAACATGCGTGTTCTTTCCCATTTGTTTTCTTATTTAACACTTATGTTTTTAAAAGGCTTAGAATGTAGCTGTATCTTAATATAGTTAAAAGGACATAAAAAACTCACCTAGTTTCTACAGTACAATATCAAAAAGCTTTAGATTCGTTAATGTATTTGGCACTAGACCAGATTTGGCATAATATTTTATAAATTAAAAATAAAATATTTTTTTTGATAAACTGCTAAATATATTTTTATTTTCATTATATCAGATTATTAAGATTATTGAATTATACCATAGATAATAAATTATTAAGAAATTGCGTACGATACTTAAATGAACGGAATTGAAATACAAGATTAAAATAATGAAATTTATATTTTTTTTTATTAATCTATAAAACATAATAGGTTTTTTGTTTACAAATATTTAAATTATTTATTTTAGCTTATTCTTTAAATTAAATACTAATCTTATATTAAAAGTTAAATCATTATTTCATAGCCAATAATATTCTCATTGTGTGTTTAAACAAAAGTAAATTATTAGGGTTGTTGATGTTAATGGCCATCGCTTTCATCTTTTCGATATTTATTTCCAGGCCCACACTTCGAGCTAATGTTGCTAGATGGTCTATTTTAGCTTGCATATTATTTATTGTGTGTGATAGCAGGCAGATGTCATCGGCATAGTCCAGATCTTCTAATTGCCTGAAGAGATTCCATGTTAATCCAGTTCTTTTGGTACTAATCTCATTCATTATGTCATCTAGCACTACTGTGAAGAGAGACAACCCTGTTTTACTCCTATGTTGGTGATGAATGGTTCGCTGGTATTACCATTGTGGAGTACTGAGAGTTGTGTTTCTTCATACATTCATACAACATACTTCATACAACATGAGTTGTGTTTCTTCATGAATGTATTTATTAGGTTATTTTTAATTATAAAATTTAAATTTAAAATAAAAATTTATTGCTTATGACAAGTGAAATTGAAAAGAAAAATTTTTTATAAATTTCAGTAATGGGTTTGGAAGTATTTGCTTGTCATTACTTCTGTACTTGTTTTCAGGAATGAGTTCGGAAATAGTTCCTTGTCATTAGTTATGTAATTACTCCTTAGTAATGTTGCAAGGAGTAATTACTAACCTTATAGGATATCGTGTGTAAAAAGTAATGGAAAATTTACATTATACTACTCCCAAATGCATTTGTTTACCTACTTCATTAGCGTCTACACGAAACTAGTGGAAAACATCAAACGTAAACAAATTTTTTTTAGTTTTATAACATCACCTATAATAGTTGAGCTGAAAAATAAGTCTATGAAAGAATACGAGTGTAGAGCTTTTTCATTACGTTATTTACCTGTTTTCGAAAAGCAAAAAAAAATACAACAGAAAAAGATTATTCGTAGAAACCCCAATACATAATTTTATTTGAACTTTAAAGGGCATTGGTTCGTGTTAGAATTTACTTTAATATTTTCTTAATTGTAATAATCTTTATTGAGGTAAATTTGATTCCTCAAAATTCTTTAGAAGCTGAATTTTACTGCAATGTGGTTTTTTTACCTGAGTAGACTCAGCAAATTCTGGGATACTGGTATGACCGTTATATGAACATTATATCATTATTATTATAAACATTAATTACTTTTGACAAAATTTCAAACATACCAGCTTTATTAGGTGTAGTGTAATGCTCATATAAAAGAAGGAGTTCTACGGCAACTACTCGAACCCTCTGCAGTAGACCAACCAAATTTTGTAGTAACTTTGGCTATTACACTAAACTATTTTTGGAAAAATATCAGACACCCAACTTCAATAGGTATCTGACCAATGGCGTAGTGGTAAAGACGCCGCCTTTCATGTGGAAGGTCTTGGGTTCAAACCCCGGTCAGATCATATCTAATAAAAAAATATCGTAAAAATTGTATAATTATATCGTAATAGTTTATATCTTAATATAAAATAAGATTTAATAAAAATATATTAATAATTCTTGTGTAAGATTATAGATGGCGCACAAAGTTAACATTTGCGCATTCATATTTTATAGCCTTATATAATAGCGGCTTAGTGAATATTATGATTAAAGAAACTGAAGCCTAGTTTAAATAAACTTGGTGAATGCCCTATACTCCTGAAAGGAGTGGAAAAGGAAAAAAAAAACTTCAATAGGTATAGAGTAATACTCATATAAAATAAGAAGTTGTATGGCAGCTACCCGAACCCATGAACCAAAATGGCTGGATTTAAATAGCGATGACGGCTATTGCAAAACAACGAATTTCAGAAAATTTCCTAGCTTCTTTAGTATTTTAGTTATCGTCGAGTTATCGAGTTATCACAAACGTAATGGCAAATTTATTATACCCTTTGACCTACAGTCATACGGGTATAAAAATATTTTCTAAGTTTGTTAAAAGTAGTACAAAATTTAAAAAAATATTGGTACCTACTACCAGACATAACATGTTATTTCATCTGTGCGACTACTTTAGAAAGATTTAAAATAATTTTGACAAGCATTATTTTAGTATTTTTTTAAACCTTTAATCCAAATATAATTCAAATTGGTGTGTATCGACATAATACATTTGCAATGTTCGTACGTCGATTTCGCATACAGGCCAATCTAGTTATAACATAATTCTAAATATTACTTTCATTACTTTTTTGGACGTTTTTCAAAGTATTTCTAATAATATATGTCGGATAGTGTATTTCTTGATACAATTACTCGTTAGATTTACGTAGATACGTTATTAAATGGATTCAAATATTTGATTATATGAGGTGATTGTTCGACATTATTAACTAATATAATTAGTTCCAATTTGAACACTTCGAGAGTTGTTGACTTTAGTACAAAATATCATAATTTTTTCTATAATGAAAAAAAAATTTATAAACAAATATATTTTAACATTGATATTTTTATAGATTTGATCATGAATTTATTTTTAAATTGGTTTGTTCAACTCTTTTAAAATTTTGTTGCTTGTTGAAAAATAGAAAAAAATAAAAAAAAAAATAACATAAAGAATTTCATAATAGAATTGTAGCAAAAATAAATAGTTTTTTAAATAGTTTATTAACCCTGAACCGACAAATACAAGTGTTTTTTAAAAGCAAAGTTGTATAATTGAAGCAAAAGTATCGTTAAAAAGTTTCCGGAATCTTTTGATTTCAAAATAATTTAGGAATATTAAAAATCTTACAACTAACATTAATATTTCTTTTTAAAATTTAAAAATTAGCTTATTGTGAAGCCAAAAGTATCGTTACAATAGTTTCGGCATCGGTTGTTTCAATTTAATTTAGCAATGTAACAAATTTGATATTTAAAATAAATACATATTTATATACATAATTAAGTGAGTTTGTGAATGATATATATATATAAATAATATTATAATATGTTATATTTAAATGATAAATAAATATTTGTTAATATAAAAATTAAATTATTGCGAAAAACTTAAATTTGTATAATAAGTTTTTAAATAATTTAAGGTTTGACAAAGGTTAAGTTTAAGTAGTAATTTATCATTTATACAAAACGAACATTTTGAATATATAGAATATAAAATTTTTTATTTCCTAAATTATTTACAATGTTTTATTATTTACAGACAAGGACAAGCTCCGCCAGCTTGCGTACAAAACGCAATGATGACAAAAGATAAAAAACCATTTACGTATACACCAAGTGGTATTGATTTATCACAAATAAAATCCCCTCGTATGGCAAAACGTATTGCGCGTAATGCACAAATGGAAGGCGTTAGTAGTCAACCAAAACCTTCACCATTAACAGCTTCACAAAATAATCATACAAGTGCACATCCAATGTCCCTAACAATGGCAGCACAAGCTGTTGGAATGCCTGTACAAGTATTTCCAACTGGACCACCACCGCCTCCTCCACAAAAAAGTCCCAACAGTGTCCCGCCACTACCACCACCACCACCTGGACATAATATTTCAGCTTCAGAATCGAATAGAGCTGGAACCCGTATATCTCAATCTCCGATGCAAAAATTTGAGCCACCACCAATAGGTTTCAGGCCAGAAATTAAAATTCCACCTAATCCAATAGCGAGTTTAAAAAAAGTTGCAAAACCAAAAGAGAAAAATGATTTTTGGATTGAGGAATACAGAAAAGAAAAGTCAGGAAGTCCAAACGGAAATAGAGCTGCAGCTACATCTGCTGAATACCATGGACAACAAAGTAAGTACTTACAATCTCTCATAATAATTGATTTTGATTTTTATTAAAAAATTGGAATGCTATAATAATTTATTAAACAGCTCCCAGCTCCAGCTCGTATTCAAGAACACCAACTCCTATTCAACAACAGACAAAAAATTATTTTTGTGAAGATTCAAGTCCATTAAAATATATGCAGCAACAACAAGAATCTTCACAACCAGCAACACCAAACTGTACAATGAAATCGTACCAGCTATCACAGCGGCAAATGCATGATGATAGTACAAGTCATTTAAAAGGTTCAGCAGTTAATCAATTCTCTTTACATGAACAACAACAAAAAAATGTCCAAAATCCATTACATTCACCGCGAATGCAACAATGTGATTTGAATCATAATCAGGATCAAATGAAATCTTCATCTATTTTACAAAAACAAAATCAGTGTCAGTTAACTCGTTCACAAAACCCACAGCAAAATCAAATTGCATCAAAAATTCCAGAGCATAATGAATCATCATTCCGCGCTGGAAAAGATATTTCAAACATATATAGGGCATTAAGTCCAATTCAAATAGTTAATAATAAACAAAGTGATAATAAACAAGATTCATTAAACAAACTACAACAACATAATTCAGAATATCCCTATGAAAAATTAAATACTCAAACATCAGAATGTCTCAGCGCTAAAAGTTCAACTCTGAAAGATCAACAAGAAGAACAATCACTAACCAAAAATGTAAGTGTATTTTTTTTTGTTATTTTTTAAGGAAGAGTAATCATCGAGTAATTGAATGGAATAAAGAATTGTAAAATGTTGCATTAACATCAATCTATTCGGATTAATTAAAAGGAGACAAAGATAGTGTTACTGTTTCAAATAATTTCGAGAATGTTAAGGAAATAAAAATAATTTTATTTAATAGCTATAAAGTTATTTCAAAGGATGACACATATAATCTCCTATTAATATTTTTTAAATAAACTCATTTTATTTTGAATTCATTCAATACCACTGTATTTAATATTTTAATACTAATATGTTGACCGTTTAGTTTAAAATGTGTAAAAGCTGAAAAAAAACATTTATTTCGTCGCTTACAGCTTTACTATATTATCATAATTATTTATAATTCACTTGTTTCATTTTATTTCATTTGAACAAACTAATTTTTATAATATTGTAATAATACAATTGAATTTTACCACTAGCATTCTTGTATATATATATATATATATATAAAAGCAAAAGTTTGTTTGTATGTGTCGATTAGGCTCCTAAACTGCCGAGCCGATTCTCATGAAAATTTGTATATACGGAAAGAAATCGTGAGCTAAAAATTTTTCTCTAACGGACCGCCAAATTGGGGCTGTGGTGCAAGTATGAAAACTTTTTTGTTCTATAATGAAAACGGTTCGACCAATTAACTTGAAATTTTGTATACGTGATGCTCTTTGAGAATTAAGTTGACACTATTAACAGTTTTGGAATTTGTTAACCCATGTCGGCCCGACGGTTGGTCAAAAAAAATTTAAGGTCCAAATTTTGTCCGAATTTACGGAATACTGTTTTGGCTAAAAAGAAAGCCTCAAAAAAAATTTTGTTGAGTTCCATTAACCCATTGCGACCCAACAGCTTTTAATAGATTTTTTGGTTACTTTACTCTAAATTAGCAACGGTTTAACCAATTTTCTTCAAATTTTGTATTCGTGATGCTCCTTGAGAATTGAATTGGCAACAATTAACAGTTTTGGAATTTGTTAACCCATGTCGGCCCGACGATTGGTCAAAAAAAAATTTTGGGTCCAAAATTTATCCCATTTTATGAAATACTGCTTTGGCTAAAAAGAAAGACTGAAAAAAATTTTGTTGAGTTCCATTAACCCATTGCGGCCCAACAGCTTTTTATAGGTTTTTTCAATACTTTACTCAAAATTACAAAGAAAGGTATAAGGTACCTCAGGCAAATAAGGCCTAGCGGGTAATAAGGCCTAAACAACAAAAATCATACTAAAAATTTTAAATTGCACTTTATTGATTTACACATCCATTGATAATTGTACAAAAATGTCCGATAAAAAAAATTACTTATTTCACTGCAGCCATTTTGATATTATTTGTATTTATATTTTGAGGACTCTTTTGTTTTGTGATAATATAAATTTTTTTTTTTTTAACGTAAGTAAGATTTTGACTAAAATTATAATTATTATTCTTATTTTGTCTTAAATATTTACTTTGTGATTGCTTTCTTTAACAAAAGAAATTATTTTATTAATATTTTATTAAAAAAGTGGTTTTTTAGATTTTATAAAAAATAGTTAATAAGGGTTTAATAAGGCCTATTAAAAAAATTTATAGGCCTTATTAAACTCTCTATTATTATTATTTTTAAAGAACGAATATTAATATTAAATTTAATCACATTTTATATTTTCCGAGAGGTAAATAATAAATATTGGTAATTTGTATATAAAATGTGTTTCCAGATCTAAGCTCTTTTTGTATCATGCCACCAAAAAAACGAAAAAAAACAAATTATCTTGACTGAATTAATGTTTTTTTTTTTAAGTAAAAAAATTAAATTTTTTTTTAATTTTTTTAGAATATAAGATATAAATAACAAAACCTACTATGTAATATGTTGAATTTTTTTTAAGTTATCGAATTTTTTTTGTTTGTTTTTTAAAAATACACTTGCCTTATTAAATATATGAAAAAATATTTAGGCCTTATTATACTAACATAGTATAATAAGGCCTTTTTTAGCATTTTTGTGAAATGTTTATAATTTTATGTTTCCTAGTCAGAATGGACTGTTATGTTTTTTTTTTTAAGTATAAGATTCTGTTTAACTAAAATGAAATAAATGTTATTGAATTTATTCAGTAGTTTTAATTATTTTATCAAATTTCGTTAGCTAGGCCTTATTTGCCTGAAGTACCTTATTGCTTATTTGATTTTCCTCACCTTATTAAAAGTTTAAGTAATGTTTTTATAAAATCAGATATAGTAAAAGGCGAATGGTATTTGTGCCCCAAACTGACATAAAAACATATTTACCCTAATGACTTTGATAGGTTGCGTGTTAAATACGCAACACATACGCAACCAGTTTCTACTGGTGTAAAATCATTAACGGAAATGGAAAAATTGAAAAAAAATCTCTCGTAATAGCTCAAGCGACATCAAGCTTTATTAAAAAGATATATACAATATTTGACTGTATAAATAGCGGATCACTTTATGACAAGAAAATTTATAGGCTATAATTATAATAATGTTGTCAATTATATAAAAGAATTCTTGACATATTTTCAAAAAATTTCGTTGAAAAAGAAAACTAAGGTTTATTGTTTGAAAGGAATTCAGCAAACCGTAAATGGAAATTTTTTTTTTGTTAGTAGTAATTAATCCTGAAGCAAATTTCCTACTTACAAAACGTTTAAATGAAGATTTGGCGCAAATTTCCCACTTACAAAACGTTTAAATGGAGATAAATTGAAGATTTTAAAGTTCCCTCAAAAATAAATTGTGTTGAATGTTCTGAAATAATGAGAAAGAAAGATGAAGTTCTTACTTGTCCTTCAGGACTTTTGCCAAAAATTATTCTGAGAATTCAGATTTTGGAAATTTGCTCCGTCTGACTTAATTTTTAAAAATTTGCAAATTACATATTTAAATTTTTGATCACTTCTTTAAGACTAAAAAGGAAATTATATTTATTTATTAAAAACATAATAACTGAACATTGTATCCTGGCCACAGAAAAAGGGAATGAAACATGGTTTGAAAAAGAGGTGGCCTGTAACAATCATTGTTGATTTTTTAATTCTAATCTTACTCAGAAAACACTGTAGTTGGACATTGGGCAATACCATAAGCTGCAAGAACCATACTAAGTTGGAAGTTTTGATAAGCTAAAATTAGAAATTTTTGTTTATTTATTATTTATTCGTATTAAAATACGTTGTTTTTACTCTAATTTTTCCTTTACTAAAAACACAATTATTTATTTTTATTATTTGTAGTTTTAAAAATTTTGTAATATAGTGTAAATTGTTTATGTTACTATTATGTTTTTTTATAATTTTATTTTTTTGTTTAATAATTGTTATTTGTTTTATATTATTTGAATTGTTAATTTCTTAACTTTTTCTTTGTAACAGTAAATTTATTTATTTAAGTTACTTATGTACCTACATGTACTTAAATGAATTGTTATTTTGTTATTTAAGTAATAAAAAGAGGGGTTTTTTTAGTCTTTTCTTTCTTAACAATAAAATATGTTTTATTATATTATAGTTGTTTTCTTAATTTATATAAATTTTCTTCAAAAATATAACAATTTTTAAAAAACCAATTGAATTATATACCATCTATCCAAAAAAGCAATTTTAATTTAACAAACTAAATATTTATTTACGACTCATAAAATTTCACTAAAAAAATTTTTGTTGTTATTCAAAAATCTACAAAAGAAAAATTTCAAATTTTAAATGTGTGTGTGTATCATTTAAATCTATATAATCTGTACTGAGTGTGTATACACATGTGTAAAATAAATACTTTATAAAAAAACAAGATCATTAACATTTAAATTAAATTAACATAGTTTTTATTTTGATTTTTATTGCAACATTGATTCTAGTAGAACTATGTATTTTGTTTTAGCAAAGCTAAACTAATATTCAAATTAAAATACTTAAAATATTCCTACTTTACCATAGACATAAGAACATGTTACTATAAATCAAAGATTATCGCAACATTCATTTATTTTTTTCTTCTATGTGCGACATCTTTATGTTTATATTATTTTTGATACTACTCAACATGTTTTTATTCTTCAAATTATTCGTGAATACTAATTTTGACATAGTTGTATTTTATACATTTCAATTCTAAGCCCTACGCCCTATCCTTAATTTGTGTCTGAAAATTAGAAAGAAAATCATTAGTTAGACTTTTTTGGTTTTTTCCTTTTATATTAAAAAATATTGAACAATAGCACCCCTATTCTAAATTCCCTCGTACATCTAAGTTGGAGATAATCTACGAAAAAGCGATTCTCAAACCCTACTAAGCGTTACGAAAACTGCAGATATCTACGAAAGAAATATTCTTTCGTATATTATTTGAATTGTTAATTTCTTAACTTTTTCTTTGTAACGGTAAATTTATTTTTTTAAGTTACTATGTATCAAATGTTCAATGAACAAGGAGATTGAAATTTTTTAAAAATTTTTGTTTTGTTTTTATTTTTTTTTCTTTTTCTTAAAAAGGGAACTAGAAAAAAAATGAGTTTTGTACGAAATGAAAGCAATACATTTGGTTTATACAGTAGTTTTCATTTATAACGAACTCGGTTCAATTTTAATTATAATAAACTTTACAATTTTTGCCAATTAAATTTTACCTAAAAATATAAGTTGTTTATTACATTCATATTTCTTTTATTTTAACTTATTATATCTAATAATGTTGCTTGGTGATTAATTTAGTAATTTTATATTTATTTTTGAATATAAAAAAAATCATAATAACGCATCAAAAATACAAAACAAAATTCATTAATTCATTGTTTTTTCTTATTATTATACGATTAAGTTGTCAAAATAAAATATATTAAAATAATATTTTCATTTTAAAAAAACATACATTCAAAATAATTGAAAATACCTATAATATGTTTGCAAAAAAAAACTAAAAAATAATCTTCAACTTAAATAAAAGCGTTCGGCGTAAAATTTCTATCAAAAAATTTACAAATAAATAGGTACATGAATTTACATGGGAGCAACCAAAATACGCGTAACGCGATGTACTGTAACTCGCATTTTCTTTTTTTTTTTTAAATTCACAAATTGACTTAATAAAAATATTGTTTTTGGTTTTTCTTATATTGCTAAGATTATGTTTTAAAAAATATCTTATATTGACAAATATTCAAAATATACCTATTATATGAAATTAAAAAATTCAAATAAATATTCATTCAAATAAATAAAAACATAATAACTGAACATTGTATCCTGGCCACAGAAAAAGGGAATAAAACATGATTTGAAAAAGAGGTGGCCTGGTACAATTATTGTTGATTTTTTAATTCTAATCTTACTCAGAAAACACTGTAGTTGGGCAATAACAAAAGCTGCAAGAACCATACTAAGTTAGACGTTTTGATAAGCTAAAATTAGAAATTTTTGTTAATTTATTATTTTTCCGTATTAAAATACGTTGTTTTTACTCTAATTTTTCCTTTACTAAAAATACCATTATTTATTTTTATTATTTATAGTTTTAAAAATTTTGTTATATAGTGTGAATTGTTTATGTTACTATTATGTTTTTTCATAATTTTATTTTTTTGTTTAAAATTGTTATTTGTTTTATATTATTTGAATTGTTAATTTCTTAACTTTTTCTTTGTAACAGTAAATTTATTTATTTAAGTTACTTACATATGTACCTACATGTACTTAAATGAATTGTTATAAAATATGTACATATTATTATATTATAGTTCTTTTCTTAATTTATATAAATTTTCTTCAAAAATATAACAATTTTTAAAAAACTAATTGGATTATATACCATCTGTCAAAAAAAAGGAATTTTAATTTAACAAACTAAATATTTATTTACATGTACCACTCATAAAATTTCATTAAAAAAATTTTTGTTGTTATTCAAAAATCTACAAAAGAATAAATGTGTGTGTGTATCATTTGAATCTATATAATCTGTACTGAGTGTGTATACACATGTGTAAAATAAATACTTTATAGAAAAACAAGATTATTAACATTTAAGTTAAATTAACTTAGTTTTTATTTTGATTTTTATTTCAACATTGTTTCTAATAGAACTATGTATTTTGTTTTAGCAAAGCTAAAATAATATTCAAATTATAAGAATAAATATATTTGTATTTCACATTATTTAGTGATCAGTTCACTTCTTTAAATATAAGTTAAAAATTTTTATATTTAAATTTTACTTAATTTAACATATTTATTTAATTTTTAAGTTAACTTTGTTTTATAAAAATAGGCAGGGTTAGCTCTCTTATCACATTGTATGAGGTAAGGGACTGTTTATAAATAAATAAATAAATAAATAATTTCCAAAATAAAGTAAATATATTATTACCGCAAAATTCAAAAGAATAATAATCATTTTTACTTATTTTTTACTTATCATCTTTACTTAAGAAAAAAGTATTCAAACATTAAGTTTTCATTGCAGAATAAATTGTATACGAGGGTATTTGTAATCGTTGATTTAATATTCGTTGATTGTAATCGTCAAATAATATTTGACAAGAGTTTGCTAGATTTTTGAGGGCCATATCTCGGAAACCGGAGGTCCAATTACCATAATTTTAAGAACGTATTGGGAGGTTTCATAGAAGAATTGGAAAAATAAAAGAAAAATTTTTTTTTGAGTAAAAAATTAGGGTACCAAAAAATTCCATACCATTTTGTTGGTCTCCTTTTAAAAAACTCGGGGACTAGGTTTTTTAAATCAGAACGATTCGACAAGTGCTTCCCAGATTTTTGGGAAATTTTTAATTTCCATACATATAACTCATTTATACATATCATAATATTTAATCGGCTTATTTTTTCCAATACAAATATAAATATTTCTTTTCAGGGGAAACTATAAGACCAATTTTAATGAAAAAACAACCAAAAGAAAGGTTCTTTTGTTTGCATATTACAATGATATTAAATATATTCAAATATATTTTAATTTTCACCGTCTTTAATTTAACGTAAATTTGGATTTAACGGTCACGCGGTTAAAAGTTGAGGCTTATCACTCTAATATTAGGCGCCGACTTTCTGTGTAAATGTAATTAATTTTCGGTTGTAACTCGCAGCTCAATCATACTATTATATGCGCCGACTTATATCTTTATTTTTTTTGTTTAGTTAAAATGTTCAATGAACAAGGAGATTTTTTTGCGTATGGCTTTATTTCGCATTTGAATGCGAAATAAAGCCATATCATTTTCTAAAATTTTACGAAATAAAGCCATATAGTAAAATTGATACAAATTCTAGTTTAATATGTGTATGTGGGATTGTTAGTTGGATTCTAAAATGAAATGAATGGTATAAGAATTCGGCATAGGTACCTATTTCATACAAAAAATTAATAAGTTCCTAATTTTTTTTAATACACTGTAATAAAACATGTTAAATAATATTATATTTTCAATACGGGGGCTGCCGCCCCCGAACCCCCGCTAACTCAATTATTGAAGCTAGATTTTGAATCCAACACTAAAATGAAAAGAATGGTATAAGAATTCGGATACCTAATTCATTAAAAAAATTAATAAGTTTCTAATTTTTTTAATACACTGTAATAAAACATGTTAAATAATATTATATTTTCAATACGGGGGCTGCCGCCCCCGAACCCCCGCTTACTCTATTATTGAAGCTACTTTTTAAATCCAACACTAAAATGAAAAGAATGGTATAAGAATTCGGATACCTAATTCATTAAAAAAATTAAAAAGTTTCTAATTTTTTTAATACACTGTATTAAAACATGTTAAATAATATTATATTTTAATTAAGAGGGCTGCCGCCCCCGAACCCCCGCTAATTCAATTATTGAAACTAGATTTTGAATCCAACACTATAATGAAAAGAATGGTATGAGAATTCGGCATAGCTATTTCATACAAAAAATAATCAACCCTAATTAATAAATATAAATATTCTGGAAAAGGGGGCAATCCTGCTTTTGAATCCAACTCTAAAATCCCTCCTAATTGAGAATCCCACATATACACATATATATAAATATTCTGGAAAAAGCGTAAAGCCCTGCTTTTGAATCCAACTAACAATCCCACATATACACATATATAAATATTCTGGAAAAAGCGGCAATCCTGCTTTTGAATCCAACTCTAAAATCTCGCTAATTGAGAATCCCACATATATAAATATTCTGGAAAAAGCGAAAAACCCTGCTTTTGAAACCAACTCTAAAACTTCTTCCTAACTATTTAAATAAAAAAGTTTGGAAAATTAAATTGCTTCTATTTTCACAAATAAAATTACATTTTTAAATGCGAAATAAAGCCATATGGCTATGGCTTTATTGCCATATGGCTATGGCAAATTCGCAATTGAATGCGAATTAAAGCCATACGCGAAAAAATTAGCGATATGGTTTTATTTCGTATGGCTTCATTTCACGGCGCCTATATTACATTAGTTTACTGTTTTTTTTTAATTTCGTTTAAAAATAGGATTATCTTTTAATTTTTATAGCATAGCATGAATTAAAAATAATTTTTAGATTTTTTGAATTTTATTCAAAACATAAAAACTTATTCATATTTTTGATGAAGACGGAAATAATAATTATCCAAAATACAAAATTATAAATTTTGTGAATCTGGTTAAATATATTTTATAAACTAATAAGTTTTTAAAATTATAATAATATTTATATTAAATATTAATAACCTTGCCAGCTAATGCTATTAATAATAATAACAATAATAATATTACATATTTATAATATTATTAAATTATGTTCAGAATTTTAATGTGAAAAATTTTGCACTTTATTTGATTTGTTAATAATTTTTTTCAGTGAATTATTCTCATATTATGATTTGTCCGTTTATTAAAATTCTGAACATAATTTAATAATATTATAAATATGTAACATTATTATTGTTATTATTATTAATAGCATTAGCTGGCAAGGTTATTAATATTTAATATAAATATTATTATAATTTTATAAAATGATAGCTTCAATTCAATTTAAGAAATAATTTATTGTATTTTACTTTCAGTTTTACAGAAATTTACTCGAATTTTCACATAAACATAGGTAGAAATAGAATAATAAGCCTTAAAAGGGTTAAAAAATTATTATAAAAATTTTTTAAATTTTAATTATTTTTGGCCCGCGTTGTTTTTTTTCGAGGTAAAATGCCTACTTTTATTAATAAAATTTCAATGCCCGTAGTATTTTGGCTTATATTATTGACGAAAAAGTTATTTTAGTTGCCTATAAATTATATGTTCATATTAAATCTAATATACTTCTTTATGATATTATACACATACATATAATTAAAAAGCTACTTTATTTAATCACCACCAAAAATAATCCTAAAAAGCAATACGGATACATTTATATTATAATATGTTGGTTTCTCTTTCTACCAATACTCATAAGGAGAAACCAGCACTCATAACAAGAATAAACTACTTATTATGCACTCTTATGAGTATTGTATGAATGTATTTAAATACTCTCATAGTAGTGTTCTTATGAGCGTTTTATACTTATAGAACTCTTACAATGAAAGCTAAACTCTTGTGTATTTTAATACTCTCATAGTAGTGTTCTTATGAGCGTTTTATACTTATAGAACTCTTACAATGAAAGCTAAACTCTTGTGATGAGTGTTAATTAACTCTCATAACTGTGCCCTTTAACTCTTATAATGATCTCATAAGACTCTAGAAGAATCCTTCAAGAGTAAACTATGAGAGCAATACTCTCAGAATTAACTTTTAAAGAATTCTTCTAGAGTCTTATGAGATATATTTTGTTACTTGGGATGAAGTTTCAAAATGTTACGGCTTCATTTTCGGGGAACTGCCATACAACTTCTTTCACCAATATGAATTTCTTCAAAACTAATTGTACTACGAGGATGAAAATTACACACGGTTAGTTATATAATGAATCCAGCACTTATATGAAGCTTTAACATATTACGGCCCCCTTTTTGAGGGGTTGTCATACAACTTCTTAGCCCCAATATGACTTTCTCCAAAACGAACTACAGTAGGAAGATGAAAATTACACACGGTTAGTTATATAATGTATCGAGCACTTATATGAAGTTTCAAAATGTTACCCATTTTTGGGCAGCTGCCATACAATATTTTCAATTCAATAACTATGAATCTAACGAAGCTACGAGGTTAAAATTAAAATTCGGCAGGTAAAGTAATAGGGCAAGTTACTTGGCAAACATCACTTGGGACATCACTCGGACCAACTTTTGGGGTGGGCGAATTTTTTTTTTTTTTATTTTATTTTTTTTTTATGATTTTAGTTTCATCATTAATATAATCCGAACCAAAATATCGTGTGAAAAACTTTATTGAAATGTTGTAAATCTTCTTCTTCTTCTTGTGGCGCTACAGCTAGATGTGAGCTTTGGCCTTCTTCACAACATCTCGCCACACATCGCGATCTTGAGCAGCACTTCTCCAATTTCCAACCTGCAACACTCGAGCATCATTTTCAACATTATCAATCAACCTCAAACGTGGTCTGCCCCTACTTCTTCTTAGATCAAGTTTAATCTTGAAGGCTCGCTTTTGCGATCGGCTTTCGTTCATTCGCATCATGTGCCAGACCCATTGCAGCCTTTGTGCCTTGGAAAATCTGACGATGTCTTCCTGTTTAATGAGCTCTTGAATTTCCGCGTTATTTCTTCTTATATATTCGCCATTTTCTATTCTTCTGGCACCGAAAATTTTCCGTTAGATTTTTCTTTCAAAGACTCTTAGTCTGTTTTCATCTGCTACAGTTAACGTCCAAATTTGGCATCCATATGTAACTACTGGTCGTATTATAGTTTTGTATATTATGAGCTTTGTTTGCCTTGATAACAATCTGGACTGTAACAACTTTTTATTTGCAAAGAAGCTCCTATTGCCAGCTTGTATCCTGTCACATATCGAGAAATGCATGCTGTTGTTGCTGCATACTGTTGCACCCAGATATGCAAAACTTGAAACCCCTTCGAAATTATACTCGCCAATAGTTATGTTTTGGGGACTTCTTCTGTGTTCTTCTCTTGCCATTTTTAAGTATTTTGTCTTTGTTTCGTTTACTTCCAATCCGATTTTCCTTACATCTCGCTCTATTTCAGTAAACGCTTCAGCCATGTTTCTATAGCTTCTAGATAGTATAGCAACATCATCAGCGTACGCTACTATCTGATACACTTTGTTAAATATATTTCCCTCTTTATCTACTTTTTCGATAGCATAATTTAAGACCATGTTAAATAACAGTGCAGATAGCGCATCCCCCTGTCTTACTCCGCTGTTGATTTCAAACTCTTCTGAGATTTGATCCTGGATCTGAACCTTGGCTTTTGTGTTTTCCATTGTCATCATAGCCATCTTAGCAAGCTTTCTCGGTATTCCTTGATTTACCAATGCATTTGAGACCGTTTTTCTATTAATACTATCAAAAGCCTGTCGGAAGTCAATGAATAGTATGTGGAGATCAGTGTTATACTCATAGCATTTTTCCATATTCTGCTTAATTACAAATATCTGATCCACGGTTGATCTGCCACTTCGGAATCCACCTTGATATTTTTTTATCAAACCTTCCGCAAGTGGTTTTATTCTTTCATATATTATGTTTGATAGTATTTTATATGCAGTGTTCA
Source organism: Dolichopus griseipennis (assembly GCA_963082915.1). NCBI lineage: Eukaryota > Metazoa > Arthropoda > Insecta > Diptera > Dolichopodidae > Dolichopus > Dolichopus griseipennis. The sequence continues at coordinate 40,490,711 of OY720444.1, read as the reverse complement.
GTAATGTAATACCTCTATAGTTTGCGCAATTCATTTTATCTCCTTTTTTTGTATATTGGGCATATTAGGGCTGTATTCCATTTTTCTGGCATCGTCTCTTGACACCATTTTGTACATATTAGATTATGTAGTTTCTGGTGCAGTGTTGTTCTTGCTGCTTTTAGGAGCTCAGAGGTTACCTTGTCTTCCCCTGGAGCTTTGTTATTTTTTAGTCTACTAATTGCCTGCACTGTTTCGTCATATTGTGGTGTTACCACATTAATATCAGCAGTATGTACATTATCAGATATTGATTCTTCGTCTTCTTGCTTGTTCAATAACTCATTGAAATATTCGCGCCACCTCTTTATTACATCATTATCGTCCGACACTATTATATCTTCTTTATCTTTACAGATACTAATTCGTGGCTGGTATCCTCGAGTTTCTCTTTGAATGTTTTTATAAAAAACTCTAATGTTATTTAAATTGTGTTCATTTTGGATTTGTTCTATTCTTTTCTTTATTATTTCTTTTTTCTTTTTTCTACATAGTTTATTTACTATTATTCTTTTTTGTTTATATTCGTCACGATTCATTCTTGTATTTCTTTGTAAAAGTTTTAGTCTTGCTTGGTTTTTTGAGGTAATCGCTGTTTGATATTCCTCTTCGAACCAGTCTGCATTTCTCTGCCTTCGAATATTACCAACTACTTCAGTTGGTGCTGTGTTTATAGCATTTTCAATGTTTTGCCATTCTTCGTTTATGTTTGTGTTTAAACTTAAGGTGGCGTTTCCGCTAGTCATCTGGATTTGTTCTTCAATTGCATGTTGAAAGCTTTCCCTTATTTGCGCACATTTTAATTTGTCAGTATCCCACTTGACTTTTCGAACTCCCCTTCTCATTGCGACATTTGATATCCTTTGTCTTAATGTAGACATTACCAAGTAGTGATCGCTATCGCAATTAGCGCCTCTACAGGTTTTTACTTTTATTATTGACGAGGATTTTCTTTTTGAAATAAGTATGTGGTCAATCTGATTTACGGCATTCCTTCCCGGAATTCTCCATGTACCCTTGTGTATGTCTTTCCTGTCTAGCTCAGTGCTTCTAATTACTAGGGATGTTTCATTTGCGAAATTACATAAACGTTGTCCATTTTCGCTAGTGGTTTCATGTAGGGTCAAATTACCGGCTACATTTCGTATGTGCTCTTCTCTTCCAATTTTAGCGTTAAAGTCTCCCATTAATATTAATGTGTCGTAAGGGCTTAACTTCTCGCATGTGTCACTTAGAAGTTCATAAAAGGAATTCTTTTCCTCTTCTTCGGCTTCTTCAGTGGGTTCATATGCAGATACGATGGTAATGTTAGAGAATCTGCCTTTTAATCTAATGCTACACAGTTTATCGTTCAGAGGGCTAAAACCAAGTATACTTTTTTGTATAGACTTGTTTACAATAAATCCGGTGCCAAATCTTCCAGATCTGTCGTCATTTCCACTATAATATATTACGTATGTAGATTTTTTTATTGTTCCTTTACCTTTCCACCTAATTTCTTGTAAAACAACTACATCGATTTAATATTTTAGAATTTCGTTGGCTATTTCGTGCATTTTTCCTGTCTGTAGCATAGTTCTTACGTTCCATGTTGCAAGTTTCAAATCATGTTCTTTTATTCGTCGCCGAGTTCTGTTACCATTAAAATCATCATTTTGTAACCGAGGCTGTTCTGAAGATTCCAAAACATTATTGTTTTCCGATGTGTGGCTGTTAACCCGCTCAACCCCCAACTTGGAGGACCAGGTCATTTTATTTCGGAGTTTTCGTCTCCTAGCCTTTGGGGTTCCAATCCCACTCTCTTTGGGCCTCTATTTTAGCATGTAATGATTGAATATCAGCTGAAGTTATTTCTTCCTCCAAGATCGTCAAATTGTTCGAACTTTATTCTTGTTGTTGATACTATTGAAAAAATTTACTAAAACCTTTTAAGGTATTTCTGCTACTATCAAAAAATCAAGTTATGTTCCCTGTAAATCTTTGAGTAGATGCTATGAACATACTTGAATGTGTACCGGCACAACCGGGTTTAAAGCATAGAATACCATTTCCATTTAAAAAAATTTTTTCTGAATGATTACCGCATGTTAAATCAAATATATTTTTCTTATCTAGCGTGTAAATTTAATGATTACTTGTATGCATCTTATGTCCATCGAAGAACCTTCTATCTTGCATCACGGAGATATTTTTTTTCTAATGATAATAGTTCCATTTCGCAACGACTGATATTAGATTTCAATCCGTACATCGGTGAATTAAATCTGCACAGAAGGTGATCAGATTTCCAAGGTTTACATAAATTTATATAAATCTCCTCCATAGGTGAATATCTATTTTGTTGTGCATTTACTAATAGATATTTACTAGAAGTTTGAATATAAATAAGCTAATTGGATTTAACTATTGGATAAGACGGCTTCTATGAACAACTAGCAACGGCGTTAAACAGCATAAGGAAAGGAGATATTACGATACTAATGGGTGACATCAATGCTAAAATAGGCTCAGACAATCAAGGTATAGAAGATACAATAGAAACACATGGCTGCGGAGTTAGAAATAATAACGGAGAGAGACTCATTGACATATGCCAGACATTCCAACTAATTATCGACGGCTCGCTATTCCCCCATAAAGACATACATAAGTATACATGGACCTCACCAAACGGTCAAACGAAAAACCAAATTGACAATATATGTATCAGCAGAAAATGGAAAAACACACTGCAAGATGTCAGAAACAAGAGAGGTGCAGATATAGGAAGCGACCACGAATTAATAACCGGAGATGTAAGAATATGGCAGAAATACAAAAGAAGATCAAGAAGAAACATAAGAAGAAAGATAAACCTCCAAGAACTCCGTAACACTGAAATAAGAAATAACATCGTAGAAACAATACGCCAAAACCTCCCAATAGACCAAGCACACACATGGGACCACATTGTCGAGACCCTCAAAAACACAGCAGAAGAACACCTAGGGACAATTCAGCCGCAAAGAAAGATATGGATTTCCAATAACACCTGGAATCTAATAACACAAAGAAACAACCTAAAACAGCAATTGAATACCAATAACGCTATAAGACAACAATACAATAATATAGCTAAACAAGTCAAAAGTGCTTCAAGAAGAGATAAAAGAACATACATTAACGATCTCGCAAATAAGGCTGAAACGGCTGCAATACACAACAACACCAGAGAGCTACATAAAATCGTGAACCAGCTCACTGGCAGAAGAAACAACAAAAATCACCCAATCAAGGACCAAAATGGTGAACTAATAGCATGTCCCGAAGAACAAATCCGAATATGGAGACAACACTTCGCAGAAATCAGTAATAACAGTGACTCCAACCTAAAAGAAACCAGACCAGAAAATCGCACAAATAATAACAATAACAATTACAACATCAGAATAAATAAACCATCCAAATCAGAGATAAAAGAAGCAATAAGAAAGCTAAAAATAAACAAAGCAACAGGCGAGGATGGTCTCCCAGCAGAAATTATAAAAATAGATCCAGAAACATCAGCCGAGCTTCTAGAACCTCACATCACAACAGCATGGGATGAGGGCAGATTACCGGTCACGTGGAAAAATGGAATAATCATCAAACTACCAAAGAAAGGTGATCTGACCAAGTGCGACAACTGGAGAGGCATAACAGTGCTAAACAAAATCTACAAAATTATGGCAACAATAATACAAACAAGGCTGCAAGTGAACCTAGAGAACCAAATAAGAGATGAGCAAACAGGTTTTCGTTCCCATAGAAGTTGCATAGACCAGGTTAATACGCTCAGAATCATCGCTGAACAGTCAATAGAATGGCGAGCCCCATATTACCTGGTTTTCTTCGATTTCAAGAAAGCGTTCGATTGTATAAGCAGAAAAGCCATATGGAAAGCACTTAGAAACCGAAATGTGCCGGAAAAAATAATAGAAATAATACAGAACATGTATGAAGAAACACAACTCTCAGTACTCCACAATAGTAATACCAGCGAACCATTCATCACCAACATAGGAGTAAAACAGGGTTGTCCACTGTCACCAATCCTCTTCACAGTAGTGCTAGAGGACATAATGAAAGAGAGTACCAAAAAAACTGGATTAACATGGAATCTCTTCAGGCAATTAGAAAATCTGGACTATGCCGATGACATCTGCCTGCTATCACACACAATAAATAATATGCAAGCTAAAATTTACCATCTAGCAACATTAGCTCGAAGTGTGGGCCTGGAAATAAATATCGAAAAGACGAAAGCGATGGTCATTAACATCAACAACCCACGCCGTCCGGTGATAAACAACACACCAACCGACTATGTAGATAATTTCCACTACTTAGGCTACATCATAAATAACAGCGGTAACATAAACGCCGACATCGAAAGCAGATTCAAAAAGGCCAGGGCAATGTTAGGTCGCTTACAGCCAGTATGGAAAAGCGCACAAATGTCCAGGGGAACAAAATTGAGGATATTTGGAACCTGCGTAAAGACCACCTTAACATATGGAAGTGAAACCTGGTTAGTTACGAACAACATCACACAGAAACTGCAGGTTTTCATTAACAAATGTCTAAGAATAATATGCAGAATATACTGGCCGAACATAAAAAGTAACCAGGACCTATGGAAACTTGCCAAAGTAGAACCAATTGGGCAAGAGATCAAAAGAAAGAAGTGGAAATGGAAATGGATAGAGCACACACTTAGAAAGCCGCAAGATAGCATAGCAAGGGAAGCACTTGAATGGAACACACAAGGAACCCAAAGACGAGGCCGTCCTAATAACACCTGGAGGCGAACGATATTGGAAGAACTAACCTCAATTGGAAAAACATGGGAGGAAGCAAAGATAACTGCTCCGAATAGAGTCAGATGGAGATGTCTAGTAGATATCCTATGCTCCCAAGAGGAGTAATAAGGACACAAAAAAAAAAAAAATTGGATTTAACTATCGGAATAATAATAAACTGTTATATCTGATAATACTCAGCATTTCACAAAGGCAATTTTATTTCAAAAAATTGAGTTGTTTTCAGTAACTCGTATTTTTACTTGCATTAAAGAATATAATGTCAAAAGTTGGTTTTGATCTTCCGGTATTTTTAAGTTGCTTGGAACATGTGCTCGTGCTCGATCGTTGGTCGTTTTAAGTTGTGATTTTCATTGTTCATGAGTTAGTAAAAGTGTGTTAATTCATCCATGACGTGTGTCAGTTATTCATGAATGTGTTGACTAATGAATGTAAATTAAAATATTACCGTTTTCCAATTCTTCTAAATGATGCTGCAACTGCACTATAATTGGCTTGCAATGATCTTCGAATTCAACATCAACTGAAAGTTTGTTACATAATTCCCTTAAACATGTTATAGATTTTATCAACATGTCGTTTACCATAGAATTCTAAATGTTTGCTTGTTAGCGCCATTGTAAAGAAAAAACTAAAACTAATTGTTAATATGCTCTGACATGTTAAGTTGTAAGTAGATAATTTAATTTTTATATTGTTGCTCTTTTTGTTGAAATACGTATGCACGTATGCCTAATTTTGACGAATGAATTACATTTTTCATCTTTATTAACAAGTATCCCTGGGATACTATTATTAGTAGTATTATTAAGCGCTTCTGGATTTCTATTTTTAACCATTGTCACTTCATCATAGTTGAAATTATCGTCGTTGTCTATAATTGGCAGCAGCGATACCTTAATTATAGGTCGTTTTAATACTGAAGTTTTTGGTTTTAAAGTAGCAACTCTTACAAGACCGTTATCATCGGGGCTTGTCTCAATAATTCTTTTGGTCGGTGGACAACTATCTTCCTTTATTAGCACTATAACCCTTAAATTTGGTTGTTGTTGTCCATTTTGGTCTTTGCTGTAATCTGGACAAGTATTCTTTAGAGCATCTTTTTCAAAACTTCTGGTGTAAATGATATAACAGCTGCCATCTAATTAATAAATTAGGATTCTCAATTACCACATTTTCTTCAAGAACTGTTAATAATAGTGCTCCTATTAAAAAGTGCCCAGGTGTTAAAACTTCCAAGTTTCCTGGATCATTATTTAACGGACATAGAAGACGAGAATTTAAACAAGCTTCAATTTTTACCTTTAAAATTGTAAGTTCTTCAAAAGTTAATGTTGTGTCCTCTATTATTCTCTTTATATGATACTAGTATCGCCCTGTGCTCGAAATTCGAGCTATTTTTGTTTTTAAGTTTACATAAAAATTTCGTTTTGTATAATTTGTATTAGACTAATATTACACGAAAAAAAATTTCTTTTTTTCCTATAAGTAATAAAAATTATAGCAACAATGTTGTGAACAATTCTTGCGCTTGATATTTGCTTAAAAAAAAATTTATAATTTTTTCAATTATAAAAACGTTGTTGAGTGTTTTTGAGTTATATTCCTATAGCTTAAGCCGCTTTAAGAGAGTATAATTTAGTACAGTTATTACACAAAAAAAAAGAAAATTAAATTCTAAATACATATAAATATTGTTCTAATATATAATGTTATGAAAATTTGATTATATTTCTAAACATATAGGTACATATATTTATTGAAGTCTAGTAGCTAAAATTCGAATTACTGCTGTCCTTCATATAGAAAACTGTACTTTTTTCTAAATCTATGTTGTACGTATTTTGTATCCTAATTAAAATGTTCTATGAATACATAATATGTACAAGAAAATTTAACATATCATAATTCTTAAGTTTAGTACTGATAGTATTATATTATATTGAAGCTGCCAGAAGTACAAAATTACAGTTAAGTTTTTTTTTTAAATCTCAATTGAAAAATTTATAACATATCTACATAGGCATAAAAAAAAACTACTACCTAAAAAAAAATTTTTCAAAAAGTCTAAGAATAAGTTTAAACTATTGCTAAATTGTTTCCTATCTAAAGTTATGAAAAACATGCAAAAAATGATTCTGAATTCTTTAGTTGACTTTATAGCTTTTTGTCTAGTTTATTTATTTAATTTTTCCTAAGTTTTTTATTGACAGAAATACGTTTTTTAATGGGGAGTAAACTCTTTTCTATCTCAACTACTGTCAGCTAAACCAGCTATTGTAAATGAGAGGTAGATAATTAAATAAGTTCCGTCAGATGGCTTTAATTAAAATTTTGCAGAATAAATGGATTTTCACATGAATAGAGTTTGTTAAATCATATTTTTTATTTGATAACCAATAAGACCTTCCATTTTCAAAAATATTCTTTATATTTATATCAGCAATAAACCTTAATTTTTCACTTTACTTCTCAAATGACAGGTAGTTTTAAAATGTCAAATATATGTATGGCAATTAGCCTGACTATTATGTACTCCTGAAACAATAATTAGCGTTCCATTTACAAACTACTCCTATCTACTCTTGATCAACACTTTTTGCTAAAAGAAAAGCATGTATTAAATAAAATTCGTTCGATTTGTCAAACTACATAAAACTATAAATAGTTTTTTACTATAAAAAAACATTATTTAATGTTTAGAATGTAAAATAAATTTTTCAATTATTAGGGCTTAACTTTAATCAAATCATACGACGAACAATTTTAATACGGCAGTACGTCAATACGTCTATCTACATATCCGTAAATATTGGGGTACAATATTTAATTTATCGAAAAATATTTATTTGAATGTTTTACTTTAGTACCTTCAAAAAATATTTTTAATTTCATATTATAGGTATTTTGAATTATTTTGAACATAAGAATTTGTTAATAAAAAATTTTTTTAAAAACGTATAATTTTTTGAAATATAATAATAGAATGTTACTTTTGTAAATTTTAAAAATCGAAGATACAGTACATCGCGTTAAGCGTATTTTGGCTGCTCTCATGTAAATTCATGTACCTACTTATTTCTAAATTTTTTGACAGAAATTATACGCCGTACGCTTTTATTTAGGTTGGAACCTAATGAACAAATAATTTTTTTTGAGGAAGGTTATTTTTTTGGTTTCGCAAACATATTAAAGGTATTTTTAATTATTTTAAAATATTTTATTTTTAAAACTACGATTAAGGAACATAAGAAAAAACAATTACAATATAGGTACAGTACATCTCGTAGGCTTTATGCGTATGCTTTCATGTAAATTTATTTACATAACTATTTATTTCAAAATTTTTCTAGAAATTATACACCGTGCGTTGATTTTAGTTAGGCCCTAAGTAACAAATCATTTAAATTACAAATTATTTTTTTAAGAAAGATTATTTTTTTTTCATAGGTACTTCCTACATATATTTTTTAATAACATTTCTTTCAAACGCAATGGCAACTACAAAATATGTTTCAAAAGTCAGTTTTTTTATTTTACAAAAAACTTAACAAAACGCAACAGCTATATACGATTAACAAAATATTTTTTTTAGCAAAACAAAAACAAAATACAATTCCTTTCGCTGACAACAACCATGAAGGGACGGAAAATATTCATCGTAATAAACGAATGCCGTTTTAAAAGAATGCTGTGAATTTTGAAAAATTTGTATAAGATTTGAACATTGTAGAATGTGTTAATTCTAGAATGGACAATTCACACTCATTTCCTAGAATTTTATATGATGTGTCAGTCTCAAGCCTATGTTTAATGCCTATGTAGGCCCTTTGGTAAAAAGTGTAAAGTTAAAGTATTATAATTAAAATTGATAGGTACTTAAAAAGAAGCATATTTTTATTTTATGTTGAATTAATAAATACATTACAAAATAAATGATAAAACTAAAAATATTATCTGTCAATATCTGTCGTTGTTAAAAAAAAAATTGGTAAAACCGAGTTCTTTATAAATGAAAACGACTGTATAAACAAAAAGTATTGCTTTAATTTCGAACAGAAATTATTTTTTAACCAGAATTTTAATTCTCATTTCTCCTTCAGTTATTAAAATAAAAAAACATTAAAAAAATATCAGTCCCTTTGTTCATTGAACATTTGAACTAAACAAAAAAAAAAAGAAAGGTATAAGTCGGCGCGAAGAAGCTGATGACATAGCGAAGGAGGAATTTTATTTAAAACTAAGTGCGGTATGTGAAAAAGTACCCAACTACGATACGACAATTATACTTGGAGATTTCAATGCAAAAATAGGAAAAGAAGAAGAAACACAGAAAATAGCTGGCAAATATTCTTTACACGATGAAACCAGCGAAAATGGACATCTCCTTCTACAATTCGCAAATGAAAACGCCTTAAAAATCAAAAGTACATCATTTGAGAGGAAAAATATATATAAAGGTACATGGAAAATTCCAGGTTCGAATAGGACAAACCAGATAGACCATGTCCTAATTTCATCAAGGTGGTCATCATCAATAATTGACACAAGAAGCTACAGAGGGCCAAACTGTGACAGTGATCACTATCTAGTCAAAGCCGTACTACGTCAAAGAATATCGAACGTTCCGAAAAGTAGAGGATTACGTAGAATTAAGTGGGATAGTGATAAATTAAGAAATGATGAGATAATTGAACAGTTTCAAAATGAGATAAGAAGTTGTATACCTGAAAATGATAGTAGGATTGAAGATATAAACATAGACGATGAGTGGAGAAGAATAGAAACTGCCATAACTGCAAGTGCAAGAAATACCATTGGTGAGAAACAACAACAAAGAGACTCCGAATGGTTTGATAATGAATGCAGAGAAGCCATTAACATTAAAAATGAAGCTCATAAAAAACTGCTACAAAGATGTACCAGATCAAACATGGAAAATTATAAAGAAAAACGAAAAATAGCTACAAAAATATGTAAACAAAAGAAAAGGGTATTCCTCAAAAATAAAATTTTAAAAATACAGGAGGAACATAATTGCGGTAACGTTAAAAAATTCTATAACAATATCAATAGACAAACTAAGAGCTTCCAACCAAGACTAACATCATGCAAAGATAAAGAAGGTAACTTATTAAATGAAGAGCAAAAAATTATAGACAGATGGGCCGAATATTATAAAGAAACGCTAAATAAAACACATCAACAATGTCAAACAGAAAACAATATCTTATACACAGCCGAATTCCTTGTAAATGAACCCACATTAAATGATGTCAAGAATGCCATAAAGAAATTGAAAAATAACAAAGCACCGGGGGAAGATTCGATAACATCTGAATTATTGTGTAACGGGGGGGATTATCTACATAAAACGATACACAGATTAGTATGTGCAATATGGCTTAATGAAACAATACCAAAAAAATGGCGAACAAGTCTACTGAAGCCAATACATAAGAAGGGAGATAGAACGAATTGCAATAACTATAGGGGTATTATGTTACTAAATTCGGCGTACAAAATACTATCAAATATATTATATGAAAAAATTGAACCGTATGCTGAAGAAATACTTGGTGAATATCAATGCGGATTCCGTAGACAACGATCTACTATCGACCAAATATATTTACTAAAACAAAACATGGAGAAATGCTATGAATTTGGGCAAGATCTACATATTTTATTTATTGACTATAAGCAGGCCTTCGATAGCATAAATAGAAACAAAATAGCATATTCACTGATTCAATTAGGTGTGCCCCGCAAATTAGTAAATCTGACAATGGAAACTATGTTCAAATCGCGAGCAAAAGTTCTGATACAAAATACTGCTTCGGTAGAATTCGAGATAAAATCGGGAGTTCGGCAAGGCGACGCACTGTCAGCGCTGCTGTTCAACATGGTCTTAGAGCAAGCAGTAGGCAAAATTGAGAAGGGTGGTAACATTTTCACAAAATCTTACCAAATTATGGCCTACGCTGATGATATTGCAATTGTAGCTAAGAACTATAGGACATTGGTAGAAATATTTGTGACATTAGAAGAAAATACAAGAGAAGTAGGTCTGGAAATTAACGAAAACAAAACAAAATATATGAGAATGTCCAATAGATCAAATCAGAGAAACCCGCAAAATATTACAATCAACGATTTTAATTTTGAAGGGGTTGCAAACTTTAATTATCTTGGTGTACTAATAAAAAATGACAACAGTATGCACTCGTGCATACAAGAGAGAATAAACGCAGGCAACAGAAGCTATTATATTAATAAAAAACTATTGCAGTCAAGAATCCTTACAAGGCAAACAAAACTTGTAATTTATAAAACAATAATAAAGCCAATAGTAACATATGGATGTGAATGCTGGACGCTTACACTGAGAGATGAAGAACAGCTACGTATATTTGAAAGAAAAATTATCCGAAAAATCTTTGGCCCAATAAGATTAGAAAACGGAGAATATCAAAGAAGAAGTAATGAAAACATCAATAACATAATTAATGGCGAAGATATTGTAAAGTTTGTAAAGGCACAGCGGCTACGATGGACAGGGCATATAATAAGAATGAATGAAAATCGCCCTCAACAAAGAATTTTCAAAACCAGACCACTATACAGTAGAGCAAGAGGCAGGCCCAGAACCAGATGGAAAGATAACATCGAAAATGACTGCCGAAAAATGAGCGTGGAAAACTGGCAGAGTTCTGCGCAGGATCGATCTACCTGGAGGAGTATTACGAAGAAGGCTTTAGCTCACCCCGAGCTGTAACGCTAAATGAAGAAGAAGAAGAAGAAGAAGTCGGCGCATATAATAGTTTGTTTGAGCTGCGAGTTACAACCGAAATTGAATTACATTTACACAGAAAGTCGAAGCATAATATTAGAGTCATAAGGCACAACTTTGAACCGCGTGACAGTTAAATTCAAATTTACGTTAAATTTAAGACCTGTTTTCATCTGAAAAACGCAATATCTAAAAAAAAAATATCATGGTAATATGAAAACAAAAAAAAACCTTTCTTTTGGTTGTTGTTTCATCAAAATTGGTCAAATAGTTTTCCCTGAAAAGGGACGTTCATATTTGTATGGGAAAAAATAAGCCGATTAAATATTATGATTTAGTTGATTTTACACCAGCTTTTCAAACACCTCCAAAGTGAGGGGAAGCGGCTGGTATATATTTCCTTTAGATTCCTTCCTATAATTCTCTATAATTTCATTTTGATAATTGGATTGGGTGAACAAATAACTCAAAATTCAGCTGGATCCGCAAAAATTTGTGGCATTATCGCTTAACACATTGGCGACCAATCCTCTTCTGCTAACAAATCTTTTAAATGCTCATTTTCTTCATTAAAGTATTGATAGTGTGTAACCTTTATTAATGTTTTTCGACTGAATTTTCTACTTCATCAGGACTGCACCTTAAATTTTTACAAAAACGAATAAAATAAGCTACGACACGTTTTAAAATTGTTAAAGATGAATAGTTATGAATTAAATTTTCCATTAAAGAATTGTCTACTTCTGTTTTAACAATGTTAACTGCAAATTTTGTTAAATTATTATTGCTTACTAGAATTTTGGAGTCTTGAATTCATTTTGTTTTAACCATGTGGAACCTTCCCACAAGAGATTATTATTTTTTAATTTCAATGGATAAATTCCACGTCACGCTAACGCAGTAACATTACCTATGCTTGTTATTGTTCTGAGATATACAACCGTACCATAGGCCTTTTCAGGTGAATCAGAAAATCCAGCAGGTTCTCCAACGACGTTAGCTTTCAAATAATTAAATTTTTGAGCTTTGTCTATGTTAGTATTTTTGTTAATAATGTCCATGAATAAATCTCTTAATATTTCCAGTCGGAGTAGCTTCCAGACAACTTAGGTATATCAATTTTAGATTCACATTAACATCTTGGTTCCCTTGTAACTGATGCTTTCTGCTCGAGCAGCCGGAGCTGGAGATATATTCATTAATTTTGCATTTAGTTCAATTACTGTGTCTTTGTAATTATTCTCGATTTGTTCAAATTTATTGTTCTCAAAATAATCATGGCTAATAGGTTCATTTTATATCAGGTACAAGTGATTATTTATTATTAAGAATCCGGCTCGAAAACCAATGTTTGAACTACAAAAAATAAATAAACAAAAAACACTTATTTAAAATTTAAATTTATTAATGAATATATTTTTATTTATTTCAAACCAAAGCAAGGTCGTTATAAAAATTATTGAAGTTAAACTTATAATTACTCGTATTATAATATATACAAAAACAAAAACAAAATTGCTTACTTAGAACTACACAATAATACATAGTACATTATCATCAATGTTATTTATTTTTTTTTTTGTATAGAAGTTACATTTAAAAAACAAAATTATGAATCACACAGAACAATAAAAAACATAAATTAACTTACAAAATACAAATCAGTTTAATTTACTTACTTAAAAAAGTACAAAAAAAACAATTTGTTTATAAGTAAAAAGATTCAATTACTAGCATTTGATTAAAGTTGAATTTAATTATGACAGGTACAATGAAGACAATATCTAGTTATTTTAAATTTTTTTTTTGTAAACTGAGCCATTGTAATTACTATGAAATTTATTATTATTTTTTTTTTATTTTAATTTATATATTATATTAAACTTTGTTATTATTTAAAATTATGTAATTTTAAAATTAAAGTGTGTCAATATGTTACGATTTTTTAAGAATTTTGTGTAGTTTAGATTTATAAGCATTTTTTGAAATTGTGTCACAGAAAAGGTTGTTGAATTAATTAAATAATATTCAACACCTGTTTATGCGTTCATTTTTCCCATATTCAGTTCTGTGAGTTGTTTCAATTAAAAATTTGGTATGTCTTGTTGGCCTGACATTATTATTGATTTTTATTTTATATTTAAAAAGGTTGACATTGATCTTATTGGATAGGACATCGAACGTAAAAAAATTCGAGAGTAAGTTTCTACGGGAATTTAAGCTCAGTAAATTAACTAACTGTAGCCTTTCATGGTATATTAAAACTGATTCGATGATTATTGCCCACACGAAAAATGCCCATACGAAAATTGCCCACAGAAAATTGAATTAAATATAAAAATTAAATTAAAATAAATAGAGAAAAAATCAAAAATTATATTCTATCTAGGAGATAATCTATTAGTGATTTAAAATAAAATATTAAATATTCTGGAAAAAGCGGCAATTCTGTTTTATAAATTATTTTTTGTGGGCAATTTTCGTGTGGGCATTTTTCGTGTGGGCAATAATCCGATCACGATTAAAACTAGTTCTAAAGTTGTTATATATATTTATATATATAAATGTTAAATATATAATGTTAAAAACTTATGTTCTGCGAACACATAACTACGAATAGATACTCTTTGCTAATCTTTATTTACAAATATAAAATATATTCATACCTACATATTTGGTAGCTTAATTTATTTTAACAAAATATATTTTTATAAACAATTTCTCTGAAAAAAAAAATCTAAGTAAACAATATATGATTAAGAAAATTTTTTTATGCATTTTTAAGAAAATACGAATATATGTTTCGAAAAAAGCAAAGCAATCTGAAGAAAATATAATTAAGAAAAATATTGGAATACAATTCTATTTGTTTTGTTCGAACATGTAAGTGCATACATATTTTCTTAGTCATAACATAACTGATATTAGACCTTATGATATAATGTAATACTAAAAATTATTATTTATAAATCATAATACGAGTAGGTACATATGTATATAAAATATGATTTTCAAAAATTTTTATTTTCATCTATCAGGGCCCCATTTCATGGATATTGACTTGACTGGCAAATATTTGACAAAGTTGTCACAATAGTCTGACAATTTTATTTTTAAAAACCTTTAATTACTCTGAATTTTAATTAAATTGTAACTTTTACAATGTCTATTAAGGATTCATAAACTTTAATACATAATTATAAAACTTTTTTTTTAAAACTAATTTAAAATACATCTTTTTAAAAATGCTTTAATTATAAAACACTAAATATAAAAAACTTTAATTATAAAACACTAAATATAACTATAATCTTATAGAAGAATATACAAAAATTTATAATTTTTATTAAAACAAATAAATGTTTTTAATTTTAAATTAATTTGATATAAATATACGAATTTAAAATTTTAGTCACAGGTGGGGTTAGAGTATATTCCACCAGTTTCGACCGAAAATCTTACTGTTAATCAAAATCAACAATCATCAAATAACCAAGGAAATGCAAGAAGAGGTCCACCACCTAATCGATGGGTAACACCAACTAAAGATGTTCCAGATTGGGCACGTAAAAATGATACAACAGTCCAACATACATTATCTCATCCAGAACAAAATCAACAAGAATATGCTCCCCCACAAATACATAAAAGGCAAAATCCACAATCTCAACATCAGTTTAAAAATGATTTAAAACAACAAAATCCGATATTAAAATTAGAAATGAATAGTCTACCAATTCAAAGTGGAATTCAGCCTAGAGTAATAAAATTTTCTAAAAAAATTTATTTTAAAGATCATTTTATCTTTTTTATTAAAATTAGGAACGAATTATACCAATTCAGATTGAAAAAACTCCAACAACAACAACACCGACGCCTGATTTTCCAGGATCGAATTCACTTAGTTCAACACCAGGAACAGTCGCTCGTAAGTATATATTTTCTTATACAAAATATATATGTGTATTTTTTTTTACTGAAACTGATCGTAAAAAGAAAAAGAAAAAAATAAGTTCATTGCAGTTTGCAGTTGACAAAAATTAATTAAAACTTAACTTTAGTTTAAAAGGCAAGAAACGTAGATATTAATTTCGGTCTAGAAATTGTTTAAAAAAAATAAAATCTTCTAATATTCTATAATTTATTTTTTTGTTGGAAAACCGTTTGTATAATTCATATCTGCGATTTGTATGTATTTTTTTTTTTTTCTTATCAAAATAAATATAAAACAAACAGCTTCACATTCACCTGGTTATATTGTGCGTATTCCAAATCAATTCGTAGATCAAGGATATGAAAACTATCCTGAAAAACATCAACAATTAACATCTGGAACTCGAATTATACCAATTTCTATTGAAGGTTCTGGTGGGAGCAGTCCTTTTAATTCGAATTGTGTACATGGCTCAGTATCACAGCAACCGATTGTAATACAAAAGTAAGTAACATACATATTATAATATATATGGTACAAACCACATTGCGCTTTTTGATAAGCAAATAATTTAGAAAATTTTTTATAGTAAAAAAATAATATATTTAGAATTTGGCTTAAATTGTTTTTATATCATTTCAATTTATTTTAATTAACTTTTAACAAATATAATATATTTTAAATAAAGAAAATATAATATTAATTAACAAACGATTTATTTAAGCAAAAGCAATAATATAGATACATGAAATTTTGTTTTTGTCCAACCATTGTTATAAATTAAAATATTTATTACATAGGTATACTTTTACTGTTTAAAAAAATGGAATTACCTATATCCTAGGATATTGTATGTTAATTTTTTACAAAAACATAATAGATTATAATATTATAATCATACTAATAATAAACTATTGGTATGCAAATAGTTATAGTAAATATTATATATTTGCATGCATTTATGCAAGCTTGAATACATAATATGTGAATGCAATAATGAATATATTATATAAGTTATAGAATATTTGTTCATGACATCCCGTTAGAAGCCGAAATACGTTACAGAAAATCAAGACTAAGGTACCTACATTGTAACAAATTTAAAGTTTTGTTTTTGATATAATCTTATTTTGTTGTTTTATTTACTACATAAAAGTAATTTCTATTGAGAGTATTGCTTGTCGAGATAAAAAACATCATTGCATTAAAACCCGTTAATTTTACCTTAAAGAATGTTTTTTTGTTGTTAGAAAATTTAATTCTTGTAAAGATAAAATAAAAAACAATTTGCAATGTGAATTTTTGTTATATTAATTAAGTGAATCACAGTTCATAATTAATTGAAATACATATAAAGTGTTAAGTGCAATTTTAAAAATTTTGAAAAAATTTATTTTAATGTTTTTTTTCTTTATTTTTTGTTTCATTTCAATTTATGTATTTGCAAACAAAAATATATTTGGTTAACATAATTTTTTTTTATTCTTCTGAAAACCCTTTTCGGAAAATTTTTTTTATGCTAGAGAAGATGTAAAATTGAAAAAAAAGAAATTTGTATTTTATTCTAATACTTAAATAGCAATAATAATACCTTGGTAAACCAAGTTTATTGTGATAAGTATAATATTGATAACGGATAACAATAGGCCCTTTCTGAAACAAAATATGATAACCACCTAATTTATTAATAAATCTTTTTATCAAACTGACATAATCTATCTACATATATATAAAATTTCGTAATTCAGATTTTTTATTTTGAGAAAGCGCCGAAACTATTAGTCCGGATTTCATAAGTCCTCATACCTCAATTTAAAGGTTGAGATGGTGAGGGGTCGGGAACGTTATAACGGTGTATGTAGACAATTAGTTTTGGAGAAATGTCGATTTATAACTTTCGGATTACTATCATCCAAATTTTAAATAGAAGTACAAAATATTTTATAGAAACTTTAGTTTTAAAATGAAATCATACATATATATTAAAAAAAATTTTAAATCATTTTTTATTTATAATATTATTAATTAAAATTACTTCGAAAATTGTTCGATTTAAAATTTAAATATGAATTAGGAAAAAATATGGATATAAATATCAATTTATTATATTTGTACACATAAATTAAACAAATCAATATAAACTTAAACTATAAACATAAAAACAGGAAAACAGAAATTTTTATCAAAATTTTGATATTCACATACACGTAAATAAATTATTTATTTTATTAATTATTATTTACTAATTTTGAATTTTAAGACCATTTTTTTTAATTTAAAAAAACTTGATATATAATAAAATTTTAGAATTTAATTTTCATATAATTTTATAATACCAAAAAACATTAACAAAAGATATAACTATTACGCAAAATAATAATAAAAAATATAAGAAAACTATATAGTTATATTTTTATATATAAATAAACAAATACAGTAAATGAGATGTTTAAAATAACATGATTGACATCAATTACTGTGGCGCACACGATAAATAATGCAACTTTATTTACGATATCTCTTGTTTCGTTTCACATTCTCTATCCTTAAAATTAATTTTGGTGTTGTGATTTTTTGCTTTCACGAAAACCGCTTTCGATGCAAGCAACACTTCTTTTACTTACCAATTCAAACACAAAAATATTTGTTGCTCTTTTCTTTTTTGTTTGTTTGTTAATTATTTAAAATTTTTTGAATTTGTGTATCGTAGGTAAAAAAAATTTGAGACCGGGCAAAATTTTAAATTTTTCCGGTATTTAAAATTGATAAAAGTCAATATAAGTCTTTCAAATTAAATATTATAAAAAAAGAAATATTTTTGTATTACCAATATTAAATATACAAATCATAATATTTAATCGGCTTATTTTTTTTTCATACAAATATAAACATCCCTTTTTAGGGCAAACTATAGCACCAATTTTAATGAAACAACAACCAAACGAAATGTTTTTTTGTTTTCATATTACAATTAAATATTTTTTTTTTAGATAATTGCATTTTTTCAGTTGAAAACCCGTCTTAAATATAACCATAAAGTAATTATACACATAGAGTTTTCACGTACAACTATAAAGTTAGACAAGTTTTTTTATTTCGTAAAATCAACTTTATTTTCGTATTTTAGTTTATTATATACTTTTAAATAAATTATATTTTATACTGTGTCTATGGTTTTATTTTCATTCTGTCAGTTAGTGATACATTTATATTAGAAATCGGACTATAAATTTATAAGAATTGTATGGTTCAGTGATTAGCTTAAGGTGTAAACTGAACTGAGTTCGATCCTCATTCAAAGATAAAATTTTCTTAAAAATGATTTTTACTAATTCTAATTGTAGCATAATCGTTTTAATGATTTTCTTTTCATATTTAAACTACGTGAATTATTATTAAGAGATTTTGAATTTGATCCAGATTTTTTTGGTTGAAAAAAGTTCAAGGGCTAACAAACATGTATCTTAAAAACAACATAACTCAAAAAGTAATGCCGCTATTTTGATGAAATTTAAACTCTAGGTTACTAGTACTGAAAGTACCATGGGAATTGGTTCTGGTCGAGTTTGGTCAATGAATTCGGATTCTAGAAGCTTTTGATCGATTTGAGGCCGAACGAGTATATTTTCGAAGCCAAAGAATATATTTGCTATTTTCTATGTGTCCCCGAAATTTAGACTTAATTGTAGCGGTTCAGCTATGTTCAAAGGTACTTGCTGCATTTATGTAAAATTTATTTTTATATTTAAATAAATTATATGAAAAGGTCTAAATTTGTTCTTTTTATTTTAGAAATACATTTATTGCATATTTTGCGTTTATAAGCTTTTCTATTAGGTATATAAACTAACCATTTAAAATAATTGCATTTTTGAAAAATTTGGATTATTAAATATATTATGCTTTGATTAGCTTTTTATCACAAAATTTAATAATCAGAATTTTTTAATTTTGTAATTGAATTGGAATAAATATATTTTCATTTATTTCAAGTTTTTCTTGTTTTTTAATATTTTTAAATAGATAAATTAGTAAGAATTTGTAATATTTTTTAAGAGATAGTGTAATTAGAAAATGGTTTTAGTATTATAAAGTTAATTTGGTTAGCTATGTCTTACGATCAAATTAATAACAGCTTTTATGGTGTTAAAATGACTTATGGATATGTTATTAAATTTGAACTAAATAGGCGTAGGGTATTTCTAAGTCGGTTGCGTGCGACTGACTGCTACTTTACTTGTTTTTTTGTAATATTGTAATATTTTTGAATAATAAAACATAATTTCATTAAAAAGAAAAATTTTGTTATTGTTTTGTTTGTTTTTACTATTTCCAAAAAATATTCTTGGTTTTATTGTTTTTATTGTAAAGATCGGGCTTTAATGATAATTTACTTCGAAAATATAAAGCCAATAACACGTTTTTATTACATAATTTTTAATTTATGTAATAATCCGAGGAAGATTGTAGTAGAGTAGCCTGTTTCAATTCAGTGATACCTGTATGATCGTAATATAAACATTATATCATCCGGTTTATTACTTTTCAAACATTTAGCTTTATTAGGTGCATAGTAATGCTCATATAAAAGAAGGAGTTGTATGGAAGCTACTCGAACCCACTGTATTCCAACCAAATTTTGCAGAAACGTTATCCATAAAACTAAACTAATTTTCACAAAATTTCAGATACGCAGCTGTAATAGGTACAGAGTAATGCCCATATAAAAAAAGAAATTGTATAGCAGCTACCTGCACCCGTCGACCAAAATGGCTAAATTTAAATAGCGACGACGGCTATTGCAAAAAAACGAATTTACGAAAATTTCAAGATTCTAGCTCCTTTTTTTTTTTGAGTTATCGTGCGGACATACATAGCTGAATCGATTTGTTTTTCGATTCTGATCCGATCCATATACTTGAGTCTATATATAACTCCCCTAATACTCTGCGTCACAAACGAAATTGCACATTTATTATACCCTTTGACATACGGGTATAAAAAGAGTTTTTATACCAATTGGAAAGGTTATTAGATTTAAATGCATTATTTCTAAATTTTCCAGTTGGCGTTTTCCCTACTAAAATTAAACTTTATTCTTTTTTTTCTTTATTTTTTCATATTATTATTTTTAGCTTTAATATTTTATGTGCCTACCTATTATAAAATTTCTCTGCCCATTTTATCTTTTTCTTATTTGTTCTTCTTAGTTATTCTCTCTCTATATATTTTTTGCAAAAGAAGTAATTAACGCTTAATCAATAACTCTCGAATTCATATTAAATATTTACGGTGTAGCCAAGTACGGAACATAGCACATTATCTCTTTATAAAATCAAAAAAATAAATAGTATATTAAAAAAAATCTCGCTGTCAAATCGTATTCTTCTTACAAATATTAAAATGCTTGCAAAGCATAAACAATAAATACTATACTTCACTTTACTTAATCTTTTCTAAAAACAAACGGGGAAGAGTGTAGTAGAGTAGACTGTGTCAACTCTGGGATACCCGTATGACCGTAATATAAATGTAGTGTATCATGCTCACATAAAAGAAGGAGTTGTACGGTAGCTACTCGAACCCTCTGCAGTAGACCAACCAAATTTTGCAGTAACTTTGGCCATTACACTAAACTTTAAGTTTAAGGAAATAAAAATTTATAAGTATAGGTAGATTATGTTAAAAGAATATTTTTAACAAAAACTAAAATTTCTGATATGAAATGAAAAAAATATGTTTTGAAATTTTTTTAAATTAAAAATAAGCTGATTATTTTAAACTTTGCGCGAACTAAACAAAATAATGTTCAAGTTTATCTAAAATAATTTTATTCAATTTATGCGTTTTACGTTTTGGGAACGAACATGAGTAGATACTAAGTATTCTAATTACCTGTTACCTTTTTGAAAACGTTTAATAAATTAAAATTTTTAAATATTCTTGAATACAAATTACAAGTTACAATTATATAAAGGTTTTGTAAAATTACATATTATATCAAAAAGGCAAATTCTATTCTTTCAAAATGTTGATGTGTCGAATAAGGACATATTACTTTAGCAAGGTTAGCACACTTGGCTACGGGACTACGCGTACAAGCCAATCTATACATATAGATATATGTCTTATTATATGTATATATAGATACCCAAATATATATAGATGGCACAAAATAGCTGGTTTTATAAGCTTTATATATATATAATTTTTAAAACGTTAATTTTTAGGGTTGCCATACGGTACTAAATTTCACCATTTTGCAAAACTCAATTTTTGCAAAATTTTGGCCACACATATCTTTTGAACGGTTCAAGCGAGGGTTTTGAAATTTTGGGAAAAGCAAGACCCCCAAAAATTGATAGGAGTCGGTTAACAAAATATTTTTGTCACGTCCCCTGTTTAGAATCTATAATTGTTCGAAAATTTAAACTTTGCTATTTTTAAACACCTATGTAACTTAAATACCTGTTCAAATTTTTTTTTAAAAATATACAAAATTTGAAGCTTCAGCATTATTTTTCAACATATGTTAAATGTTTTTCTTAAATTTTAAAGCATTTATTTAAATTGAAGAAATTGTGTCTTAGTTTTAACCATTTTTACTTAAATAATAAAATTCTAGGTAAAACTCCAAATTTTGGTGGAGTTCACAATTGATTTCCTAGAACCTAAAAAAACGGAAAGGTCTGGACAGGGAGGGGGGGGGGGGGGGGCAGATCCATCATTTTATATAAGGAACCTTCCCCATTGAAGAAATGCTGCTAGGTCTTCAAAACTAATACTTTTATGTGTTTATAAAACAGTAACTTATTCACCAGTGTATGTTTTTCCAAAATTAAACGTTAACATTGAAGCTCCAACATTATATTTCGCGCTTGTAAACAGGTTTTCTTGAGTGCATTGGGATTATATTCTAGGTATTGATTTCACTTTTAGTCATATTAATAAATTGATGGAATAACTAAATTATAATATTATCATTTATTTTTATATATATTTTTATAATAATAAATGATAAAATACTTAGTAAGAAATCCTGTATAATTTTGAAAAGTTCCTTTTTAAAACTCTTGGTTTTTTTCATCACTTGTTTATTACCTCCTTTGCTTTATTTTTTATCCAATTAGCATTATTTGTTTAGAACAGTTTTTTGACTTTATGGTTCGCGAAATAAAGTGAACAAAAATTTTTTAATAAATATTATATTTAACATATTACGACCTACAAAACTTTCCGCAATTCCGCAAATTCGATTTGTTCATTTTTAAGTTAATATTTTATATTTTTCAGTTTTACATTTTATATATGTACACCTAATTCTCTTTTTACGCGATAGGTTTTTTTTCCAGAATATCAAATCGAATTAAATCATATTTTTTAAATTACGTTCCATTCGATTCGCGAAAGAAAAATTTAAATTTTTTTCCAAATCACGTTGTTTCAAATTCCGGTAAAAAGGAAATATATGTAAAATTTTATTTGTTAGAATGTACGGGTCGCATAATGTTGGTGGGGTCAAAACGCACATAAAGTCAAATGACATTCACTCCTATTCTACGTATTCTATACGTTGAGTATCACAAAAGTGATGATTGGCTATTCTTATAGTCTCAAAATTTATATTGGTGTGATGTCATTTGGCAAAATCATTACATTTGTCTATTCTGTAAGGCTCTTCCTACGACATGATTGAAGTTTGGTGTCATTTCTAAATTTCTCTTTCACGTTTAGTTTTTTATTTCAAATTTTAAATGTTAAAAAATTAAAACGAAAAAACTTGAAATTACGAGTAGTTTAAGTGCAAAAGCATTTGTTTTGTTAAAAAGATTAAAGGTATATTTTAACATGCATATATATGGGAATTATAATAAAATACATGTATTATAATTCAATTTAATATTATTTAATGATGTTAATAGTTTAAATTAGAAATTTGATGCAATACAATTTTAGAAAAGAGAAGTTTAATTTAGTTAATTAATGTCTATTTAAAAAGCAAAGTTTAATTTATCTATTTAATATAATTTTTAAAAAGCAAAGTTTAAGTTATTTATTTAATATAATTTTAAAAAGTTAAAGCCTTTAAGTATTTTTATATCTCCTTCGTCTTCGTCTTCGTCTTCGTCCACGTTTACGGTTTTTTCAAAAAGAGACCGGAAATTATTTGCTTTAAGTTGTAGTAGGTTAAATGTAGTTTTTTTTTGTAGTAAATTAAATGTACAGCTCTTAAAAGGGGGGCGCAACAAAAAAAAATTCTTAACTGACTCCTACTTATTTTTAAGGATCTAGCTTCTCCTAAAATTTCAAGTTTCTAGATTGAGCCGTTCAGAAGTTATGAAGAGCCAAAAATTTTGCAAAACTTAGTATTAGATAACGGTAAATTTTAATACCGAATGGTAGCCTTATACATTTGGCTTTTAAAAGTTCGTAAAGCTTATAAAAGCAACTGTCTTTTACCGTTTTCAGTTTGAAAATATACCTTATAGAACTCTTGTTATAACTATTTAACTATTTAAAAGTTTTAACATTAAATTATTTTTATAACAATACCTACCCGTTGCTGATATTTTTTTGTCAATCGTACGTAAAAAGGGACAAATTTTTTGAAAATGTACTAAAAATGATAACATATAAAACAAATTCAGTTAATTGTAATAAAACTATTGGAGGAAAAGGTTTAGTAAATTCATAATTTAATAATTTGCCATTTGAACTACATTTACCTGGTTATAATTATTGTGGACCTGGAATTATTGTAAACCTCCCCCTGTTTAGGAGCTGTAACTAAACTTGAAAAACGTTTAAGTAGAGGCCATCGTGGTGTTAATCAATTAGATGAGGCTTGTAAAGAGCATGATATAGCTTACAATAAATATAAAGATATTGAAAATCGAAATATTGCTGATAAAATATTACATAATAAAGCTTGGATAAGATTTAAAGCACCGGACTCAACAATTAGCGAACGTTTAAATTCATTTTTAGTCTTTAACACTATGAAAACAAAAGCAAAATTTGGTATGGGTATTAAAAAAAGGAAAATTAAAAATAAACAAAATGAGAGAAAAAATTTTAAAAATAATCTAAAAATATTCAAAAATGCTGTTAAAGAGGCGAAAAAAGTTTTAAAACAAGCTTCTACAAATAATTTAAATGACTCAATAAAAATTGGTTTATTAGCAGAAAAAAAATTAATTAAAAATAAACCAAAATCAATGACAATTCCTAGAGTTCTTCCAATACCGAAAATAGGTGGAGTTTTACCTTTTTCGATACCTATTTTATCTGGTTTATCTGCTGTTGGTGCTGGTATTGCAAAAGCAATTAATAGTGCATCTAATGCTAGAAAAGAATTGGAGAAAAATAAAAGGCATAATAAATCAATGGAGGCTATTGCTATTGGTAAAGGTTTATATTTAAAACCTTATAAAAAAGGGTATGGATTATATTTAAAAACATATAATTCTTCAAAAAACTTTTAAAAAAGCTACCTAAAAGAGCATTATCAAATATCGATTTAATTAATTTTTCAAAGAATATAACAAATTTTCGTGGTACTTTTATGCGAAATACCTTACCAAAAGGAAAACCTAGAGAAATTGAATGTGGTATAGTAAATTTGGATGATTCATCTGGAAATGGCACACATTGGGTAGCTTATTGGAAAAAAAATAATATAATAATATATTTTAATAGTAATGGTGATTTAAAACCACCCAAAGAACTTGTTAAATATTTAGGTAATAATATATTATATAATACTAAAGACTTTCAAATAAATAATAAATATAATTGTGGACATTTATGTTTAAAATTTTTATTGCATTGTAATGAATGTTTTTTGAAATAAATAAATAAAAATAACTATTATAAAATAAGATTAGTTTTATTTTACACGTCATGTCGTTAACATTAACTTTTAACAGCAAACAATCAATTATTCATACTGAATATTTCCCAACAATAGATTTAAAGGGGGAATATGTGTGCGGATTAATAGATTTTCAAACTTTTTACTCAATTGCAAATATAGATCGTAATAATAAGTTCTATATAGGAAATCAAATAGTTGAACTTCCGATTGGATCTTATGAAATTGATGATATTGATCAATATATAAATTCAAATATTTTAAATGATATAGATATTTTATTGAAAGCAAATAATAATACAATTAAAGTAGAAATTTTTTCTTCAGAAGATATTGATTTTACAAAACCAAACTCGCTTAGAGAAGTATTAGGTTTTAGTAAAAAAATATTACAACCCAAAACTCTTCATGAATCTGATCAACATGTTAACATTAATAGAATCAATATTATACGTATAGAATGTAATATTATTGGTGGGACATACATTAATAATAAGTCAGCGCATATTCTTCATGAATTTTCAATTAACGTTAGTCCAGGTTATAAAATAATAGAAACACCACACAATGTTATTTATTTACCTGTGACTATTCAACATATAAACAACATTACACTGAAATTATTGGATCAAGACGGAAATTTAATAAATTTTAGGGGTGAAACTATTACTTTACGTTTACATTTAAAAAGATTATCATGATAATTTACAATAATAATAATAATAATGATAGTTTGGTCTATAAATACTCAGATCAAAATAGAAATTTTATTAATCACACACAGATTGTTGAAGAGAAACAGTATAAAAGGAAATCAAAACCTTTAACATTTGAAAATAAACTATTTTTAAAGTCAATTGGTTTAAAATTAAAATGTTAAATATATTTAAAGAACCTGCTTCTGATGACAGAATTATAAGAAAATAATATCATACATATTCACCAAATAATAACAATTTTAATAATGGTGATACTATTACAATAACTATACAAAATCAGAATATTAATGTTTCTTCCATCTGAGAGTTTTTTATATATTGAAGGAACTATTGCAACAGCTGCTGAGGGTAATGTCCCAACAAAAACTGAATTTTCAAATAATTGTGCTGCTTTCTTCTTTAATAGTATTAGTTATAATTTAAATGGACAAGAAATTGATTTTAAGAGAAGTGTTGGTATCACATCAACGCTTAAAAATTATATTTCATTAAATAAGAATGAAAGTGATATGTTATATTCATCCAGTTGGTCGCCGATTGGTAACATTGAAATTAAAAAACTATTTTTTAATTTTAATATACCATTAAATAAATTATTGGGTTTTGCTGAAGATTATAATAAAATAATACCAAATGCTAATCATTAATTAATTTTAATTCGTTCATCAGATGATAACAATGCTATATTAACGAGCGACACTATAGAAAAAGTGAAAATTAATATAACAAAACTGCAATGGAAAATACCTCATATTCAATTATCTGATAATGAGAAAATAAGTTTATATCAATCAATCAATAAAGGTTTATCTATTCCAATAGTTTTTAGAAGTTGGGATCTTTACACTTATCCAGATTTACCATCTAAAAGTGAACATCATTGGTGGCATGTTAAAACAACTACACAACTTGAAAAACCTCGTTTTATTGTATTTTCTACAAACAAATAAAAAAAATAAGGTTGATAAAAATATAACACATTTTGATCATTGTGATTTGATTAATTTAAAAATTCATCTAAATTCCGAATATTATCCACATGAAAATTTAGATTAACATTTTGACAGAAATCGCTTTTCAACATTATTTATGATGTATATGAATTTTCGAAAAACTTATTATTCTCATAATATAATTGAATCGCTTTTAAATTGGGACAGCATTTGGGGCAATCTTTGTTATAGATTGTCAACATCAGGATGAAATTTTAAAAACTGGACCTATTGATGTAAAAATTGAATTCAAGTCTTCAAAGAAAATACCTGAAAATACCACAGCATATTGTTTAATGTTGCATGACAGATTTTTTAAATATCAACCTCTCAGAGCTGTTTTGAATAAAATTATCTAATTGTTATAAATAAAAAAAAAAAAAAGCGTTTTTATTATGTAATATAAATTATTTATTATAATAATAAAAAAAAAATGTTTTATTATTTACAATTTCTTTTTAAGCTATTTTTAATTTTTTAAATATAGATACATACTACATATTTGAATATTTATTTTAATAAATAATTAATTTAAAATATAATACATTTTAGCTCTTGACCAATATATTCTCTTATTACAGTACCAGTACCATTACATAGATCTTTCAGTATAAGAGAAGATTAAGGATTTTTTAATAAAGCAAAGGAGGGAATCTGTAATAGAAATTTGTTTGTTTTTTTAAAAAACAGCTTTTAATTTTTTTGTTTTTTTTTATTTTTATCTTTTTTTTTTTTTATATCTACAATTATATAATTATTAGTTTTCTTTCCATCAAGTTTTTGATCCATCTTCATCCAACAACTCTGATGATAGATATTTTAAATAATTTCCCATTAAAATATTTTCTAAGCGATTGATGGTCTCTGGCAGGAATTTTATCATCTGCTCTCGCTCCATACCATCACAGACATCTAGTATACATTTTTTAAATTGTTCTACTGAACCATGAATCTGAATTAGAAAAAAAAATTTATTGAAATATATATATAATATTTTTGTTTTTTTTTTTTGTTTTTTTTTTTTGGTTTTTTTTTACCTTTGTATCCGATGGTCTTGAAAATCTTTTTTCAGCTTTTTCTTTTTGAGGATTTTACTCTCTGGTGGTCCATATAGCGTATCATCTTCCTCATCTTCCTCATCTGCTTCATTTTCAGTTATATTATCTGATGACTCCTCATCCTTTTCGCTTTTTTAAAGCTCTTCAACATCAATCAAGATGATGCGCATTCCTTTATAATTCGTTGCATAACCGAATAATTCTTCATGTTTGTTATGAAGTTAGCTAAATCATCTAATGTTATGACTTGTAAAACTCTGGTGAAGATCTTAAATAAATTATGTATTCAGGTAACAAATGACATGTTTTTATCATCTGCACTGAAAAATTATACCATTCCTCCAGCACATTGTATTGTACTGGAGTTAGATGACTGTTTTCTTTTAAATTTTTTGTAAATATATTAAATGCACTAAAAACGGATCTTTCCATTATTTTTAGTGCAGTTGGAATTGTTTTAAGCATTTGTTTTAGATTTATATTCAGTATCAGAGACTGAAAACTCTCTGCATACTTTAATGGGTGGTCATAATAGTTCTCTAACATATTTTGACCACGGAAATCGCATAATCGCATTTTTCGAGGAAAGTAGATTTGCCGACACCAATATTTCCCTCAACTAATATTGTACCTTCTCTAATAATAAAAGAGTAGAAAATTTTATTTTGTTTCAAATAATAATAATATAGAAAATTTTTTTTAATACTTACTTTGTTCCTCCTCCAATAACTTTTTGACAATTTCGTTTAAATTGTCAGAAATTGATGCAGCATAAGAAATAGACATTATTATTTTTTTTTGTTTTAGATTTTTAAAAAAAAACTTGTATGTTTTAAGAATGTTTTGAGTTTTATAAATCTTAAAATTTATTGTTTGACTATTTATTTAAAAAATTTTTAAATACATTTCTTTTATCAATAAATTTAATTTTTTGATATTTAACCATTATGATAATACACTAAATATTTACTTAGAAAATTTGCCACAAACTTATATTTTTAGGTTCCAAAAGTACATAACAAAGAAAATTTTTATACTTACATTATCTTAACCACCAAACATAATCATATGTTGCTAATTTCATATACTAGAATATTTTTTTTTATTCCATAATCCAAGATAAATGTTGTTAATTCTAATCTAATTTTAAATACAATTTTACACAAATTTAATTTTATTTTTTGTTATTTTTTTTTATTTCTTAGAATATAGTCAAAAGTTAATTCAAAAATTTAGTTTTTGACAATTATGATAATTTTTTTTTTTTTTTGCCCGCACCTCTACGTGCTAACTGTTCACTGTTGACTATATATGTGCATGTCGGAACAGGGGAGATATATTCATATATTAGAACTGATCAAATGAATTACACATACAATTTAAACATGAGATAGTACTACGCCTTATAACATGTAGAAATGTCTTAGATTTTCAATAAATGCATTTCTATTTTTGTTTATATTGTAATATTTTGTATTAGATTTATATGGTATTCTATATCAGTGAGTTATATTATTTAATTGAATTATTTGTTTACATTTTGTATTTGTTTATATTGTTATATTTATGTATTTTTTATTAAAGATATATAATTATTAATTATTAATTAAGCCATTAATTTGAACCCAAAGGCGAATGGTAGCTGAGTCAAGTTGAAAACCAGATAAAAGTTTTTTCACTTTCACTGGGATTCGAACCCGGGGCCTTTCGCATGAAAGGTTGGCACTCTAACCACTGTGCCACCCAGCCGATATGATAAACATTTAATTAAAAAGAGAATTTCTAGAAAAATAGAACCACAAACATATTTTTAAGTAAGAATATAATTTAATAGATAGTCTAAAAGTTAACCACAAAACTTATAACACAAAAAATTTAAAATAATAGTAACCACAAGAACTGATATGATAGATAGTCTAACAGACAGAATATTAATCACAACACTTATAACAGAAAAAATTCAAAATTAAGTAACCACAAGAACTGATATGATTATTTCATTTACGTTTTTATAGTAAAAATTGTTATGTGACGTCACTTCCTGGCCCAGAACATACATATTGTATATACTTACCCTCGTGAGTTTTCTGTATATTGCCTTCATCAAACAATATTTTTTCTTATTGCCCTCTTCGGTTTCCTTATTCTTTTCACCTTTTTTTGGCGGACTTCTTTAAACCTTCGAGCTCATAGCAAAGGGGTTTATTAATTTATCCAGATTATTTATATTATTAATATTATTATTATGAACCACTGGCGACTCATTTGAACGCCTTGAACACACTTTGGTAGATATCCCTACCGAATTTTTATTTTTATATGACATTATCTTTTATTTATTTAATGCTTTTTATACCTACATCCAGGGCTTCTTACTGCCACCCCTCTGGGGTCAGTCGCAGACCAGATATCCCTTATGGAACAGTCGCTTCTGAATTTTTATTTGGATTTTAGTGGACTCGTATCACAAAGAGTATTTCTATTCCCCTACTTTCCGGGATCAGTTAATAAATGACAAAGCATTATTAATACTTTGATAGTGAGCATTAAAAGCTCTTATACAATTATTGTAATCATTATTGTAAGTTTTAGCGAAGAGTGGGATAGAAGTGAAGAATTCGAAAATGATTGCGTTCGGATGAATTTGCGTGAATTTTTTTCTTTTAGCGATATTAATCTTATCATATGCATTTGAAAATCTTATTTTTAGAGATCTAACCACTTGTCATTAGTATTAGGGTAACTAATAATTTGTTGTAAATCATTACTGTAGAAAACGCTAATGGGATCGAAGTCAATTTCATGTTAAAAATTAATTGTTAAATGATTAAGATCTCCAAAAATAAAAATTGAGTCACTTCATACATATCTGAAATGATATTGTAATAAAAAGTATAAAATTTTGAATACGAGGAATTATCTCACCGCGGAGGGAAATAACCATACCTGGGTATAAATTATTCGTACTTAGGTTTAATTTAATGAATTGGTGATCAAAGGAATGGTATGTACCAATAATTATTGATACACTAGATAATTATTTAGCGCAAGAAGTTGACCACATCCTCGTTATTATATATATATAATATATTGAAATAACATGATTTAGCATTAACTTAGCGCTTAATAAACATGCCTCTGTAGTATAAGTAGTATAATATTGGGATTGTATTCTATATATAAAGATTTCTAATATTATTAGTATTTTTGTAGATTGAGATACAGAAAAATGGGTCAGGGTTTTTTTAGATCTCATAGTTGGTAAAGTAGCAGTATGTTTTGAGTTACATTCCGCTTTTGCTAATTCACTTTATAATAAAATATTCTTAACAGCACTAGCAGATGGACTCGATATTGTTTCGACAATTTCAACCCTTGTTGTCGGATTACAGTTCTCAGACCCAAAGTCCCAAAGTCGAGAGATGAAATAGAACTGACAAATGGTGACAATCGGTGTGAGACCAAACTTCTTTTAAGGACTTTTTTGTATTTGTTTAAAAATATTTATTTGTTTCATTACATCAATCTTCGACTTTTTCATAAAGTTGGCTTATATCAGCTTTTTCAAAGCTTTCTAACATCCGTTTTATGAGAAAAGATTTTATTTTCCAGCATGTCAGTATTAATTATTAGCGAAATATATATGATCCTATATTCTGCTTCTTTTTCTTTTTTAGGTTGATATATAATATATACCTTCCTATAGATGTGGTTTGAGTATGAATTATACATACAATTCAATATTATATTTTTTCAAAACTTATTCAATATAAATAGTATAAATTTTTTTTGCTGAATTTTTTTTTTGTTATATTTTTTTTAATGCATATACAATATAACTTATATCTAACTATTTTTTTTTTATTTATTTTTTTGGTGAAATATACATGATGAGTATTCAGTACATATTCATAGATATTCATATTTCTATATTGAATTTCTTTTGTTATATTTTTTTTCAAATCATATGCAATATAATGTTATAAATATTTATATTTGGTTTATCTATTTTTTTGGCGAAGTATGTATGATGAGCATTCATTCAATGCTATTTATAATTCTTTTCCTATTTTTCAGTTTCTAATCCATATAGAGGCTATGTCTGTTCCTTCTAGTTGGTGTAAAAGATATGAAACTCACTAAAGCTCGCTTAAAAAAAAAAAACAAACATATTATGAATAAAGAAAATATTGATGTAAATCTTAAGTATTATCAAACACTAGCTTTGTTGTTCAGACAATTTTTTTATAAAAGTTTATGTATATATTTTATATTGGTACATAAACATAAAATATTGCTATTATTGATATACATTTGCGAGTATTCTCAATTTTATACGTGTTTAGTATTTCAAATGAATTAATGTAAGACAAAAGTGAATCATTTTTACATTTTTATACCCGTATAACTATAGGTCAAAAGGGTATACAAAATTTGAAATTACGTTTGCGACGCAGAGAAGGAGGGAAGTTGGATGTAGACTTAAAGGTATGGATCGGGCAGAATCGAAAAGTAAATCGATCTAGTTATATATGTCTGTCCTCAAACAAAAAAGTATCTAGAATTTTGAAATTTTCAGGTTCGAGTACCTGCAATACAATTTCTTTTTTTAAATGAGCATTTTTCTGTATCTATTGAAGCTGGGTGTCTGAAATTTTGCCAAAAATAGTTTAGATTGTTTAGATGGCCGAAGTTTGTAAAATTTGATTAGTGTACTGCAGTGGGTTCGAGTAGCTGCCATATAACTTCTTATTTTATTAGATCATTACATTATACCTAATAACGCAATAATAGCTAACCTTTATGGCCAAAGTTTGAATAAAAACAAATAAAGAAACAGTAAGTCGCTGCAACCGACTTAGAAAAACCCTACACCTATTTGGTTCAAATTTAATGGGAAGTCCATACGTCATTTTAAAACAATAAAAGCTGTTATTAGTTTGGTCGTAAGACATAGCTGATCAAATTAACTTTATAATACTAAAAACATTTTCTAATTAGACTATCTATAAAAAAATATTACAAATTCTTACTAATTTATCGATTTAAAAATATTAAAAAACAAAAAAACTTGAAATTAATGAAAATATGTTTATTTCAATATAATTACAAAAATGAAAAACTTGGAATTGAATTATTAAATTTTGTGATAAAAAGCTAATCAAAGCATAATATATTTAATAATTCAAATTTTTCAAAATTGCAATTATTTTAAATTGCAAGTTTCTGTACCTATCGAAAAGCTTATAAACGCAAATAAATGTATTTCTAAAATATAATTACAAATTTAGAACTTTTCATATAATTCATTTAAATATAACAATAACTTTTACACAAATGCAGCAAGTACCTTTGAATATAGCTTAAGTATTGTATACACAATGTCTTAATTATATATCACCTATGGTAATAATTCAATAAAATATATGATATAATAAAAATTAAAAAAAAGGAATTTAATCGTTTATTAAACAAATATTTTGTTTTTAATTTATAAAATATTATACAAAATATGTTTTATGGTAAAATTCTTAGCCTTTTAAAAATATAAAAGTGTTAAATAAAAACGGGAATAGGAAAGAACTCTCGTATATCAAATTTAAAGTTTTTGTCTTTATGAATCTCGAAGATAAGCTTTTTAATTTTGGTATATCTTAGGAGCCACCTGAACCACCGCTACAATTAAGTCTAAATTTCGGGGACACACAGGAAATAGTAAATATATTCTTTGGCTTCGAAATTATACTCGTTTGGCCTCAGATCGTTTAAAAGCTTCTAGAATCCGAACTCATTGTCCGAACTCGACCTGAACCAATTCCCATGGTACTTTCATTATTAGTAACCTAGAGTTTAAATTTCATCAAAATAGCGGCATTATTTTTTAAGTTATACTGCTTTTAAGACATATGTTCGTTAGTCTTTGAACTTTCAAAGGTTCCAGAACCAAAAACTATGATATGATTTCGCCCATATGCAGTCCCCGTCATACTTTCAATTCTAGTTAACTCTTGTACACATTTGGAACGTTCTATCTTAATTTTAAGTTTCTATTTTTATTAATTTCGATGATAAGCTAATAGAGGTACTGAACCACCACTCTGATTGATCCAAAATTAGGAGAACGCGCCGGAAATAGTATAGAGCACCCATGTACCAAATTTGAAACTTCTAAATTTGTTTGAAGTTACTATCTTTATTAATTTCGAAAATATGCTTTAAGGTCTTCGGAACTGTGTGGCTGGTCTACTACTACAATCGGTCCCAAATTTCAAGGACACTAAGGAAATAGAAAGAAACACACCAAATACCAAATTTGGAGGTTCTATCTTGATTGGTTTCGGAATTATGCTCGCTTGGCCTAACTTCGATCCAAAAGTTCTAAGTTCCGAACCCGTTGTACATTTCCCACCGTACGCAATCATCGCCGCAGTTTCATTACCAGTACCCTACAACACATATTTTATGAAGATAGCGTTATTAGTTGTTGAGTTATCGTGATTTTTTATATATGTTCGTTAGCCCTTAGACCGATTAAAAGGTCCAGAATCCGAACCCATGGGCCGATTTCACCCATTTACAGTCCCCGCCGTACTTTCAGTCCTATTAACCTACAGTTAAAATTTCATCAAGATAGATCCATTATTTTTGAGTTATTATGCCGACGGACAGACGGGCAGACATGGCTATATCGACTCAGGTCACAGGTCACGCTGATCACAAATATATATACTTTTCCATATCTAGCTCGCTTCCTTTAGGTGCTAACAAACACCATACCAAAGTTAATATACTCCTTTACCTATTCTATAGGTGTAGGGTATAACAAGTTGGTGTAGTGGAAGAGGTTCGAAAACCTGCCTTTCAATTTATATTTTCTTTTGAATGTTATATGTATCTTATATGGTATTCCAGACTTCATGCAGTCTCTACTACACTCTTGCTCGTTTTTTTAAATTAAAAGCCTATACAATTATTATTGAAAGAAGAATGTTTTAAGTTATTTATTGAGTTATATATTAATTTAAAATAAAATAAAAACCGCGTTTTGCTAAGATACCGTTATTAACTTGTTAATGTTTTGAAAAGAGCTTAGCACCTTTATCACAAATATTATCATATTCATAATCATTACCATTATCATTAAAATCATGATTAGGTCAGCTATAATATTAATTTTTTGGAATTAAATTTTGCTTATTATTTATCAGTATTGTTATGTATTTTCTTCCAGTTCTGTATCACAACTAACAACAAAAATGCTTTGATAAACTTGAATTAAAAAAGAATTTTGACTAATGAAATGGAAAAATTTTTTATTGCAAAAATAGAGCCGGTAGCCACATTAGAGCAATTTCCTATTGCTTAAAAATAATTTTAATTTTAACTCCTTCATTTTTCAAATTATGATAAAGCACGTTGATTTTAATATTTTGCAATCCCAACTTGATATTAAGGAAAATTCAATGTAAAAAAAAAGTTTGTATATATTACTACAAATAAAATAGTTTAATATTGTATTACAAAACTTGATGATTTGTGCTAAAATAGCTATGAAATAAAAATAGTGTAACTTAAACTTAAATTATAAAAAAATAAAAAATGTCTATTTACTCTTTGTGATTATAGAACGTAATTGACATGGTTTAGTATGTAAAACCAAAGTTATTCTTATGTAATTTCATTTTTTTTCTCTTATGTTTATTTCAAGCACTTTTCATATTTTTTTTTTATTTACTGTAACCATATGTAAACTTATTAAATCTTCAATGTTTTTGAAAATGTGTTATTAATTTTTATTAATTAGTCTAAAAAAAATTTAATCACACATTAAATTCAAACGTAACGAATCATTATTTTAAACAAAATTAATTTCATATATACTAATATGGATTAAACAAAAAAAATCATTAAATCCATGAAAAACTAAAATTAAACAAAAATTTGTTATAAATAATCAATATAGTGATCCACGTACATTACAACACCAAAATTCAAGAAGTGGTAACACAACAAATGGACCAAGTCAATCAAAATCATTTAGAATATTACAAAAGATAACATCCACGGAAGATTCGGATAATATATTATATAGAGACTCAGCAACTATGAAAAACTATACTAATACGGAGCATCCGCCACCACTACAACGAACACATTTTTCACCTCCGATGAATGTAATTGGACAGCAAAATCAGTTAACAACACTTCCACAACAAGCACTACAAATAGATAACGAACAATTAAAACGAATGTATATTAATGAACAAGATCATTTGAATTTTATTAACAATGCGCCAAGTCAGGGTAAGCATAAAATTAACACTAATCATAAACTCCAAATAAAATTAAGCCATCAATCGGTATTGTAAAACTAAATTTAAAATTTGGCAAACAAAAAGAAATATATTAAAAAACTTAATGCAATAAAAATTTCTATAAAAATTCATTTAACAACTCATATTTTAAAATTCATATTCATTAATTAAAAAAATTCTACTCATATAATTAATAGACATGTTCATTGTTTCAAATGCTGCTTTCATTTTCAATTACATTTTTCCATTATTATAAAATAAAAAATTTTCATAAAATTAATCGTAATAGTAAAATAAATTAGAAAAACTATTGGAATTTGTTTGGAATTCTGTTTTACTTTCTTTTGCGTTATAAAATTAGAAAGTGTAATTTTGATAATTACGATTGTCGTGATGCTTACAATACTTACTTACAATATTTACAGAAGTCGTTGATTGAAACTTTTATCCGAAGTCCTTTGGAGATTTACACTCGCATAATGGTACAGATAATACAAAATCACTCTTCCTTTAAAGTCTTTCAACAATACAAAAAAATAAGCCTTGAAATAAATATTTCAAAAATAACTAACTACTTTGCTTTAAATTAAAAAATGCAAAAACCCACAAGCTATACTACTTAAGACTTTGCATAATAACCCTAGTTTATAATGAATTAAAGAAAGTTATGGTTTAATATTTATTTTGTACTAAATAATGATGTGCAGTTTATGAATAATATTTTAATCAAACGCTTGATTGAAATAATTTAAGCAGCTATTTTAAAGAAGCTAATAGTCAGTTCAATTTAAAAGAGTTAAATTATTAATATGCCCAATTCTACAATCATTATTTCATAAGAAATTAAAGATACATATATCTTAGTCTTAATTTTTTGTAACTTGTTATTTATTAACAAGCCCTGAATCAATAACATCAAATTATAAAATTAAAAATAATTTCAGGGACACCACCGTTTATGCGCCAAACTCAACCTCCTTGTTACACCCAACAACCAGGAGATTACTATAAAGACGGTAAGTAAAATATTTCCTTTACCTTTTTTTTCTTTTGCTTATGAAAATCGTTTAAATAACAGTAAATTTTTGCAAAAAAAAGAAATCTTCAAAGATATGTTATAGCATATAGCTACATTTGAATTTATTCATTTTTGAAGTACCATTTTCACAAAAATCATAAATTAATTAGGGAAACTCATACGATTATTCTGGAATACACATTTGAATTTATTGATTTTTGACGTACCATTTTCACAAAAATTATAAATTAATTAGGGGAACTTTTTACGATTATTCTGGAATACACTGTTTTCAACCTACATTCCTAAAAAAAATTTTATAACCCAACTTATAAGATAAAATAAAAATGGATTTGGAATAAAACATAAATAGTATTTTTACATAATTTTTTTTATTTTTAGATTTATTACAACAGCAGTGTGAACATCCTAGCGAACAAACAGCGGTTGATCCAAAAATTTATAAGTGTAGTGCCATCCCAAGTAGATCATTTAAGTTATTACAACAAATGACAACACCTGAAAATGCTGGTAAGTTTTAAAATTTAAGATTTTAACTGTAAAGTTTTGTGTTAATTATCTATATTTTATTTAAACTCTTTTTTTTTAATTTTTAAATTCAAAACAATTTTTAGTATATTAATAAGATACTATCCAATTGGGAAATATTTTAAACTAATAAGTTTTAAAAACTTCTCTAAAGATATATTATGAAAGTGATATAATATAAAAAGTTTAAAAATATAAATAACTCTTTTTCAACTTTTCAACATAAATAGATAAAAAAAAATAATGTATTTTAATAAATTTAAAAATTAATTACACTCAAACAAAAATTAATTCCAATGTACTCAAGAAACAAATAAAGATGATAAATACTTAAAAGATGAAAAAATTTGAGTAACATCCTGTTTGGTTTTAATGTGACCTGTGCTGTGACGCATTTATAATATAAAAACTATTATATAAAGATAATTAAAAATAAGAATATGTTTTGTTTTGTTGCATTGCATTGCAATTGCTAAAACAAAACCAGAAGCTTAAATTTTTTAAAACATAGTTCCATTACAAAGGATAATACAAAAATAACTAAAACTTTTTTAGTCTTTTTAATTAATTATAATTGTTTTTGATTTAAAAATTAAAAATAAAAAAAAAATTTATGAAAAAGCTCCTTAATAATACAATTATTTATATATTTTTATTTTTTCTATAAATAAAAAGAAAGCGAATGTAAGCCTCTTTAAAAACACTCACATCTGTTTATTAGAATATAAATTGGCTAGTTTTTATCAAAAAAATTGAATAGTATTAAATTTGTTAGCTTTTTTGACTTAACAGAAACATGTAACTTAATTAAATATTTTATGATCATCATACCTGAAAAAAAATTAATAAAATAAATTAGTTTTTGTTTAGCAATTTTTTTAAAATTCACAACATTTTAGTTTTGTAACTCTTTTGTACATATTTATGCTTATAATAATTTTAAGTTAAATAAATCAATAAAAAAAGAACTGGATATACCTAAGTTTCTATATTATGTAAATTGCACTATAATTTCTAAACTTTCCTGATAAAAAGCATAGATCATGACGGTGGACAACTTACATAAAAAGTTGTAACCCTTTTATTTATAAAGCTCTGAACCTGACAGAACTTAAAGAAAACCCTGGATAAAATCTCTCCAAAAAATATATAACGGTCGCATTTAGGGCATATTTCGCAACAAAAAACTACATCGTTCAATAAAATTTTCTGCTGAAAGATTTTTTTACCTAACCCTTAGCGTAACATGAAATTTGCAGCAAAATAATTTATTTTAAATTTTATAGCTATTTTTAAATGAATTTAAAAAAATTTTTGCTTACACCATTATAAATTTTTCGAAATGAAGATTTTTTTTTTAAATTGAAACGATAAATTCAGTAATCGAAAAAAAATCAAGATTAAAATTAAATACGAATTTTATTAATTTAAAGATTTAGCAGATAGAAATAAAACTATTGCAATGTCGCGGAAGTCATAGATATAATCAATTATGATGCAAATAGTTCAATGATTTAAAATAAAACGATATATATACGAAATGTGACAAAGATGTCACAATCTCCCAGTGCTAAATAGTACACCGCTTAAGTTCGTTATAGCGATAAATTCTCCTGAACGCGTTCAAGAACAGAGTGCTAAGAAGAGAAAAATTTAAAAACTTGTGTTTTCTCTGAAATTAAAAAAAAATAAATAATAACACCTTCGTTACCTATGCATATTTTGTGAAAAATTTTAGTGGAGGATAACCTGCATAATTTTTGAGATATTCAAAAAAAATTGGATAAGTTTTGGATATTTGAGTGCAGTGGCCCATGCAAATTATTGAAAATGTAATTACAAAACCAATTGTAAATTTCTTTATACCTACAAATTTCAAAATATTGTAACAACAATAATTTATATATTGAAAATTATATTTTAATTATTTTATATAAAATTCTTATTTTTGCTTGTGTCCACTTTTTTTTACAACTCAAAAATTATATCCGGTTGAAATTTTATTGGAAAGGTAATGACGAAAGGAAACATTAATGACGCTGATATTTTTTTTAATAGCAGAAAAACAATAATTTTAAAATATTTTTCTCTTATTAAGAACTTTATACCAGAACTTTTAAATATTATTTAACATTATATACTTCTTTCAAGATCCTTTTTGCCATGGTTT
This sequence comes from Dolichopus griseipennis, assembly GCA_963082915.1. NCBI lineage: Eukaryota > Metazoa > Arthropoda > Insecta > Diptera > Dolichopodidae > Dolichopus > Dolichopus griseipennis. Next base: position 40,450,409 of record OY720444.1, on the reverse strand, counting down.
TGTTTTAGGCTTTCAGGAGTTCATAGATTTGTAAATGTAGGTGTACAACTTTTAAGTTCCTTTTTTTAAGTCGTCAATTTGCGAAGCTAACTTAGACCCCTATAATGTTTTAAACCGTGACCTGACTTATCTTTCTTCCAACTAAATTTAAAATAGACATGACTCATCAGCATCCTCGAAAAACTGCAAAAAAGGATATAGGAATTTAAAATCTTTTTGAGTTTATACTTTATTATAAACAATATTTTTCAAATCTAAAAAGAAACTTTGTTTACAAAACAAAATAGAAATCATAAAGAGTAAAAGGACAGTTGGCTTAAATCCATTTTGTGAACGGTATTTAGTCTAATGCCATTTCACAAAAAAGACACATCACAAAATGTTACATCCCAAAAAGAATTTTAACAAAAGCGACTCTTCATAAAAAACTTTTAATAAAACAATATAAATTCAGATTCTTACATGTAGATAAATTATACATATTCTGTAAAATACGTAAAACCCACATTTTGAAAAAAAATCTAAAATCTGTTAAGTCAAAATTTTGCATATTCTGGAAAAAGTGGATATCCCTATTATACCCATGACTATAGGTGAAAAAAGTATACAAAATTTGCCATTACGTTTGTAACGCAGAGAAGGAGGGCGGATACATATAGACTCAAAGGTATGGATCGAATCAGAATCGAAAATTAAATCGATCTAGCTATGTATGTAAAATTTCACAAATTCGTTTTAATGTAATAGCCGTTATCGCTATTGAATTACTGCCAGTTTGCTTCAGGGGTTCGAGTACCTGCAACACAACTTCTCTTTTATATGACTATTACTCTAAAGCTAATGAAACGGAGAAATGAAATTTTGCAAAAAATAGGTTAATTTTATAAGATAAGTTTGTGTAAAATTTAGTTGGGATTGTGCAGTGGGTTCAAGTAGTTGCCATACAAATTCTTTTTGATTTGAGCGTTACTCTAAGCCAAAGTTGTTAACTTTAATGGCTAACGTCTGAAAAAAACAAGTAAAGAAACAGTCAGTCAGAAAAACCCTGCACCTATTTGGTTCAAATTTAATGGAAAGTCCATAAGTCATTTTAAAGCAATAAAAGCTGTTATTAGTTTGGTCGTAAAACATAGCTAACTTATAATACTAAAAACATTTTCGAATTAGACTATCTATAAAAAAATATTACAAATTCTTACTAGTTTATCGATTTAAAATATTAAAAAACAAAAAAACTTGAAATAAATGAAAATATATTTATTTCAATATAATTACAAAAGTGGAAAAATTTGAATTGAATTATTAAATTTTGTGATAAAAAGCTAATCAAAGCATAATATATTTAATAATTTAAATTTTTCAAAATTGCAATTATTTTAAATTGCTAGTTTCTGTACCTATCGAAAAGCTTATAAACGCAAAATATGCAATAAATGTATTTCTAAAATAAAATTACAAATTTAGAACTTTTCATATAATTCATTTAAATATAACAATAAATTTTACACAAATGCAGCCAGTACCTTTGAATATAGCTTAAGTATTGTACACAATGTCTTAATTATATATCACCTACGGCAATAATTCAATAAAATATATGATATAATAAAAATTAAAAAAAAGGAATTAAATAAAATAAAATATTATACAAAATATGTTTTATGGTAAAATTCTTAGCTTTTTAAAAATATAAGTGTTAAATAAAAACGGAAATAGGAAAGAACCCTCGTGTATCAAATTTAAAGGTTTTATCTTTATGAATCTCGAAGATAAGCTTTTTAATTTTGGTTCATTAGTTGTTGAGTTATCTTAATTTTTTATATATGTTCGTTAGCCCTTAGACCGATTAAAAGGTCCAGAATCCGAACCCTTGAGGTGATTTCGCCCATATGCAGTCCGCGCTGTACTTTAAATACCAGTTAAATCTTGTACACAAGTGGAACGTTATATATTAATTTTAAGTTACTATTTTTAGTAATTTCATTTATAAGCTTTTAAACCTTGGGAGGTCTAAGAGGAGTACTGAACCACCACACCAATCGATCCCAAATTAGGGGGACACACCAGAAATAGTAAAGAACATCCTTGTGCCAAATTTAAAGCTTCTACATTTTTTCAAGCTGCTATCTTTATTAATTTTAAAGATATGCTTCAAGGTCTTCAGAAATGTGTGGCTGGTCCCCGACCCACTAGCGTCATTAGTTGTTGAGTTGTCGTGATTTTTTATATTTTATGTTCGTTAGCCCTTAGACCGAGTAAAAGGTCCAGAATCCGAACCCATGGGCCGATTTCGCCCATTTGGAATCCCCGCCGTAATTTCAGTCGTTACTACTACAGTTAAAATTTCATCAAGATAGCTCCGTTATTTTTTGAGTTGTCATACCAACGGATGGACGGACGGACGGACATGGCTATATCGACTCAGGAGGTCACGCTGATCACAAATATGTATACTTTTCCATATCCAGCTCGCTTCCTTTAGGTGGTTACAAACACCATACCAAAGTTAATATACCCCTTTACCTATTCTATAGGTGTAGGGTATAATAAAGTTGGTATAGAAGAGGTTCAATAAGCTGCAAATTCACTTATATTTTCTTTTGAACATAACTGAAAGCATAATAAGTTATGCATTTAAAATTTTGTCAAAAGTACTGAGCCAGATGATACGGGTTTCCCGGAGTTGGCACAGTCTACTCTACTACACTTTTCCTCGTTTTTAATCTAATTATTAAATCCCTCCTAATTGGGAATCTGACTTTATGAATCCAACCCTAAAATCTCTTCTGTTTTATAACCATATAAATAAATATTTTGTTTTTAATCCAAATCTAAATATCTTTTTTTTATATAAATATTTGTTTTTTAAATATTATTTTTAAAACTGTTTTTGCAGTGTCTCTTTTGTTAAAAGCCTTTTTGTTAAGTGTGTTTTGTTTAAATGGCATTAGGCGAAATGTCTTTTTGAGAAATTGATTTAGGCCAACTGGAATGCTGCCAGAATATTAAATGCTTATTTTCAACATTTCTAATTTAAAGTTATTCTGATTATTTTTATACCCGTATAACTATATAGTCCAAGGGTATAATAAATTTGCCATTACGTTTGTGACGCAGAGAAGGAGGGGTGGTAGATATAGACTCAAGTGTATGGATCGGATCAGAATCGAAAAATAAATCGATTTAGCTATGTATGTCCGTCCGTCCGTCATCACGATAACTCAAAAAGTAAAGGAGCTAGGATTATGAAATTTTCACAAATTCGTTTTTATGCAAAAAACGGAATCGCTATTTAAATTCAGCCATTTTGGTCCACGGGTTCGAGTACCTGCCATACAACTTCTTATATGAGTATTACTCTATACCTATGGAAGCTGCGTGTCTGAAATTTTGCCAAAAGGAGTTTAGTATAATGGCCAAAGTTACTGCGAGACTTTGAGACAGTTACTCGAGTAGCTGCCATACAACTCCTTCTTTTATATGAGCTTTACACCACACCTGATGAAGCTGGGTGTCTGAAATTTTGCAAAAAAAAGCTTAGTGTAATAGCCAAAGTTTAGAAAATTTAGTACTGCAATTCAATTTCAATACTGCAAAATTTAGTTGGTCTACTGCTGAGGGTTCGAGTAGCTGCCATATAACTCCTTCTTTTATATGAGGATTACACTACACCAAATGAAGCTGGGTGTCTGAAATTTTGCCAAAAATAGTTTAGTGTAATGGCCAAGGTTACTGCAAAATTTGGTTGGTCTACTGCAGAGGGTTCAACTAGCTGCCATACAACTCCTTCTTTTATATGAGCATTATATTTCACCTAATAAAGCTGGTATGTTTGAAATTTTGCCAAAAGTAATTAATGTTTATGTATCGGTCATACGGGTATCCCAGAGTTGACACAGTCTACTCTACTACACTCTTCCTCGTTTTTATTAAAAATGTATAATAATTTTTTATACCCTACACCTATAGAATAGATAAAGGGGTATATTAACTTTGGTATGGTGTTTGTAACCACCGCAGGTGCTCGGAAGAAATTCCAAAATTAAAAAGCTTATCTTCGAGATTCATGAAGATAAAAACTTTAAATTTGATACACGAGGGTTCTTTTCTATTTCCGTTTTTATTAAACATTTTTATATTTTTAAAAGGCTAAGAATTTTACCATAACACATATTTTGTATAACAAAATATTTTTTAATAAATGATTAAATTCCTTTTTTTTTTAATTTTTATCATATCATATATTTTATTGAATTATTACCATAGGTGATATATAATTTAGACATTGTGTACAATACTTAAGCTATATTCAAAGGTACTGGCTGCATTTATGTAAAATTTATTGTTATATTTAAATGAATTATATGAAAAGTTCTAAATTTGTAATTTTAATATATTTATAATATATAATATAAATTTAAATATATTTATTGCATATTTTGCGTTTATAAGATTTTCGATTGGTACATAAACTAGCAATTTAAAATAATTGCAATTTTTATCACAAAATTTAATAATTCAAATTTTTTCGTTTTAGTAATTGAATTGAAATAAATATATTTTCATTTAATTCAAGTTTTTTTGCTTTTAATATTTTCAAATCGATACATTAGTAAGAATTTGTAATATTTTTTAATAGATAGTCTAATTAGAAAATGTTTTTAGTATTATAAAGTTAATATGGTTAGCTATGTTTTACGACCAAACTTATAACAGCTTTTATTGTTTTAAGATGACTAATGGACTTCCCATTAAATTTGAACCAAATAGGTGTAGGGCATTTCTAAGTCGGTTGCACCGACTGACTGTTTCTTTACTTGTTTGTAAATAATGTAATAATAATTTTTTCTATTAAAAATTAAAATAATTATCCAGTTCAAAGTCTAAATCCAATCCAAATCCAATTGGCAAAAACACTTTTTGTCTAATGCCAAGTAAACAAACATACACGTATGGGGTATCGCAGAAAGTTTTTTAACAAAAGGGACAATTCACTAAAAAAACTTTTAACTAAAGCAACACTTCGTGAAAGCAATTTTAATAGTCATTAAGATTGTGTACAAAATTAGTAGACTCTCTTTCCATAACATTTTTATACTATGGAAAACGAGTTTTTTAACAAAAAGGACAATTCACTAAAAAAACTTTTAACGAAAGCGACACTTCGTCAAAACAATTTTAATAGTCATTATAGATTGTGTATAAAATTGGTAGACTCTCTTTCCATAACATATTTATATAATATAGAAAACGGGTCTTAAGCCGATATTTAAGATTAATTTAAATGCTTATTGCTGTTCCACATTAGGAAAGAAACATAGGAAGGGTTTCAGATTTATTATTGAATATGTAATAACAATTATTAAGTTTTTTAAGGTCGACATTTTTTTCAAGTCCAACAATAATTTCAAGACATTATTTTAATCGACATTTTGTGTAAGAGCCCTTTTTGGGAGTTGATATTTTGAAAATCAATTCTCTATTACTAATATTTTATTTGTTAAAAATATTTATACAGGGGTTCCTTTTTTTAAAACTTGTTGCGAAATGTCTTTTTATTATTCAAGGTTTTTTTGTAAAATGTCTCTTTTGTTATGTCGTTTTGGGAAATTTAGACTAACTGTTTTAAATTCTTATTATTTATTTGAATTTTAGTTTGATGGTTTGTTTTCCAAAAATATTTATCATTTATTATGTTTCCTTGAAAATCTTAGTAAATCAATACTTCTGTTTTCTACTTGAACTAATAAACAACTATATTGTTTAAAGGCATTAAGCTTGTGTTGAATATTTGATATAATTTTTAAAGATAATGATTTGATTAAAAGTATTAATAATTAAATTAAAATTATGGTATTGGTTTAACATATATTTAAGAAAATTTTTTTAATATTTAATCATTAGAAAACAAACATACAGAACAAAAAATTGTTTTTTCGTTATATTCACTTTTTTATTTTTTATAGCCGAGATGGAAAGCTCGGATGTTGACTATGAACATATATCTTCCAATTCATCATATTCATCAACGAAAAATGAAAATAACGGTAACACCGATATTGAAAATAATAAAAAGAACATTAATCATAACAATAGTGATAATAGCATTAAAAATATTAATAGTAATAATTATAATGATAATAAGAACAATTATCATAACAATAGTAATAATATCATTAAAAATAATAATAGCAATAATTATAATGATATTAGTAATCATATTCATAATAATAAGAATAGAAATAATAATATAAATAGAACACAGTTTTCTTCCGATCATCAAAACTATTCATTTCCACCATTTCCAACATATCCACCATATGGTTATTCACCATATCCACCACCTTATCAATTTCCATCCCAAAATTTACAAAATATAAATGTTGACATGAAAAGTTGGCCATATCCACCACCGCCATATCCATATTATTATCCACAATATTATCCCCCAATGGCACAACCGCATGCACATCATATACCACTTCAATATGATCGTAATGTTTCAATTTATAACAGTAATGGTAGTTTAAATAGTAGCTATGATTCAAATAATGTAATACCTAGGCATCTAAATTTTGTCCGCAATCGTAATTCTATAAAAAATTCAATTAAAAATGGGTGGAGAAATAGTGCTCCACCCAATATTATAGTAACACAGAGTTTTGATGAAACTGAGGAGGAAGAACAGTTTAAATTGGATGAAATTACTTCTGGTAGACGTGATATAAGAGCATCTAGTGTTATTGATTCGAATTGTCAAAAACCAGATATATGCATTAGATCAAGTAGTATGGGTCCTGATACCGAATTCATAAATGCACAACAAATTATTTCTAAATTTAATAATATAATAAAATCAGATACACATCAAAATTCCAGATCATATAACAAAATGAATAAATCTAAAAATTTGAATAATGATATTATAGAAAAAACTAAGCCCGACAGTTTTGCTATTGATGAATTATCGTCTAAATTAGAAGAAATAAAAAATTCTGAGGTAATAAATTTTAATATTAGTCAAATAAATGAAAAAATTTATTTAGGTGAGGCTAATAAAAAAGTTTCTAAAATGAAGTTAACTTCACAAACTTCATCTCCTAAGTTAAATTCAAGTTCATCTAATTCTCCACTATCCAATTTTACTCAGTCAGATAATGAAAATGCTTCTACTTTAAATACATTAAAAATATATGAACAGTCTTCTGAAGAAAAATCTTTTTCTGAGTCCGATATTTCAGAATCTGAATCTTCTTTTGAAGAATACGAAGAACTTCAATTATTCTCCAATAAGTCTGTTGGTAATGTTTTTGCGTCTAATACTGAAAAAAACGAGACCTCAACAACAGAAGCTGGAAAAAATTTAAAACAATGTAATTTAAGAAATAAAACTGAGTCTTGTGAGGATTTATTATTAGATGAATCTTTCGTTATTGATAACGAGGATAGTAAAATTGAGCATGAAAAGATCCTCAACGAAATTGAAATTTTAAAAACACATAATGGAATTCCTTATGTAATGGTGGAAGATAGGTTTGGAGAAATCGGGGAAGAAGTATTTGGCAGCAATAGAAACACTATAGAAACCCTTGATGATGAATATAAAATTTTTAAAAATATAAATTTAAATGATAAAACATTTGTTGAAGAAGATAACCTTGTAAGTGTAAGGTTACCCCTAAAATTATCATTTAGTCGTTCTGAAAACGATGAAAGTGTTACCACTGTTGAAATCGGAACAAGTGAAATAAAAGATTCTTTATCAAGGCGGTGCAGTGTTGCATCAATAATAGATGATTTTGCAAATTTAAATTATGAGTCCCAACGTTCAAGTTTAAATCTTAGCGAAGAATATTTTGAAAATTTAAAACTTCAAAAAACTGAGTTTAAGAAATCCTCTTTAAGTGATTTAAAAGATCAATTAAAGCAGATTAGTAACACTTTTGTTTTAGATGCCACAGATACTTCAACGAATATGTCAAAGTTACATGATGAGGTTTCTTTAAAAGAAAATTTTGGAGACACTCAAAGTCAAAATATTTTAAAGGAAAACTTAACCGACGAATTGGAGTTTAAGAATGATAATTCTAGAAGATTTAGTATAACTAGCATTAGTGCTGTTGATAGTGATGATTGCGACGTAAGTGTTACAGTAAATCTTTCTACAAATGATTATATTCAAAGGAAAAAACTAGTTGATTCACCAATATTTAAAAAGGAAGGTTCCGTTATAACAGATGATGAAGAAGTTTCTGTATCTTTTTCGCTAAATATGAGAAATAAATTTTTGGGTGAAACATATAAAGAGGATATTAAAAATACTTTTGCTAAATCCAATTCCCAGGCATCATCCAATGATTGTACAGATTTAATGACTGAAATTTATGAGCATGAAACTATCATAGAATCGGATCATGTACCAATTCAAGATTTTGCAACAACATCCGAAACTGTAAAAACCACTTGGGAAGAACATTCTAAAGTTACTTCAATGCTTATAGCAAAATGGGCTTATAATAATCGTGACTTAGATATCTGCGCCAGTGAAGATGAAAAGGAGATTGATATTAAAGAAGATACTCAGGATTTTGACTTTTGGGGATGTATAACAAAATCTAATACAACACATACTGAAAAAACGGTTGATTTGATTACAAATATTGAAGAAACGCTAACAAATGAAGCAGATGGAACTGAAATTGATTTCTGGGCAACAATTAATAATCATGATGATGATGGTTATCATCGTTCACCAATTATTCATAAAGAAATAAATGATGATTATTTCAGTTCAAAATCTGTTTCCCATAATGGAAAATTATTGAATGTAACACAAGGAATTGATACTGAAGCATTAAATAGTATTAAAGAAAGAAAAATTTTTGGCATGCCGAAAGTTGAAGAGCTATCTGCTGACTTATGGACAACAAATGAAAAAATTTCTAAAGTTAAAAATGTCCAAATAACTGATAATGAAAATAATATTGATTTTTTGAGCACTACTATTAATGAAGACGAATGCAATGCCGTTCAGGTGACTAAAACTGAAAGTAATACTGATCTTTTATGTAAAAGAGAATATTCTGATGAAAAAAAAATATTTGGCACTTCAATCAAGGGCAAAGGAATAAGCGATTTTTGGCAAACAAGCGAAAAAAACATTGAAATTGAAAGTAAAATAGCGAAACTAAATGACACCAAAGTTACTGAACATATATTAACGGAAACCGATGATATTTTAAAAGATGAAACTAAGCTATTTCATGATATAAATCAATCGGAATATTACATTTGGGAAGACCGAAAATTGTTAAACCCAAAATCTTTTGAAAGCGCTATTGAACAATATGATTTATCAAAAGTTGGGAATACAAATTCAAACATTGAAAATGAAAAAAATGAATTGAAAATGGGCAAAGAAATTGAGCTCTGGGGTATTAAAAATTTTTCAAAGACAAGTCATGTTAATGAAAAAAATGAAGCTAGTTCTGAAACTATAAAGCATGTTAACGAAACCTTTGATTCATTGAAGTTTTTTGATGATACTGATACCTGTGAATACTTTAAAGATGCTCTTACCTCTGCAAAAATATCAGACGATGTAGCACATGGTAAAATGAATGATATTCATGGAAAGGAACCTAAATGGGATGAAAAAATGGAGTTTCGAAAAAAACCAACAGAAATAAAAAAAAAAGAATTATCAAAAACTTCTACAAATTTTTGTGGCTCTTTGGAAACAGTAAAAAATTTAGAAGTTAAAGTGGAGGAAAAAGAAACGATTTTTGAAAACAAAACCGACTTTTGGAACGAAAAAGAACATTTGAATACAAATATTGTAGAGGAGAACAAAATAGCAGAGTCGTTTAACGAAAAGCTTGGAAAAGACAATATTGAACAGCAACGTAATTCAATAGAATTAAGAGAGAAAAAATCAAAAACTAAAAAGAAGAAAAGGGAACAAATTGTATATCGTGGACAAAAAGATGTAAGAAAAGAAGAAGAGCTCGCATTTAAAGAAGAAAAACATTCATTAGATATAATAGTGAATAACTTATACAAAGATAATAAAAAAAAAAACCTAAATGAAAGTGAAACAGATTTTTCTTTGCAAACCACAAAAGAAAAGAAAAGTAAGTTGCAAAATAACGAAGTTGATAAGCTTAGACCTCACTCTTTTGAAAAATATGTGAAAATCAACAAAAATGAAGTTGCAATAATTGAAAAAGATACTCTTTTATGTACTCAAAGGCAGGATTGTTTAGCTACGAAAAGCAACTTGGAACAACGCCAACAAGAAATAATCAGAAATGATTTAAATAAATTTCTAGCTAATAAAAATGGCGGATATTGCAGTAATAATTTAAAATCGACAAATAGAAAATTAAAAATTTCAAAAAATCGAAACCAATCGGAAGTCGAACTCTCAAATAAAACGTCAAATGAAAATATGAAAACAGAAAATGAATTAAAAATTAACGAAGCTAATAATGAAAGAATTCAAAATATCAGTCAAACTTTTGAACCATTCGTACAAGACGAAGTTGTTCTAACTAATGAACAAAATAAAATTGATGTTCGTATGGTAGTAAAAACAAACAAATCATTTAGTAAAAAAAATTTGAAAGAGAAACGAGAAAGGGTTTTAAAAAATAATATTAAAGATAATGAAAATGAGAAAAGTGCATCTAATTTAATTCAAACTAATATTTTTGGTAATGAAAATCAAGTTAGTTTAAGCAAAAACCTATCAGAATATTATTGTACTCCAGAGAAAGTGGAATATATTGGAGAAAACATTACTAATTGTAAAAATAATGTTTCAGTTTCTGATGAATATAAAATTGAAAATAATGAAATTGATTTCAAAAAAAATAAAATTTTTTTCGAACAGATTGCCACCTACATACCTAAAAGGCTAAAAGAAAATGAATTTAATAAGCGAATTATTAAAAATTACGATAATACTACTCAAAATTTAAACCTAATACAAAACGGAATAGAGTTTTGGGATTCATATATAGAAAATAATAAGATTAACTGTTCTGACAAAAATCGGGATCTTAAAATTGAAGCTTTTATAAATACTTTAAATACTAATGACTACATGCAATTTGATGAATTGGGAACCCTTAACAATCAAGATTTAAAAAACTTTTGCAATAGCACTAATAATTTAGAAGAGTTTAATAAAAACGATCCAATGAGCAAAAATGAACAATTAAATTGTAATCAAAAAAAGGATCAAGAAGCTCAAAAAGAAGAATGTCGAAACAATTACAGAAAAGCTGTGGATTTTTTTAAGGGACAAAATTGTTTTGATAAAACGGAGAGGAAATGTGTAGCAGAAAGCGTGGAACCATTAATAACCGATTTTAGAACCACTAAATATGAGTCAGAAAGATCAACTCGGGCTTCAAGCTCAACAACGTTTAATGAAATAAATTCGGTTACAAGCCAAAATTTGCAAAAGTCAAGACTATATTCAAACGCAATTTCCAATGAAACGCTTGCTAAAGAATTTAACAATGTTTCTTTTAATGACATATCCAATGCGTTTGACAGTCAAAACAAGTTTGATGACAGAAATAAACAAGATAATGATGTTCCAGAAAGAGAAATCGTGTCAAATGCAAGAGAAAAATGTTTAAGTAAAGATAATCCTTGTAGTGAGAGTTACCCTAGCTGTTATAATGAACATCAGGATGATGAAGATTGTGAAGAAATTGAGATCGAAATAATAGAAGAAAACTTTCATAATAATCAATCAAATAATACGACCTGCTCTCCAATTTCTGAAACACAAGATATTAATTTAACGTTAAAAAAAATTAAGTTAAATGATGAAAAAAATATTTCTAAAGCTATATCAGTTCGTGATAAAATTAAGTCATTTGAAACTGGAAGAGTTGAAGAGGTAAAAGAAGTAGCAAAATTAGGCATACAAGATTTTGTGAATGGTTCCAAAGGCAATTCAAAAGATAATTTAAGTAGAACAAGCTCTTTACAACGATCGGAGTCCGAGTTTGATGACGACTCTGGTGTTACTGATTTGAGCAAATTGATTTCAGAAACAGATACGGAATCAGAATGCTTTCCAGAGCTACGTAAAATGTCAAGGTATGAACGTGCAGCTACACATTCACGTCTTTTTAGACTACTAACAGATGAAAGTACTGCCTCAAGTGAAAGTAATTGTGTTGAACAAAATATTGAAGAGAAAAAATTGATAGAAGAATTTAATTTTAAGCCATCTCGGAGGAAAATAATACATAACGTTTCCATAACAAGACGCAATAACCCAGAAGCGATCAAAAAGTCTGAAACAATGACACAACGACGAGAACGTTTGTCGCTTCCATTGAAAATGAGTTCTAGCATAGATTCCGATAACTTATCTACGTCAAATTCTCCTATGTCACCAGCAACAAGTACAAACCACTCAAACAATGCTATAAGTGATAAATTAGTTAATGAATTAATTCAAAGCTTAATGTTAAAGACAAACATAAATCAATTTAAAAATTTACCAATGGAAAAAATTCAAGCAGCAGCAAAGCGGGTCTTGGCGGAACATCTGGATTCATTAGAAAATACATCGTTGGAATCAACACCGGCGTTAACACCACAAGAATTCAAAACAGATTCATATTCAGATTATTATGACTCATGGAATAGCAGTAATAATCATGCAACTCAATTTGTAAATAATAATAGTAGTAGCAGTGTAGGCAATAATTCTAAAGTGTGTAGTAAATCTGCTGGAGAAGTTAATTTACATGATAGATTACCAACAGGTTTTCGAAGAGGTCGTTCAATAGCCAGATGTCCGAGAGTTATAGGCTCAAAAACTGTTAACAGCGATTTGACACGTATTTCTGAATCACCAGATATATTTCGAGGTGCTAGTATGATCCATAATAGTATTGATCGTGATAACGATAATGCATTTAAATATGTTCGAAGTAATTCAACCATAAGATGCGGTAAGGTTTAGTATCAAGGTTATTACAACCAACAGGAATTCATCTACAAATTTTCGAACTTTTATTTTATATTTTATTAATATCAGATTAGAAAGTACTTTTAATTTCTATATATATGATTTAGATTTAAATTAATATAAACCAAAATTTTTTTTAAAATGCTCTATTGTTTTCTAAGCAAGTTGTAAAGGAAATTAAATAAATCAAGACAACATAATACTCTTGTATCAAAATAAATACACAACAACAAAGTCAATTATAATTGTTATATCTACAAATTAATATATAAAAATTTAATAGAAGGGATAAATCATAAAATGTAAAACATTGCTAAATCACTGGAAACAAAGTCATCAAAATAATATTATAAATTGAGACAATATGCATTTAAATTAAGTAAAATAACAAATCAAATTTATAATCAACTATAATTTAAAAAATAAAAAACGAAACTTTAATTAAGAATCAGTGGAATCATGATTGTTATACACCATATAATAAAAGCAAAAGGATCAAATGTGAAATTATTCTATTAATATTTGAAAAATAAACTTAAAACCAATACGTTATGTTTCATTTTTGATAGGGTGTTAAATGAATAACGATATTACTTAAAAAAAAAATTAATTAAAAATCAATATTTAATACTAATTTTTGAATAATCTTAATTAAAAATTTTAAACATAAAGTAATCAAGATATTTAATTACCATTAATATATGAAACTGCCATCTTCTCTACTTGTAAAAACTTAAATTTGATTAACTTATTGGTGAGATATTTCTTCAGCAACAATTTAATTGTAAAGAATTATTGAAATTAACACTTTAAAAATTAAAAATTCAAATATAAAATGTCTGTATATTTTTAAAAAAAGAATGTTTCAATGTCGTAATCAAATCATTTTGTACGTCACTGACTTATAATTCAATATACCCGTTAGTATTCCCTAATTCTCTTCCATTATCCCCTATTCATTTAATTTTTTTTCCTATGTCAATAGTTTACCAAACACACCAGCGCCACACGATCAGCGAAAAAAGTGCAAAAATATTTTGTGTACAAGTCCTGATTACATTATATAATAAGTGTCACAATTTTCTTGATCAACTTAAACATTTCATCATACTTTTGTATTTAAATTAAAAGAAAAAATATACCTACAAAAAAGTAAACTCAATACAAAAATAAATGTATAAAAAGTATTAAAAATACCAGGTACATAAACATTAATTATTTAAAACATTTTAAAGTATTGTAAAATAATCATTTAAATTAATTTAAGAACAGAATATAAATTAGGACCGTGTTTTATTTTTTTCAACAATATTTTGCATATTTGTTTAAATTAATATAACAAATCTTAAAATAAGAAATTAAAATAATTTGATTAGAAAATTACTAATTGACAAAAATGTCCAAAAATGATGGGCATCATTTTTGTATTTTTTGTTGAATATACACAGGAACATTTTGCAAATTTAATTAAAATTATAACTCGCTTTAGATGCTTAAGTTTTTTATTAAGTATTTTAACAGTTATAAAAAATTTAAAAAAATAAGAGCAGAAAAGTGTTGGAGAAGATGAAGAGAAGGAGGTAAAAGGATTTCGAAATAACCATACAAAATTATTAATATGAAAGAACAGTTTTTTCGTTATCAATCACTTTCTTCTTTTGTACTTCTACATTTTGTAAACACTTTGTATATATTTTATATGATAATTTTCATAAAATTTAATGCATCCCATTTTATTGAATATAACATATTTTCTAGTCAAAACAATGGAGTAAACTCCACCTTTGGCTTCTGAGATATATTTAATTTAAATGTAGTAAAGGAAGAGAGAGGAAAAAAATCAAAGTTTACATATAAATTTTTACAAAAAAAATTAAAATCAAGTTTTCAACACAAGATATTTTATTGCTTAATTTCATAAATTTCTTACGTTTACATGATAGATTTTTATATTAATTAGGTTCAAATCAATGTTAAATGTTTTGCGTTTACTTATGTTTTTTAAAATTAAAAGTCTTTTGTATACAATATATAATAAAAAATAAAGTTAAAATAATCTTATCTAAATTTTTTTTATTTTTTCAAATTAATAAACTAAATCTGATGAATTTTTATATACAAATCTAATTTGTAAACGTTGTTGTTTTTAAAAATTAAAAATCGCAAAATCATATTTCATATTGTTTTAAACTTATTTTTCTGGTTATAGCTCCATAATTCTTTCAAATTCCTAATATTTCTAAAAAAAAATTTTCGTTACATTTGCCATATTTAATTAATTTTATTTGTTTTCTGATAATTAATAATAAATTTAACAAAAACACATTTAATAAAAATCAGTTAATATTCAATACACAAAAGGTGAAGTTTTCTCTAAAACGATTTTTAATTTCGTTATTTTTTCTTTTTTTTTTACTAATGAAATTTTATGTTGTGACAAAATTTAAAATTAATTGCATTATTTAATTTTATTTTATACTTATTTACAAAAAAAAAAAACAAACAGTACTTGAATTCGTTAATAATGCTATTGAAATGGTTAAATATACTTATCTAAATTTTATAGAAAAGTGCTTTAAATTAAGATTTATTAACAAAAAAGTGAAACTTACTAAAATCTAATATTAAAAATAAAATTATATAATTAATATATCCTTTTAATTCTCAATTACAATAAAGTTAGAATTTTATAGAAATTTCTCAAGATATGAGTGTGATTTAATTATTTTTAGTTTCAATTGGGTAAAAATTTTTTCTTTATATAGAACTGCGAGAATATTATTTTTGATTTAATTTTTGAGAACAACAGTTCTTCTAATATTGATAAATAAAATACAAAATGTTGATTCAAATCAGTTTTATAATTTGTTGATAATATTTTCTTATATTGGAGTTGTGAAGATTTTATTTAAGAACTGAGAACTACAACAAATAAATTAAATAATAAAAAAGTTTTAAATTAATTAATTATTTAAAAAATCATAATAAAAATTTAAACATAAAAATGTATTAAAAAAGTTTACATTTTATATTTTTTTTATTATCTACTCGTAAACCGAGTCAAATGTAATAGAAAATACAATAACAAAATTTGTTCAAATAAAAAACATCTACTTATTTTACGTTTATAAATTTAAAATTCCATACAGGTTTTGCACTCCAAATTCAACTTTTTACAAATTAAATTTAACCTTTTATAAAAAATTATTCAAAAAAATAGTTTTTGTCATAAGTTAAAGAATTAATATTTCAAGAAAGAAACTTTTGTTTTTATTCTTTGATCACAGCTTTATTTGAAGTTATTTGAATTTATTAATATTTTGTATTCCGTCTCTTTTATTCGTAATGAAGAAAAGCAAAATTAATTATTTGATGAAACAAAACATGAAAACCATCAGATTCAAATTCGAAAATAGCACTAGCTCAACTTTAACGCAATCGTGTAATGCAAGTTACATCATCATACTCTTGGGTTAACTTACATAATGTTAATAAAATTTAAATAACCATAAATTAACATAAAAAACTGTCGTACAGCATAATGTCAATTGGAAAAAACGTTAGGAAAAGTTTAAGAGTTGGCTTTAAAAATAAGGTTATGCGCATCAAATAGTAATTTTGGGATATTATTCATTTGTTTTTGGGCAGATTTGCACAACCATCTAGTCTACTTAACAGTGTCGCAAACGTAATGGCAAATTTATTATACTCTGTGGAGAACTATGTTCTTACCGGTATAAAACGGAAAATTAAAAATAAAAATTTTGAAAATAAACGCATAATATCAATCATCTTAGTTTGGTTAGGGGATTATTGAAAACGCTGGCATTAAGATAAATTTTATAATTTAAAAATTTATATAATAAAATTATGGTATCCTATTAGAAAAACAAATTTTAATAAAATGTTTTGAAAATGGTAAAAATATCAGGAAATCAGCTAAAATCCCTGACATTAAGATAAACTAAAAAATCCAAGTGGATTATAAATGAATATGATAAAACTTATGTTATCCTATTTCAACATTATATAGGGGTTTATACTTATTATTTTATGCTAATATTACAATTAATATTATTAATAAATAAGTATTTTATGATAATACTATAATTTAGTTATTTCATCAATTCATTATTAATTATAAATAATAGTGAAATCAATTCTTAGAATATACTCCCAATGCACTCAAGAAAACCTTTTAACAAGTGCGAATATAATGTTGCAGCTTCAATGTTAACGTTTAATTTTGGAATAATATACACTGGTGAATAAGTTACTGATTTACAAAAAATAGGAAAGCTTTAATATTTTAAGTACTAGTAGCCTTTCAATGGGGAAGGTTCCCAAAGTTTTAACTAAGCAAACTTACGATGATTCTTAAGGATCTGTGTCCACCTCTCTGCCTCTCCACAATTTTTTTAAGTTCTAGGAATTAAATTGTGAATTCCACCAAAATTTGGAACTTTACTTAAAATTTTATTGTCTAAGCACAAATAGTTAAAACTAACATCCACTTTCTTCAATTTTTAAAACCCGTTTTAAATTTAGGACAAACTTTTAACATATGTCAAAATATAATGTTGCAGCTTTAAATTTTGTATGTAACTAAAGTAAAATTTAGTCGGGTATTTAAGTTACAGGTGCTTAAAATTAGCAGAATTTCAATTTTCGACTTTTTACAGCTCCTAAATAGGGACGCGACCAAAATTTTTAAAAGAGTAAGTAATTTTTAAAAAATAAATTTAAGGTCTCCAGTTTGAATCGGTCATAAAATATTTGAGGCCAAAAAACGTGTGCAAAAATTGAGTTTCACATAACGGTTAATTTAGTACCGTATGCCAACTCTATACATCTAAGCGATATATTTTTGTAAAGCTTATAAAAGCAGCCCTCTTTTAACGTTTTTAGATTGACAATAAACCTTACAGAACTCTTATTAAACGAATTTAAACCTAGAGCTTTTATGGAATTTGCGGGGACTGTAATTCTCTCCCCCTACAAAATTAAGAAAAACCTTTGATACATGTTGAAATATAATGTTGGAACTTTGAATTTTGTATATTACTTAAAAAAAAATTTTGACAGGTATTCAAGTTACAGGTTGTTTAAAAACAGATAAGATGATCTAACTTCTCTAAATTTCAAGACTCTAGCTTGAACTGTTTATAACCGTATTTCTGCTACCATATTCACCAATGATGAATCCCTTTGATTTAATAAAAATAATTGAACAATCTTAAAATTACTATGCACATACGCAAATCCCGCTGAAGCAGTTTTTATCCAAAATTAAATTTTCTGTTCGAAATTTATTAGCTGATTATAAATTATAGTTACTAATTGTTTTATATATTTCAAAGCAAATAAATTTTAAAATCTAATTTACTTTTGTAACTTTATTCGATTTTAATTGTGATGAAGATTATTTATAATCGTCTTAAAACCATTCAATCATGTTTATATAAGGGGTTTACTTTATTTTGAAAACGATTAATTTGATTTGCAAAAAGTTGAAACTGGTTTGAATAAAGTTAGATTTGATTTGAAATTTGTTGTGCAAAACCTTTATTAATTTTAAATTTTCTGATTTAGTTAAAAAAAAGGTATCTAATAAAGCCATAGAGATTTTTGTTTTTTGAATTTTGAATTTTGGTACCTAAATACAAAACTGTAACACTAAAAATTAGACGTTTCAATTAATAATTAACACAATTTAAATATTTTGAATCAACTGATTGAGAAAAAATGTTTTCGCACGTCCTATATATGTATATGAAGATAAATATAATATTTTTTGTTAGATAAATTTTATTTACAAATTTTAGAAAATGCATGTTTTATATAATTTTGATTATTTTCTCTTATTATCTTAATCTTCTGTTTTAAAAATGATTGTTAAAATACATTTTGTTTTAAGTGTTGGTCTTTATTTTTAAATTGCAAATATTACTTGCTTTTTTTGATATTTTTTTTTAAAGTAAACAATTTTAATTTAATTTTTTTACAAATAGATATAAAATATATTATGTTTTTATTTATGTTAACATTTTTTCCTTCTTTCATTGCAGGTCCAGGACTCTCAGATCTATAATTATTTCTTACCAAATAGAAATTAATTATAGGTATTTTTAATGTACATTACATATTAATTTTTCTTAGAAAATCATAATATTCAAACAATGCTAATAATATAAAATGATTTAAAACATTAACAAATTTGAAATTTTTCCTTTTCTTTTTATATTTTGTTGATTGCATTTAATTTTTGGTCTGGGATGTACAGAATCTCAAAAAAAGGATTGCATAATGTTTTTTTAATAATTTTAAAAATACTGTGAAATAATAATGTTCTCTAATTAAATTAGGTGAACAGTTGTTTTTTCGTTGTTGCTTTAAATCGAAACTTTAATATAGAAATACTTATATAAACAAAATATGATGTTAATTTTTATTAATATTATTAAAAATTATTATTTTTTATTTTTATTTAAATATAATTTATCAATTTCAGAATAAATGTATAAAATTAGTAATTTTTAATTCTAGTTTTTATTTAATAAAATCATCCAACGCAATGTTTTTTTAATCTAGAATATTCAAATTTTGTGCTATGGTTGTTTTTTTTTTAATAAATTAAAATCATAAAATAATAATTAGTATGCTATACATTGAGTTGGAATATTAAACTTGATATTATTTTTGAAATTTTTTTATAAAAGCAGTTAATACTGCAATAATTTCAAATCAATTTTTAATTGTGTAAATTTGTATTTTTTTTATTATTTAATTATTAATATTAATATTCTCTTAAGAACAAAACAAAATAATCGAAATTAATAATATTATTATATAATTTTGTTTTTGTGACTTTAATTATTTTCTTATATTTTTTTTCGCTGTTAATATAAAATAAAAATTTTTCATTATGTTCGTTTTTTACAAATGTACTTGCCAGTAAGGAATTTTTTTTATTTTATATGAAGAACAGCAATTTATTAAATAAAGATAAAAAAAAAAATGGAATAAAAAAATCGAAAATTTTTTTCTTTATTCTAAACTTTTTCGCCTTAGGCTTCATATTTTAAGTCATTTTATTTAATATATTTTAAGTAATTATTGGAAAAATATCCTAAGTGAATACTTTGTCATATGATAAAAACTAAGTGAAAAAGGTTAATTATACCAGTATAGCTACCGAAATATCTATATGTCAAAGTATAAGAAATTTAGCTTTAATAAATTTTAATATTAGATATAATGATTAATTATTATGCCTTTAAAACTCATTTCAAAAATCCTTGAAACATATATATGAGTTAAGGACAACTTTAAGTCCTCTATCTGAACACTAGAAGCAGTTTAATCTTCTCACTACTTATTTTTAGTTTAGTTTTCGTGAGTGAAATCGCCCATATAGCAGCTTCTCGTATAACTTTGGCAGCTTTGATGATTATTTGTTATTGTTTTTCCCAATTTGTCTTCTCTTCCTTAAAGTGACTCTTTGCTTTTCTCCAGTAGTTCAAATCGCTGATTGCATTGAATCTCCAGTGGTGCAACACGCTGATTGCATTGGACTCGAGGAATAGGTTTATTGATGTGCGATGCGGGATTTCCTTAAAAGTTTTCGAAAAATCGAGCCCGAATGATGCAATTGATAATATCTTTACAGAAAAGCGAAGTAGTAATGGGCCTGTGCTCTTGCGAGCTGACGAAGCTCAGTTTTTCCTAAAACTTTTAAGATTTTTTTTATTTTTATCCATAATAAATAAATAAGACAATAAACATTTTTGAAAAGTGTTCAGGTTTTGGACGTAACAACGGCATATACATATTATTATTAGAAATAAAATAATTCAATCTATCAAAAATCTTAGAAATAGCTGATAAAATGATGTGATGAAATGGGCCTACAATAGTTTTCACTAAACTCAAAGTTATTCGAAAGAAATATTAATTTGTGATAATATATATGGGGTATTGAAAATTGAGGTATCATTTTAATTTTAATAAAAAAAGACTTTTTTTTTTTTGAAATATTAAATATATTTTTATTTTAATTTATTACAAATAGGTTTCGGTTAATAATGAAAAATGATGTCGGCAAGTGGCCCCCCTACTACTTCGGCAGGCTTCCAATCTTTTACCAAAATTCTGAATCAAGTTCAATAAACTGTTCTCAATTGTTGAAACCTGTTCGATAATGTTGTTTTTAAGCTCTTGAATTGTTGTGGGATTATTGCTGTACACTTTCGATTTCACAAAACCCAAAAAAAAAAAATCCAACGGTGTCAAATCGCACGATCTTCGTGGCCCAATTCACTCCTCCTCTACGAGAAATAATGCGATCTTCGAACTTTTCCTTCAAAAGATCCATTGTTTCTCTTGCTGTGTTTCCCGTCCTGTTGAAACCACATATTCTCTACGTTCAAATCATCAATTTCCCGCCATAAAAAGCTTCAGATCATCTCCCAGTAGCGATATCCATTGACCATAATCGCACTTCCATTTGCGTTTTCTAAAAAATATGGTCCGATGATTCCTCCTGACCACAAACCACACCAAACCGTAACTTTTTGTGGATTCTCTTCACCACAAATGCGGCAATTCTGTTTTATATTTTATAAATTAAAAACAAAATATTTTTTTATTAAACGATCAATTTTTTTTTTTTTTTTTAATTTTTATTATATCTAATATATTATTGAATTATTATCATAGGTAATATATAATTAAGAAATTGTGTACGATACTTAAGTAGTTATTTACTTACTTATAAATTTATTTACTAACTACTTATTTCAAAATTTTTTGACACAAATTATACACCGTAGCGTTGGCTTTGACTTTTTTAAGAAAGCATATTTATATTTTAGTTTTATGCAATCAAATTTTATAATTTTTTTTGTCTCTCAACCGTAATGGCAACTACAGAATATACTTCA
Organism: Dolichopus griseipennis; assembly: GCA_963082915.1. Taxonomy (NCBI): domain Eukaryota; kingdom Metazoa; phylum Arthropoda; class Insecta; order Diptera; family Dolichopodidae; genus Dolichopus; species Dolichopus griseipennis. The sequence goes on along the minus strand of OY720444.1, from coordinate 40,428,464 downwards.
AAAGTAGGGTTTTTTTTATTTTACGTTGATCTAATAAATTCATAACAAAACAAATGCTAAAAAATAAAACTTTTGAATTGATTGAATACAATATACAATGTATGTGCCCATATATAAATATATATTTTATAACAGACGTACTACGTATATGATATTATATTTTGTATTTGGTCAGTAACGCGAATAATTTAATCGATTTTATAAACAAATAATATATGCAATTTTTTTTTATTACGTTTCTGTCGTTAAATGAACGTAATATTGTTAAAACCGAGTTCATTATAAATTAAAACTACCGTATAAAAAACTTATTTTTTTTTTCACCAGAATTGTAATTCTCGTTCACTTGCAATGATAAAGAAAAAAAAGAAAATCAAAAATTCAAAAAAATTTTAATCTCCTTGTACAATAAACAATATGATGTAATATGAAAATAAAAAAAATCTTTCTTTTGGTTGTTGTTTCATTAAAATCGGTCTAATAGGTTCGCTTGAAAAGGGACGTTCATATTTGTATGGGAAAAGATAAGCCGATTAAATATTATGATGATATCACAAATTATTAATTCTTTCGAATAACTTTGTTATCTATTTCGCTAAATGAAAATTAGGGAAATAGATAAAAACAGCATTACGATTGTAAAACTTGTTTAAAACAGAAGTGCTCAAATTTCCTTATCGTAGATATAAATTATGGGAATTAGCCAATTCTAATCGCAATATGTCAAACTGAAATTTATTTTTTTTTTCGTACCTGTAATCTGGATCTCGTCATATAGGATTTCAAGGAAAACTTGCTTTTTCTAAGTTGGAAAAACCAGAATTTTTTAAAAAAAAAAACCAGAAAAAATTTAATTATTTAACATTAAAACATTAAAAAATAAGTGCAATAAGAGAACAAATTTAAAAATTATTTAAAATTGAAATAATTAATCAAGGGTACGAAATCATTCAACAGTAAATGCACTACTACAAAATCATGAGACTGCATAAGATTGCATAATGCTGCATATCGTCGTCCGGATAATTACTTGCCGTATACGACAAATTAGCATTTCGAGTAAAATGAGTTTAAAGTTTGAAGTGAAATATTAACAAAACTAGCCGATAGAGTTTTTTAATTTTTTTATATATGGTGCATATACAAAAGATGGTTTTAACAAAATGTTTGCCAAATTTGGGATTCGCTATTATCAATATTTTTTTTAAAATTAAAAAAAAATTACTTTGCCGTATAGGCCATTTGGTACTGGATTTCGGACAATTCTTATACATACGGCAAAATAACTCTATATAAGGCAAATAAAGAAACGGAAAGATTTTCAAATACCTAGTATGTATTATAATAATTAAAAATAATAAAGATAATTATTATAATACCTAGTATGTATTATAATAATTAAAAATAATAAAAAATAAAGTTTAAAAATAAATTAAAAAATAAAAATTTTTTGTCAACATTTTTTATTAATTTTTTTTTATTAAAAAATAAAATATATATTTAAAAACAAAACAAAATATTTTTCAATTCAATTAATATAAGAAAACAAAAAAAAACAGTCTTATTATTCATCATCAACATTGCATTATCTTATGTAATACATATTATTTTTATATATAAAATATATTTTTTTTAAAGTGTCTATCTATAGACTACAAATTTTATGTGCGTAATTTACATTAGAATTTTTTTTAATTAATTTTCATTATAACCTCCATTTAAATGCAAACTAAATTAGAAAAAACGTAAAATAAAATTAATAATTCTTTCAACATAAAATAATATAAAACATTCTAATGACATAAAATATAAATCACATTTTTTTTTTTTGATTATCGTTGGGTAAATTCATGAAAAAAAGGTTTAATGGTGTTCCTAATTTTTTTTTATTAACTTTTAAATGTGCTTTTATTGTTTTAAATGCTGTTTCAAAAATTGAAGTTTTATATTTAACTTCAAATAAATCGTCACGATTATATTGTAAAATTTTAATCTTAGTAAATGGAACTGCACTAAAATTTAGTTGCAAAGACAATTTTGAAAAGTTTTTGAAGTCTTCAGGTTTCATTTGTGTAATTTTAAGTTGAATATTTTTTGACTTAAAAGTTTTTAACAGAGCAAGCAATGACAGTATACTAAATATTTCCAAATTTTTCAAATATTTATCAAGAGCACTATGGACACAGTCCACATCTTGAATTTGAGAGTGTCCTGGTTCTGAATATTTTTGTGTAATGCATTTAACTCTTGGGTTGTCAGCTAAAAATTTTAGTAATGCTGTTGTCATCATTTTATTTTTATTTTGTGCAACACAAGATTCGCTCCATAATATTATTTGTTGAATATTTGGATACTCTTGAAGTAAAATGCCCAATATTTTATAAATGCAGCTATCAATTTCATTTCCGCCTCCCCCACATCTAATTTCATCCCATACACAACAGTATGTAAATTTTTTTCCGTTATTAAAAGTAACCGTAGCTGTCATATTGAAAACATTTACTTTCCTTTTATAATAGGAAATCGCGAATCCTTTTGGCAGAGAAAAAACGCTTTGAAGATCAAAACAAATAACTACTGTGTTAGGATCTGGATTCTGACGATCAATATCCCGCTCAGCTTTTAATCCTCTTGACTCAGTTTTGTGTATTTCATAATTTAATATTTCATCGTCTTTTGGATTTTTTGTAGCTTTGTATTGAACACAGCGATCACACTGATCTTTCCTGGGTTTATAAAACGATAAATTAAAATTATAGTTAAATAGGTTTCTGTAAAACTTTTCAGATACTGGTGAGGATGGATTTGTTTGTAAATAAAGCGAATACATTTTTAATAAAGATAAATTAGAACTTAGATATTTTCGGCCTGAAGAGGCTCTGCAATAATGCGAATCGATTGTGGGAAAGCTGTTAATATGGTTTTTAACTTCTTCCACCCCTTCAGGTTTGATGAAATGTTTTTGTGATCTAGGTACTCCGAATTTTTCATTGTGTAAATGTTTAAAGTAATAGTAAATTCTTTTCTCATTAATACATAAAGTGTTTAAAAAAAAATTCTACAAACAGAATGTATAATATCATCACTGCTGTACAGTGAATATTGAAATGTATTTTTTTTTCGTTCTGAACCTTTAATACGTTTTCTTTCCACGTTCTTCTTTTTCACAAATTGACAATAAAAGTGGTAAGACATATAAAATGTCATCGCCATGTCCAGAATTGCCACAGGAGTTATTGAGGTATTTTTTATTTACATTTAAATACATATTCTTATGAATATAGTTTATTCGCATTTTAGCTTAACTGAAATCTTTTCTGAAATCTTAACTGAAGATTCTTCCAGTTCTGAAAATTCCAGCGGTAATTAAATTAAATATTCCAAAATTTAAAAATATTTTAGTAATTTTTATATTATTAAAAGACAACAATGATATTATTGCAATAAAGGAGAAACCCACATTAAGAAATAGAAAAGTTGAAAATTATCAAACAGTAGAGCATTCTGACAAAGAGCAGCTAGATTTTTCTAGTGGTATTAATAGAAAAACCTAATAATTTGTAAAAATTAATTAAGTATTTATATTTTAAAGATAATTCAATTAACGATGAAGACTTCGACATGTCTAAATATATTATACAGAAGAAAAAAGCAGAAAAAAATATATTATAAAATGATAATGATAATGCTGGATTAAATGATAATGACGTTCAGCGAATTATACCATCAGAGTATAATTCTTCAGGTATATAATTATAATTTACAAAAACCCAGAATTTTCATTTGATTACGTTGTATTTTGCAGAAGCTAGTACACCTACTTATAAAAAAAAGAAACGTTGCTTACCCGATACGTGGAAGCAAAACATTCGGAAAAAATTACGTCAAGCAGGCCAGGAATATTTAAGTCAAAGAGGATAACACTGATCGTGAATAATCAATATTTTAGTTTATTGTTATGTAATGCAAAATAACATTTTGCTGTATGTATATACATTTTTATACGACAATAATGCAATATATTATACAATACGTACGAATAATGTTTTGCCGTATGTAACATACAATTAACGAACATACGGCACAATAATTCGCTTTTAAAAAAGTTTGTATTTTGCTGTATATGTAAGAACTAAAGCACGTAAGGCAAATCAAGAATATTCTTTTAAAAATATTTTGCAACTTACGGGTACGTAAGGCAAATCAATTTTTTTAAATAAAAATATTATTTTGCACTGAACATTTGCCGTATATCCTAAATTTTGGATTATACGGCAAAACACTTCTAAAATTTATGTTTTTGTGTTACATACGGCAAAGTACATACTAATTAATTCCAAAACTAGAAAAGATAGGACAAAACGGATTGAAATAAATAAAAATATATGTCTTTTAACCTATAATGGCATTCTAAACA